>JAEDXX010000033.1:600000-936742 GCA_021725515.1 Epicauta chinensis
ACTTTTAAGCCATATGGTTGGGGTGCACAAAGAAAATTTTCTACCGTAATTTACATGAATAGCAACGGATAATTTACAACTCATACCAGATGCGGACAAAATTGCTATTCATAGAAATTACGGTAGAAAATTTTCTTTGTGCACCTCAACCATAAAGTAATTTGGCTTATAAGTCGAAATTTACTAAGTCCAGGCGACCGCTATAACCACCACTATCGCGACCACTATCAGTACGCTACTGATCTTAGCGCCGCGAGTGACAGAAAAATGTACTATTCTCTGGGTTCATTTTTATGTACATAAATATCGTGAAAAAGCCTATACCGTTCGGACTCCTATATCTATACTCCGTGGTCCATATCCCCGCTTATAATCCTGGGACTACGTACTTTATTAAACGAGACATCTGTCAAATCTAGTAACTCAGCAATAGTTAATGAACAAAACGGATAACTTTTCACTCAAAGCACTTTAGCACTTTAAACACACGTGCATTTATAATTTTCTTTTTTTTTATTAAACTAAGTCTAATGCATGCGGGATAGAAGAGTACACCAAAAGGTAGGGTCAATGAAAAAGATGATTTTGTAGTTATAACGCTGATCCGCACCCTAATGATGAGAATGCGTGACAGATTTGTGAACGCAGTCTTCACTTGAGCTTACACTGTCCTCTATCGGTTGATCGTCTAAGTTCACTATTCAAATTTTGAAATTTCATTTTCCAAAATTGTTCTTTTCCTAACAATTTCCCTTTAAAACTAATTAATTAATTAGTCCGTTACTTAATTAATCTATTAATTAATACAATCCTTCTACGAAACAAAGCCCACTTATTATTGAATTTAAAAATAATTTTTGGTAGAAATTAATATGAATAATCAGAAAAATTGATATTGTTGATCGAGAAAACGAAGAAAATTGTATGAAAATAATGGAAAATTAGCTACGCATGCGCGTTCAACCAATCAAAATTATCAGTTGGCGCGACTAAAGACTGCAGATTTAGTCAAGGGTGATCCATTTTCATAATAAAACGATCATTTGTGGTGAAAAAGGGTGATTTTCTTATTGGAATAGTTTCCACTTTCAATTCTACCACAATTCAGGTATTTTAGTGTTAATTAATTTTTCTTAATTAATAACAGAAATTTGCCCCATTTTCTTGCGGAAAATTCAAAATTATTTTACTCTCATTATAACGGATTATTATTATTATTTTTATTATTATTGTGGAAAATTCAAATAATTTGTGGTAAAACTATCAAAGTAGGCTGGTGTCACATAAAAATTCCAGAAAGAAAGCCATTTTTTTGGCTAAGAATTTCATAAAAATCGCCACATTTATTATGGATAATAACAAATCGAGTAGCGATGATAATGTTAACAACAATAGAAAACGCGTTAATTGTTTAAACGGTGAAAATGTTACGAAAATACCAACGAAATATCAAAAAATCCATGGTTATGTATTGCCGCAAATTGCCCTTAAAAACGGTGATGTAAACAATCAGACAAACAAAAACGAGGTATGATTATGTTCAACATTTTTATAAATATCGAAATTTTGTGATTTACTTATAAAAATATTCAAAAAAATCGGAAAAAAGTGCGGGCTCAACCGGGATTTGAACCCGGGACCTCTCGCACCCAAAGCGAGAATCATACCCCTAGACCATTGAGCCATTACACAAAAATTATATTAATTACGAACTAATTAATTGTATCTTGTAAAAAAGTTAGGTTCTTATAAATGGATGTTGGGCATACCCCTAGACCATTGAGCCATTAAACAAAAATTGTATTAATTACCAACTAATTAATTGTGTTTCGTAAAAAAATAGGTTGTTCTTGTAAATGGATGTTGGGATACAACAAATAAAATACCGAATATTATTGCCGAAATGCATAATGTACGTCACGATGATGATATTAAAATGATCCAAAATACCTGTACTGACATGCGTGATTTTTTGATTAATAATCAAAATACACAAAGTCCAAGAAGTTCAGATAGTGGTATCGAATCGGATTGTACCGATGGTAATTTGTCATGGTTGTTGAACTATAAGATACACGAATTACCACCAGTACCAGGTAAGTTTCCTTATAATCATTAAGAGAACCATTCGCACATATGCACAAACACAATTTATAATTTTTGAGACACACAAAAAGATTGTTTATTATTACGATTTCACCTGGAAATCGCTTAGAAATTTATTTATCTTGTTGTTATAACAATAGTCCAGTTGTTGCTATTTACAGCTTTTGCGTTATTTATTAAAATCGCTCTAGATCGGTTCCATTTTAAATTGCCAGTGGAAGTTGCCTTCATCCAATACCGTTGAATGTCGTATTAAAAAAAGTGTCCTCATAATTTGGTATTTAGCAGTTTGAGTGCCACAGATCTTTGCTGTTTCTCTGTCCAAAAGTGCCAAGGATCGCTTTTGTGCTGTTTTCTGTTCATGTGGTACATTGTAATTCTCACAATCCACTGTTTTCTGAGATCCTTCACAGCAGTTGTAATCAGATCAGTGTGTTTAAATCATATAAAAATATTATTTAATAATTTTTTGCTCATACAATATTGAGTGTGTTGCGATTGTCGACTTCATAGCCTAGATTGGTAGCACTCTAGGTCAGTGCCGCTTGGTTCTCAAACAGTTAAGAAATACAAGATGGTCGGGGTTTAAATCATTTGTTTTTCGAGTTAATTCCATGACCGATCTCTTATAGACACGGTTCGTTTGAGATCAAAACTTTGTTGGGCAGGATTTTCGTCTGTATGTTTCTTTTCAGGATGGGATCCTGGAATTGATGGACTTGAACGACAATTTTACACCTAATGAACGTTATTTGTTCTTCAGATCTGTTGGCTCGCCCTTCCTTTACTTCCCTTCTTTCTATTATAGTTTATCTTTATGTCTCTTCTCCTATACAGATACCTTTCACAACTTCTTCAATTAATAAAATATTCGTATGCAACCCTGAGGAATTTAAACTAATTGTCACCTAAACATATAAGAACCTAAGGATCTAAGTTATAAAAGGTGGGTGCTTGGGCTGAAACAGTCTGTATAATTTCCTTTTTTTAATTTCCATAGGCTAAGCGAATGGGCGACTAAATCGCCTGAAATCTACCACTGACATAGTAGCCCTGTACATAACTCCAAACAGGAACTGAATGATGTAACTTTAGACTCAAAATATTTCAGAATATGCTTCTCATGTGATCGCATCACTCTCTTTATATTATCCGCTCTTATTTAACTGATAGAAATTTGCTTTTTTTTTAAATGGAGACTTAACGAATGTAAGTTTCGCTTTATGCATTTCATCAAAAAATTTGCAAATTTCCACGTATTACATTCACGAACAAGCTCCTTAGAGTCAACAGATTTTCTTGTTGTCGATCCCTTATAAGTTCCACAATTTGGTAAGAGCAGAAAAAACAAATCAACATATTTTTTTGCTGTCGTTCAATTGATTCCACAGCTTAATTGGTCGCGTTAACGATCCGTACCTGTAATTTTTTTGAAAAATAGTATCACAGATCTCCCGAAATCCTTCTACGGGCCCCCAGAACCCCTAATCTAGACACATACGCTGGATATTTATCATCCCTTTTTTGGCAGTTTTTATACATTTAGATAGAATATAGTAACTGTACATCTTTCATTATTATTTGATACTAACTGCCAGGGCCGGTGGAAGCGGACATTCAGAGCATACTCTGCACGCGGGCGCCGCTACGTCGGGGGCGCCTCTTGTGGGACATAGTTCTTAAGTTTATTTTAGAACAACAGAATTTTTGAAGCTAATTTTATGTCATTACATAAGTTTGCAGTATAAGCAAATATTTATTATTGATCAGCAATCTTACGTTTAATAATTGATTATAAGTAAAATTGCTGCAGGAGGAAGGGCCGTGTGAAGGGGGCGTTTAGAAATAAATTACACATGGGCGACAAAGTCCTTAGCACCGCCACTGCTAGTTGTTACCTGGCAATGACTTTGGATGCACAGCATTTTATTGTAAACGAATAAATCAAAAGGCTTCCCGATATGTGAACAGGTTACATGTAAATGTCCATGCGAGAAGCCACAGATTTTCCAAATTTAGGCCACACATTTATACCGATTTTCTCAGTAGAATGTGAACTTTAAAAACGTTGAAAACCCCGGGCGGTATATGTGTCGGAATCATTGTGATACATATCTTTAGATCTTCTCCTAGTGCCTAATAGCTTTATCAAAGACATTATTTTATCAGTTTTTACATTGAAGTTAATGAGTAGAGTCATTTGGGGTAAAAAGACGCACTTTTGCTTTCTTTGCCTTATAAAACAGAAATTGCTATGACATTACATTTCATTCTATGCGTTATCTGTAGAACGTTTTATAGGCTCTTAAGATACTAAGCCTTAATGAAGATAATTATAACGGTTTCTAAATTGTTGAGCAAAAGAATTGTATAGTCAGAGTGCGCACTTTTACCCTTATATGGGGGTAAAAATACGCATTCTGTTGGGTAAAAGTTCGCATTTGGAAAAGTAAGAGAATACGAACAAATAATACACGCCTAGTATACAGTATACAATAAGTATTACTTTTAATCAAGCTTGATTTAGAAAGAGATCATAATCGAAATACACACAAATTTAAAATTGAAAAAAAGAAAACATTTATTCATTATTCATCACAAAAATCGCACCTGAAAAAACCCACTTCGTAGGACGTGCAATCTTCATGGTACCTACCATCTTTCACAATCCTTGTACTGTATCCAGTCTTCTTTTGGAGGGTCTTCATATATTTCACCACAAATTGGACAAGTACCTAATTAATTTTTCTTTCTTAGCCTTTTGCGTACTTTTACCCCGTTTGGTTGATGAACAAAAAAGTTGGGTTCAGATATCAATAATGTTAAGTTATAAAGTTAATGCAGTATCAATTGCTTAAAAACCATATTCAATGAATAAACTGAATTTTCCTCAATAACAACAAAAGTAAGAGCGCCTTAAACTTTTCCTTGATGTGCATAAAATCCAAATTTAACCCGTGCTTGAATTTTTTTGTTGTATTTCACCCCACACGATGCGCACCGTTCAACAAGTGATGACACAAGATGGGGTCTGAAGGGCACTCGCTACTGTCAACCCAGCTCGGCCGCGTACTAACCCTCCGCAGAGAATTCGGTCCTGCGAACTTTTACCCACTGCGTCTTTTTACCCCGAATGACTCTATTGAACATTGCTCGTTCCTATTGTACTACTAGCTCCGCCAGTTGCGAATTTTTTAATTTTCAGAAAAAAAGGTTCATTAAATACATGTATTTAATGAACCTTTTGTTACTGCAGTAACACATTGATAATCAGGAACTTTTCATATTATTATAATCGTCTTTTATCAATGTGCATAAATCGGTAGTCTCTCAATACTTCTCTAAAGCAAACCTTTCTCTGTTAATTTTTGACTAAATCAGAGGAAATTAAGAAATCATTTTTTGTAGGTGAAAACAGTAGTCTAACCGCATTCTGCTAACATATTTTTGTGGTCCCATTTATTATACATTTAAAAAGTTGATGTGGATTTTCCAAATTCACAGAGTAGGTACCCTTGTATTTTTTTTTTAATCAAACTACTCCTTATATGACCTAGTTTACGTTCTCGAAGGAGTCGGATTGGACCACTCTGTATATAGGAGAAAGGCTAACCTCACTGTCTGTACACTTGTAAACGACATTTTCAATAAATTTTTATATTTTTGGACGATTAGCTCTTGCAATTACACACATATCTCCTTCTTCATCATCAGAATCACTTGATGATAAAAAAGACAATAATAATTGTATCAGCGTGTATATCTTCCGTGTTGATTGCAACTTTCTTTTGTTTTGCACTCATTCCAGCAGGAGCTGTTGGACCTCATGTCGAAGTATGTGCACTGAGGGCAAAAAAATTGCACCGATTTACTAGTAGAATATGGCTGTTGCATCAGTGCTGCACTAGTTCCATATAAATACTATATAAATATCGATATTTGTGGCACATTTCTAATTGCACCAATGCAGCACTAGTTTTGTCATGAGAGATAAGTTTTGACAAATTATCTGTGAAAAGTCTACTATTATTTGAGAAATTCAAAATGCCACCTGACTAAAGAAACACTCCAAAAGTGCTTATACGTCGCATGGCATTATTATTTTAAACGATTTAATAATAAATCATCTTGCAAATTTAGAAATGGGGAACTTTGTCTCGGTTTACCTAATTCCTTTTTCGTCCATTTGCTCCTTTATTAATCGAAGTAATTCAATAAAATTTTCTATGGATTACAATGCTCAAAGTTTTCAATAATTTTCCAAAAAATTCATTTACGCGGGCATTTTGAAAGGACCTTTAAAAAATTGAAATAGATTCATCAAAAATATTAATTTGGCAATTTCTTTCAGATGCAGCCTCATCAACAGAACCGAATTCTTCATATTTCCTGCATTCAGATAATTTTCTACAAAATAATGTAAGTGTTATGTCCTTTCTCAAATCTACTTTCGACGCTATAAAAAATCGTTAATTTATTGGAAAATTAGTTCTTTCGTGGTAAAACATCTGCTAAAGACCAAAATCTAAGAAATACCCTCCAGTATCGACAAACAGATCCAAAGAAGCCACCATTCACTTATACGGAATTAATAGAACATGCCCTTAATGAGAAGGGTGAATTAACTGTTTCTGGAATTTACCAATGGATATCGTAAGTCTTTATTCATTTATATTATTTTGATGCCGAATTTACATGTGGTTGGTGGTGGTTTAGTGGAAAATTTGTATAGATGATCCAAACTTGTTGTTGTTGTTGTGTGTGTATATATATATATTTTACAAGGGGGGTAGTTTTAGTAATATATAAGCCACAAACAATCATCAATAATTCGTACCAGGCACCGAACTAACCCTAAGGATTATAAACTGCAGGATTCTTGGATTTCGTTCAACTTTTGTCAGTTGAAGGTTTTGAAATTGATAAAAATTGGAAATTGTTGTCTTTTTAAAAAAACTACCCTTAGCTAAAATTTTGAATTTTATAGGCGATTAAATATCTAATCAAAAAACCTGCATTGTGTTCATGTTTTCAATTCCCTTTATATTATAATTTTTTGTCGATTAGATTATTTCGATATTATTCCGTGAAATTAACCCATGAATCTATCCATATCTATATGGGACAATTAAAATAATTGCAACAACTATTATCGAGTCGTGTGTTCGATTAATTGTTAACGGTTGAGTGATTGCAGGTGTATTATCCCTTCATCAATTTACATATTATTTTGAGTGTAATCGAAAAATTAGATTTATCCCTTCAGAAACGTGTCCACGTGTCTTTTCTACTTTATTTGAAAACAAAAAAAAAACGTGAAACCATTCAGTACCTGGTACGTGAAATTTCACTACAGAATGAGTAATTCTAGTAGAAAAACACGAACTTTTATACTATAATGTGAATATTTACTTTGATGCTTTTAAAGCGATTCATCTATTTTGATAAATAAAAAAAATGGAGAGAAAAATAAGAAAAAGTAGACTGCATCGGCCGGGAATCGAACCCGGGCCGCCCGCGTGGCAGGCGAGCATTCTACCACTGAACCACCGATGCTATATACATTTATGCATAATAATCGTTAATATTGTGAACAAATTTGATTCTAAAGTATGTTAAATATTTTAGTGAACATTTTCCTTTTTATAAACAAAACGATGACCGTTGGAAAAATTCAGTACGCCATAATTTATCGATAAATCCACATTTTCGTAAAGGTATTAAATCAGAACATGGTGCAGGCCATTTATGGACAATTGCCCAGAAAGATGATAAAAAAGCCTGGCAAATGGTAATTATTGAATTCTAACGAAATAAAATTTATAATTCGATGATTTCTGTTTTTCTATTCGTTGGTTTTAAAGAAACAAAGGATGCAACAATTTCTAGAAACAACATACAGAGACAATAAGAAACAAGAACAGGAGGCATTTGATATGGAATTACAAGCAGCAACCGCCAGTATTTTAGATAAACCATTCCACGAATTTGAACGAAATGTACATTATTATTGGATTTGTATAATTTTGCACTGTTAAATTCAACTTTTTGTAAATCTTGCACATCTACAGTGGCGGCAAATGTAGTGGGTATATCGGGAGAGACACATTATTATTCTAAAGTATCTATTTCGTTTGCCGTATCGCTATATAAAGTTGAAAAAACTTTCCGCGTAGAGGCTAATATTGTCCAGTAACAACTAATTTTCAAGTTTCAAGTCCAATAACTGTGATCCAACCTTTAGATCTAACAACCACAAAATTTTAATTAGATTCGTTCAATTTCCCAAATGTTAGAGTTGAGCATTGAAAATAGCTTTCCTTATGTTTTGCTTGCAAAAAGTTGAATTTAAGTTCGATTGGTAAGACTGATGTGTAATAAATTGAATGAAGAGATTGTCCTAATAACACGAAATATTACTGGAATATTGTATGTAGGTTGCTGCAAGATTGCTAAGTGTACTTAACAATCTTGCAGCAACCTGCAAACAATATTCCAGTAATATTGCGTGTTGTTAGGGTGTGTACGTGACTAATGCGAAATTATTAAAAATCTGTTCTGCTTTCAGGAGAGTAACGATGAGAAAGTACCAAATATTGAAGTAGAATTTATCAATGTGGTTGATGTTGATAATGGTTTAGAAGGTAATTGTTATCATTAAATTATATATGAAAAAAAAGTAGATCGATTTAGTTTGTAGTATTGATCCAGTGATAATTTACTTATTTCCTTACTAACTTTTTCTATTTTTCTTCTTTAAAAAAATTACGCATTGTTGCATGCCAAGTTTCACTAGGTAGGTATATAATTAATTTCAAAATATAAAATTTATAGAAATTTTAGATTCATTAATTAAATTAATCGGTATTTTCGCAGATTTTCTCTCTCCTCCAGTATCAAAACAACAAATCGTCCAAGAATGTGGTTTGGGCAATGATTTCCTTATAACTGATCTAAATCCAAATGCACTGGGTATTAATTTAACTGATGGTGAAGTAGTTAATGATGGTAATTTTTACGATGATATCACATTAGAGTATTATGAACTTGAAAAGGAATAATTAAGTTAATTACAATTATAGTTTTAGTATTAGTTCGTTTTCTTTTTGTTTGTTTGTTTGTAAGATTTAAGTGTACTTGTTGTTAAGAAATTTTTGTGTTTTTCCTTTTTGATAGCATACAATAATAATCCGTCCTCTCTTTATAATATACAAACATACATACATATGAAGTATTGCAATATTTTTATATAAATTTCATATGATTGCTTGTAATTTTAGTAATAATATTTCAAAAAAGACAAGAATAATGGGTATAAAATGTATAAAATTTGTTTTATTACAAAAGTCAACAAAACTACATTAAAACATGGACGGAATTGCAATTAAAATAATAAAATTAATGTAAAAGATTCACCAGAGATAAAGAGAGATAATTACAGCTAAAACTCCAAATAAAAGTGGTGGCTTAAAGGTGGCACCACTGTTACATCTGTGGTCCAAAAAGCAGAAACACCATGTCGTATTATCATAATAATTTCTAAACAAATAGTATTATTATAATATAATCTTCCAAATTCAAGTTGGTGAGTAATGTATTGTATTACTCACGAACTTGATCGTTAAACAAATCTACCTGTAGATATCCAGTTCTTTTACGGTATTGTTAACGTAATTCGCCAGATGCAGATCAACAGCAGCCGGTCGACAGCCCTCATAATGATCCGCTGGTATATCTGTACGGATACCCTTGACTGAACTTAGACAAGATCGCGTTATTACTGTCTCTCCTACAAGAATTCGAACAATTATTAATAAATTGGGAGAAATTGATAAAGAAATAACCATCTTTCTGTTCTAAAATCTTCACGCAAATATCATCATCTTCTGGACAGACTCTGGTCCAATGCCATAACCAATTGAACGGTGTTCCACAACCCGGTTGATTTGATACACATTCATAACACCAAATTGCTAAATTTGCTGGAAATTTTAATTAATTCCAATTAAGTATAGTTACAGTTACCACACCCCTTTTTTTGTGTACGTTAAATAACAACTTACAATTGATGAGAATTGATAAAATTACTATAAAGGTGAAAAATTTGTACATTTTTGGAAGGTAAATTATGGAAATATTCTTAATTATTGTTGAAATTTACAACAAATACTTATTTAGAAAAATATAAACATAACCTGACAATTCTGGGTTATATAAACTGATACCAAAATTCCGAAATTAAATCCACTAGATTCCACCAACTTTTTAAGAGGAGCAGGTGGGGGCATCCACACCTCCATAAACTTGGCACCTGAAAATTATTTTTAATTATTTTGATATAAACAAATCGTTTGTTCGTCGTTTGTTCTTAAATGTTCGTTAAAAATTATTATTTGTTCTATAATTTTTTATTTATAAAAAATTAAACAATTTTTCTTTGTTAAATTGGCACTTTTGGTCTTGAATTTCATTTTATTTTTTTTTCTCGATAGATTAATTTTTTTTATTATTTGTTCGCTCAATTAAATCATTTGTTCGATTGTTTTTATATTTTTATTTAATTTTTTTCATAATTAATTTACACCTGTAGCAAGAAACCCCCACCACCTATGCAACCCGCAACACCGGTTCCCACAATTCCCCCACTAGAGGGCGCTGGTGGTTCTTTGCGCCGTGTGCGACGCCGCGGTTTACTAGTTATTATTATACAGGATGATTCACGAGGAATAATGAGCCTGAAAAAATCTAATGCAACCAACATTACATTTTATGGAGGTGCTTCCACGGCGATAATACTTCTGTCATTTAAAGTAAGCAAATCATATGTATCCGCGCATGCGCTTTTCAGAGCACCATCTTCACATGGCATAGCTTGTGGATGCTGCACATCAAAATCTTATAGACCGCTTCCAAGGGTTCTATGCATTAGCCACTCTTAGGGAAATATTCGTCTAACAATAAGGATCAAGTGGATTGTTTTCAGAGTTAGAAATCAAAAGATATTTTCTTATTTTTATGTACATGTCTTTACAGATCTATATTAAATTATAATTTTATTTATACTCAAAAATTCTATTAATTAGAAAAAAATATTAATTTACATATTTTTCAAGTTTTCCACAATAAACTTAACATTAATTTTTTTTTTTCGAAACACCATCAAGTTTATTTAAGATTTGTGTTAAGCTATGAGTTTTGTTTTTGTTCTAGACATAATGAATGTTTCATAGGTAATAATATCAGTGAAATCAATAACGATAATAATATGCACTCTAAACTTATTAATAGGTATATATTTATATATTTATAATCTTTGTGGAAACACAGCTTCCCTATCAGTAAATGTCACCGCACGCCACTGAGTGGCACTACTGTTGGAATAAAATTCTGCGCGTTTGTTTACAAATTTTGTTACTGATTTTTCAATATTAACTCTGAAATTCGATAATTTATTTTTCTTCAGAGGCTCTAAAATTCATTTTAAATCGATTTTCAGATTGATTCAGTAAAGGAGAATTTTAATTTTTGGGCTTTAATAGAGGAACTATTTTTCGTTGCAAAAGTTAGTCACATTGCTATCATTTGAAATTTTATACTTAATTTTTGGACGGAGTCTAGAAGCGAAGCTAAATAGTGGTTGTATATGTTACCAAAAATTACTATGTAATTATTGATTTTGTTTACGATTTTTGACAGTTGTCAGAATCAATACCAACGTTAAGGAAAAAAAATTACTACATTTTCCATTATTACACAGTGTATCCATAGATAAGTATAGATCGGACACTCCATGATAAATTTTCCGCCATTTTGTTTTAACCGGTGCTGGGATGGCGCTAGAGAAGGTTACGATTACAGAGCTCTATACGTCATATATGAAAGGTTTGCGTCACCACCAGCGTTCGGAAGTAGTAAATGTCGACGTAATTTACGGTATAAAATACGCGTAGTTTTTTCATTTACTACGTGTAGAAAATTCATAAAAAACTACATATTTACTACGCGGATCGTTTTTTTTTTGTAATCCAGAGCAAGAATTAATATATTAAAGCTTGATATCTTCATTCTCTGTTTCATTTGAGTTGACTACCATTTTTCAAACTTTTATTCATGAATAGTAAGTGAAAAACAGGGAATAGTTTGCAGTGAAACTTTTCTTCAATGTTCTCTATAAAGGGTAAAAAATTTCAAAAACGGATACATCCAGATTTTCAAAATATTGTACTGCATGGTTCATATAGATTTCATCTAATTCCATTGCGTAGCACTAAAGACACTGCCCACAACTAGCAATTGTTTTTGTTTATTTGCTGTTGGTTGCTATGGAGTTGCTATCAAGTTGCTCGATGTTAAAGTGTTTACTCTACTGTAAAGTGTTTACTTTTGAGGTGGGTAAACTGCTACTTTACTATCAAGCTTTTAGTCGATAAAGTAGGACTTTAATAGGAAGTATTGAAAAAATACATTTTATACATAAATATTTAACAGATAAGACAGTTAATGCTTGTTTGCATTTTATTTAGAGCCCAAGCAAAATGTTGCGTCGGCTTCAGAGCTGCTAAATCAGGCTCTGTGTTCAATTATATATTAGAAATTTGATATTAGACAGTATTTACTACATAATCTACGTAAACTACATTTACTACATCAAAAACTACGCGTAGACGTAGTTTATGTAGTAAATATTTTTTACATTTACTTTTCCGCAACCTGCTTATATGCGAATCCTTCAATGCATGTGTCAGAAGTACTAGAACGCCAAGATAATACATAAAAAGAAAAACGTATTCCAATCCAAGCTCTCAATGTGTCAGAAATACGAGGATGTCTCTAAAGCTTGACGTATTTTCCATCGTGCGTTGCAGCATTGGAATACCTTATTATGTATAGACCAGCCCCCTATCACTCCATGTTTCAAAAAATGGTTCGATGTCGGGACACCAGACAGGTAGCGCTAGTAGTCCTTTGCACCGATCACCTTTACGGGAGCGTTGAATTAAATTTTATTAAATTTTACTTATTAAGAACAGTTTAATTATAACATTATAATTATTAATTTTTTATTAACAATAATAATAAAATGATAATCACCAATCAAAATCAATAATTTCTGTCCGATATCTATGCGATATAATAATAATAACACACACACGGTGCAAAGGACCACCAGCGCCCTCTAGAAGAACTAAAATCACGGGACATATTCGTTCACTTTTTGTGTTGTTTCGTCCTATGGAGTTATATGGGGGTGGTATAGACCTTTTCACCGCGTGATGTGCGCAAGCGCAGTCGCCATATTGAAATAGCGATAATTCAAAAGTTTCGTACAGTTTTGATCGACAATGTATGTAAAAGCAATATTATCTGTACAAACAAATCATTTAATCGAGAAAATCATGGATGGTGTTTCACTGATTGATAAATTTGTGAAGGCATATAATTGTGAATAATTGAAAAAATGGTTGAAATGTCATAGACGTCCACAAAAAGGGGAAAAAGGTGACCTAATTGAGAGTAAGGTATACCAGTAATTATGTATTATAAAAAAAAATAAAAACAAATAATAATTATAATTATATTCCAATTAAAAAGTAAATCAAAAATTGATAAAATAATATGAATTCCCTTTAAATGATGATTTATACCGTGTATCACTCTTACATACTTCATAAGAACACTGTCTCGTTGTTCCTTTTTGTAGAGATAACATTATTATATTCGACCGAAAAGATTTATTTTCCAATTAATACACTTATTTCTTTATTTTTTCGTATTTTGTTTTGAATGAATATAATTTATTTGATATTTGTTGACTTTAATTGTTCATACACGGGTATTTTAACGTGCTTATTTCGAAAAACTGTACGAAAAAGATGGCTGAATCTGACGCATGCGTACAAAAATTTTTTATGATGAAAAGGTCTATTATCTTGAGGTGTTAGTACTTCCGACACTCGCGTGGTGGCGCGACAGCTTGACCCATTTCCCTTCATGTGTTGAAGGATTCGTATCAGGGGGAGGACTCTGTTATGGAAGGGATAATGCCTAACTTTGGACCGCTCGTGAGGTTGCGCAGCTGTCGCAAATTATCCTGGACATAAACTAATTCGTCTATTATCCGGTCAAGAGATGTCGTTTACGCAAATTGTCTATGCTGTGTTTTGGTTGCCTTGATAACAAATATAAAAAATAGTTATTTATCAAAGTCGTTGTAATCAGTATTTTTGGTCTTTATATTTTCTTGTTCATTGTTTATTTAGTTCATTAAAAATTGTTAATTGAAAGCCTAGAGTTTTAAAGAGTTTATTAGGTAAGTTGAGTTTTAAATTTAGTTGTAATGCAATTTATAAATTTGTTTTAATTTTTAAGGGAAGTATGATTTGCAATCCAGATGATCCTCCATTTGAACGTTTTCCAAAATTTAATTAGTTTGTGGCACATTTTCAATGGTTTTGCAAGTTATCTCCTATAAGGGAAGCTCCTTCATACAAAAGAACAGATGGCACATTCCTGGTCGAGTGTTTCTAATTCGAAATGTACACAAGAATGTTAGAGCTATTTTGAAAAATTCGATTTCTAAGGAAAAAATTCAAATTTGGAACATTAAATAAATGAAGGTACACCATTTTAATGGGCCAAACTTATTTAATACTTGAAACAACTTCGATTGTGAATTTTATTTGTCAATAGTACGAGTTCTACGCTGTATTTTATTGGAGAAAACAATTTAGTAATGCAATTTCTATTTATTTAAAAACAAATACTGTTGACAAATAATTTTTAAATTATATATTTGTATTATGTATATCTTGTTTTCTTTTTTAATAAATCGAATTCAACGTTTTTTGTTCTTTTCTTTTAACATCAAAATAAATTACAAAAAAAAACATTGGAAATATATTTTAAATTTACCGCCTTTTTGCATCAGGGACGCAAACCTTTCATATATGACATACAGAGCTCTGTAATCGTAACCTTCTCTAGCGCCATCCCAGCACCGGTTAAAACAAAATGGCGGAAAATTTATCATGGAGTGTCCGATCTATACTTATCTATGTAAAAAATAGTTATTTATCAAAGTCGTTGTAATCAGTATTTTTGGTCTTTATATTTTCTTGTTAATTGTTTATTTAGTTCATTAAAAATTTGTTAATTGAAAGCCTAGAGTTTTTAAGAGTTTCTTAAGTAAGTTGAGTTTTAAATTTAGTTATAATGCAATTTATAAATTTGTTTTAATTTTTAAGGGAAGTATGATTTGCAATTCGGATGATCCTCCATTTGAACGTTTAACAAAATTTTATTAGTTTATGGCTCATTTTCAATAGTTCTGCAGGTTATCTCCTATAAGGAAAGCTCCTTCATACAAAAGAACAGATGGCACATTCCTGGTCGAGTGTTTCTAATTCGACATATACACAAAAATGTTAGAGCTATTTTGAAAAATTCGATTAATGAAGGTACACCATGTTATTGGGCCAAACTTATTTTATATTTGAAATAACTTCGATTGTGAATTTTATTTGTCAACATTACGAGTTCTACGCTGTATTTTATTGGAGAAAACAATTTATTAATGCAATTTCTATTTATTTGAAAACAGATACTGTTGTCAAATAATTTTTAAATTTTATATTTGTATGTATTATGTATATTTTGTCTCTTTTTTAATAAATCGAATTCAACGTTTTATGTTAATATCACAATAAACTTTAAAAAAACAAGTGATGTACAGAGCTCTGTAATCGTAACCTTCTCTAGCGCCATCCCAGCACCGGGTAAAAAATTAATGGCAGAAAATTTATCCTGGAGTGTCCGATCTATACTTATCTATGATTTGTATATCATATACCGTGTTCTATATTATCTTAGGGTAGAGTACCTGGCTAGGTGCGGATCAATGATCGGTTCGTGGCATGGTTGGGTTTGAAACCTTATTGAACCAAAGAAAAAAATACTATTATATACTCCGTTCGAAATTTAAATGTAAAATTTTAAATGACAAAAATATGACTAACCTTCGCAACGAAAACCCTTAAATTAAAATTCTCCCTTATTGTATTAAACTGAAAATCGAAATAGAAGAGATTTTAGAAACTCTAAAGAAATATAAACTATCGAATTTCAGAGTTAATATTTAAAAAGTACCAGCAAAATCTGTAAACAAACGCGTAGGATTTTATTGCAACAGTAGTGTCACAATATAATATTTTTTCTTAATACTAACAGTTGAAAGTTGACTTTACTTTACTAATATCTTAATGGTAAAGTGCCACTTTTCTTCACTAGTGGCTTTCAGTTTCTATTAGGAGTACTAAAAATGATGTTCACCAAGTTGTTTTATGGGACAAAATTCACAATTCAAAAATACACAGATTAAATTTTGGAATATAAGAAAAAAAATAAACCAAAAACTGAGAATTAAAATGTTCTATCTTCAATTAAATTATATATTAATTATTCCCAGTGATTTAAATTAATTTCGGTTAATTTGAATTTAAATTTCGATTAAAAACAATTGCGTCTAGATACCACAAATAAAACTCAACTGAACACCACAACTGTCTCGGTCTGACTGTCCTGTTCGGTGGTGTTCGGGGGTCAAAAAAAATAATAATAATAATAACAATGGCCTTCTCGAATTGACAAGAAAAAATATACATTTATAATTAACAAAATAAATTCGAGATCAAACGTCCTTTTTATTAATAATATCCCTGGCCTTGTGTATAGTAAAATTCTAGATATATACAGTATGTCTCGTAAGTAATGGACCACCTTGCAGAGTCTGATATGAAATTAAATCCTGATTCGAAATGTCTTTTACCATTTTTCGATCTGACGCATAGATAATTTACTATTAATTAAATTCAATAACCATTCAGGTGCGTGCTATAGCAGAGAAAAAAATTGAAAACATAAGCGCGAGAGTGGGCGATTTGACCCGCGGCAGTCTACTCCTTCGATTCAGAATGTAATTTCCTATCTGACCCTACAAGGTAATTCATTACTTACGAGACAGCCTGTATATATAAATAATATAATAAAAAATAGATCAAATCAAAGATCGTTAGTATTAAAAAGAATGTTGTACTTTACACGGTGGGAAGTGTCTTTTCACACTCCAAAATATCCGCTCTTGTGAAAAGTGTCACTTTCCCACCTTGTAAAGTAAATAACTATTATCTTCAAACGTCACAAAAGTGACAGTTTTTGTGACTCAAATGACAAGGTAAAAATAGCATTTTGTGTGCCTAGGCGCTTTTTTCTTTTTTTATAAGCTTAGGCAGACAAAATGACAAAATCTGTCACTGGCGTTTAATTTTATTCGTTGTATGAATTTTGTTTTTTGCATCGCCATGGAAGCAGTACTGCCAAGATATTGTGATCAGTTAAAATTTTAATTTTTAAAAACTTTTCAATATTAAAAAATGTTAAATTAAGACGTTTGAAGATAAACTAATATATGTCATTCGGCGCAAAACTGTCTTTGTGTGCTTCAGCTGACATGTCTGCCTCACTAGCGTTCGGCAGACAACAGTCAGCTTCAGCACACAAAGTTCCAGTTTTACGCCTAATAACATAATCTACTATTGTTTGGTTCAAGTAGACATGTAAAAAGTAGGAACTTTTCAAACATTAAGTTGCATATAACTCATCATTTGTAATTTAAAATTTTATACTTAACTAGCGGACCCGGCGAACTTTGCCTCGCCCCAATTTTACGTGAATGCGTAATTTACGACTATCCGGAATCAGTTTAACAATACACAAAACTCGCAGCAAGAAAAATAGCACATTTACTGTAAAAAATTACAATGCCAAAATGACACCTGTCAGATTGCGCAAAGTCTAGGTCAACTCGGATTTTGAATGAAAACTTTCGATTTTTCCAATTTTCCGACTTTTGCGGAGGGATTTTCCAAAATTTTCTTCCGTAAAAACCTTCTCCTCGAAAATACGAAAAACTGACAAAAAATTTTACAGAAATCGGCCCAGCCGTTCTCATTTTATGAATTACTATACATTTTTTACACCATTTTTATATATATAATAGATTTTTGGACGGAGTATATTATTTTGTGCGAAAATAAATGTAAAGTTCCAATGAATTATTTTTATTTTAGGTGAAGGCTGTGTTGATATATTTAAACTAAAAAGGCTGGAAAGCTCTTAAATTTGAAAGTTTTTGATATCTAGCGCTAAAATTGCGAACAATTCAGTTGAATTCAATACTACAGCGCGCTCAAGATCCGCTGTTTGGTGACTCTTTAACAATAATAAATAAATAAGAGTCGAAGAGGAGGTAACTTTGTTACTATAGATTTTTTTGCTTTTATCGACCTTTAAGAAGCTCATATTGACCTAGTATGATGAGGATGTACTATTTTCGTTGACCAAACTCACGAAGGATTAGGAGAAAACCGTGTCGAGGGTCATTATTAGTCAAATGACAAAATATATGAGTCCGAATAAATTGAATGAGTAGAGCTATTAAGAAAAAAATGAAAGAGTGGAAACAGAAGTAGAAAAGCAATCGAAGCAGAAGCAGAAGAAGCAAATATTTTCTAATTGGAGTTTTATATTTGTATTGCTAACAATGTATACGTCTATGTTATGGTATATATTGATATAAAGAGAACGTTTAATTATCTTTAATCGCTTGAAACGCACATAGTTGCGATTTCTTTCCAAAATTCAAATCGTTCTTGATCTGGATTGACACCAACAGTTAATTCCTTTCCAATATCGACAAAATGTAATTCGTCTTTTGTAACAGGTTTCCAATCGACATTAATCAGTTCATCTGGATTTGGATTTGGATGACCATAGCGTGCAAAATTAGACCAAATCTTACAGAATCTCCGTCTACCTATATCCTCGGTACTGCCTGGTTTAATTTCTGGTGTTCCTAGATTTTTAAACAAATAACCCATATCATCAGCATGTGCTGCACCTATAATATCAGGAACATTGAAACAGTTTTATTGAGTTGTATAATTTTGTTTTTTTACCAGGATCCTGGATTTGAAAAAGGCGTTTAAATGTATTCAGCTCACTATCAATTGACATCCGATACAAAAAGATTGGTTTTTTGGCATTTTGACTATGATAGATGATACTGTTTAAGATATCCATAGTGATAAGACTATCACCTTCAAGCTACAACAATTCAATTAGAATCATTTAAAAATTACATGTTTTCAAATATTACCAAATAGTAGGCGTCTTTGTTTTTTTCAGACAACTCCTCATTTTTATAATAGAAAGTTTTTAATTTTTCAGCGATAAGTTTCCTTTTTGATTCATTATCTAAGTTAAAAGTATTTGGAATTAGTAAATGAAAATCTGAATGTGGTTTCCATCCTTTGTCTCTAACTGCTGCTATCATCCCCTCTCTATTAGTATAACCAATTAATACTGGTACATGATTATATTTGCCTGATTTAATAATATCCAGAGGTTCTTCAGTCAGAAATGCATTTTTGGATTTTTGTTCAACTACGGGTCCATGAGGACGCTTACAGTTAGGAAAAATAGTCTAAAAGTTGTTGTAATTAACAAAATTCAATCAACCCTTTTAATCTACTTACATCATTGAGTTTCTCGGAAGCTTCAAATAATTCTTCAACCGGCATCTTACGGAAATGTTCCAATAATTCTTTTTCATTTGTCGTTCGTAAGCCTAGCTGTTCACCTAATTCAACGGCAATACGTCTACCACGCGCCCACGGATTCAGAGCACATCCACTCTGTATAATTGCTTTATGGAATAAGCCTTCAGCTAGTGGTGATAAAATTAAGTAATGCACAGCAGCACCACCAGCACTTACGCCAAATATTGTAACATTGTTTGAATCACCACCAAAACTTCCAATATTCGTCTGGACCCATTTCAATGCCAACACCATATCTTTGAGACCAGCATTACCTGGTACATCCAAACTGGTATCTGCTAATGCCAGAAAACCGAAAATATTTAGTCGATAATTGATAGTAACTAAAACGACATCTTCGGCAACCAAAAATTCAGGACCGCAGATTTGACTTCTATTGGAGCCCATTGTAAAAGCACCACCATGGATAAATACCATAACAGGTTTCTTAGATGTAGTTTCAGCTATTGTCGGTGTGAAAACATTCAAAACTAAGCAGTTTTCTGTTCCGATTAATGTTTGAAGATTTTCATCTCTTGAAACGCAAGCATCACCATCTTTGGTGGCTTGCAGGATGCTTGTCCATGGCTGAGCGGGCTGTGGTGCCTGAGAAAAAAATTAACCGAGAACTATCGAATTTAAGAATATGAATAATAAAGATGTCACCTTGAATCTTGCATCGCCACTTGTCGGTTTTCCATATGGAATGCCACGAAAAGCGTAAAAGTTTTTACCATTCACATCTTTTTCAATAGTTCCTTGTAATGCTCCTGTTTCAATTTTTATAGTAGGGCCACTCATTTTAAAATACTAATTGTAAGTGTAGAAAATCGGTAATAGTGCTATAAATATAAAATAGAAACTTATGAGTTTCTGCTAACTATAATTTCATTTTATATGAATCTTTTTTTATTATCAATTCAAGGAATGTAGTTAGATAAGATTACAAATGAAAATGTTTATAGTAATGACTATCAAAATTTTCAAAAAAAAAAACGTTATTTTGCAAATCATTTAAAAACAAATAATACGAACACTTGTATATATATCAATAGTAAACATTTATAAAATAATAATAAAATATTATAGATACTCTATGTGCAACATTCATTTATTCAAAACTCACGGTAGGTGATAATTTATCACCTTTGATCGACAATATAATTATCATAATAAATGTAAAAACCTGAGAAACTATATTTATGTCCAAATTATGAGGATTTTTGGCAATAATTCTAATGGACGTATAAGCTTACTATAAGAAAGCTGAAATAAGTGCGAAATCACTACACCTAGCTTAAAGCTAAGGCTCAGTGTAGTCTTCGGTGCGACTGGGGAGAACAAAATTTGATTACTGCAGAATCTCTAGTACTTCAAAACAAAAAGCTCGAAAACGACTAGGAAATTACAGGATAATGGTTTAATCTTACATCATATTAGAGATTGAAGGAAATAAGACGAAAAGAAACACAAATAGAGTTAGAAACAGAACCAGGCGTATTATCTGAAGTTGTACGATAAGTAAACGTGAAAACATCATTAAAAATTATCGACGGAGAAGTGCCAAACGCGAATAAATAATGAAGTATTTTCTCATAGCGGTTTCAATGAAAAGACGCGTGTTTCAATTGATAACAATTTACATCCATTTTTCGTACATGTTAATTAATTAAAGCATTAATTTTATAATTAGTAGTTATTTGAAGCGCTCATAGCTGCGATCTCTTTCCAAAATTCAAACCGCTCCGGATCTGGATTAACACCAACAATTAACTTCTTTTCAATATCAACAAAATGTGTAAATTATATATGTATAATAAACGAAGTACTAATAGATAACAGCATATTATGTGACGTAATTATAATCAAGGGGAACAAAGTCGCGGGTACAGCACCGGGAACAATGAATATTGTGACGAAGACTAATTATCTTTACATTGTGTTGGAGAAAATCTGAAAATTATGAATACAACTTCAGTGGAGCGCTAAATCTAATTGTAAGATGAAGGAGTAATAATTAAGAAAACATGTTTACCAGTTCGATCGGTGACTGCATTCATTTCGTTCATGCTCTCAACAACAAATTTTTAAAGAAGCTTTGTTAACTTTATTTATTTTGGGTATACCTACACGTTAAAATTTTTTGTAAATTTAGTACTTTTTTACTAAGCAATTGCATAGTAAAATTACAAACTCTTGTATTGTATTGGAATTTTAACAAGCATTTGTTGTAATATTACTTTTGTAATAGCTGGACTACTAAGCAGGTTGCAATTTTACAATTTTTTTGTATTCGTCAGATACTTATTGTAATTTTACAATCCTACGTTGTAGGATTAAATCTAAAGTTTTGTAAAATTTCTATACATATTCGGAATTTAATTTTACCACGTTCATCAGTAAAATTACAAACCAATATTTGCAATTACAATTACAAGAAATGATAGGAAATTTACAAATAATTTTTTTTTTGAAAATTCTGTTTGCATTTTTACAATATTTCATTCTAGTCATAAGCGCTATCTGTTTTTACAATTCTCAATTGTAATTTCGAGTCTAAACTTTTGTAAAATTTCTATACATTTTCGGAATTTAATTTTACCACGTTCGTCAGTAAAATTACTAACCAAAACTTGCAATTACAATTACATGAAATGTTTGGAAATTTACAGATCATTATTTTTTTTTGAAAATTCGGTTTGCATTTTTACAATATTTCTTTAATTTCGTGAACAAAATATGTACCTATATCACTTTTCGCACATAATATAGTAATGCAAACCACAATCCAAAACTATAACTTTTTAAAGTATAAAATTTATAAATACATTATAAGAACGGTCCTGTTATAAAGTGGTCATGTTAGAAGAGTTTCTTGCTAATTTTAGTAAAACTACCATAGATGGCGTCAACGTTTTAAGTCGTTTGAAGTTGTAGAACTCATCTCAATAAGGTCTTGAAAATACAATATTTACAATTATCGTGAAAATTTGAAATAGAAGTCATTTATCATGAAAGGGGTGGTGGCTGTAGAAGTGGTAAAAGGTCGTCTGAAGTCGTCCCCCATATATTTGAGATAAGTTACTTGTTTCATTTTGATAAATATATTATAATGAGACAAATTAGTAAAATATTGTTAAACAATTTTTTACTAAATGTTAGTAATATTGCAACAAATGGTTTGTAATTTTTCTAAACTAAATTGGTATTAGTTGAGTTGTAAAATTTCAATGCGTTGTTGTAGAATTACTAAATTTATTTGTTGTAATTTGTTTGGTAAAATTCCAACTATCGCATTGTAATATGTATTGACAAACAATTTTTTAATAAATATTAGTAATATTGCAACAGAAAGTTTGTAATTTTTCTAAAATAAATTGGTATAACTTATCTAGTATAATTACAATGAATTTTTGTAAAATTACTAGATTTATTTGATACATTTGGCTTAGTAAAATTACAAAATAATGTATAGTAATATTACTAAACATAGTTCTAGTAAATGATTAGTAATTTTGCGACTGATGATTTGTAATAATTTGAAACTGAGTTGTGATAAGTTGTGTAGTAAAATTACAAGACTGAGTTCCACAATTTCAAAAATGTGGTGCGTAAAAACTTCCTACACAAATTTAGTAAAATTACTATGGAAATTTTTAACAGTGTACGTATGTTTTATAAATTGTTATATATCATATATTTTTCAAAAATATTGTATTTCTGTCTAATAAATAGTTTATTAACTTTATTAATTTAATGAACATACAATACATACATACTAAATCTTATAAATCGAATTTTCAACACTACTTCTAATACGGACACCTAATATTTCAGACAATTTTTCCAACTCCCGAAGGTGTATGCATTAAAGAGGTTTTACGGTATTTCGACAACTGATAAAATCTACTCCAAAAATATTATGCACTTTCTATTAGTGTAAGTAATTGTACAGAGAAAGAACAAATTTGTAAGTGCAGTAGAGACTCGATTATACGGATTCGCGATCATCTGGATTGTCCACGTTCGAGCAAATATCTTTGTTGTCTAATCTGTGCATGCATGGACATGTCAAGCTGTTCTTCAGGCGTTTCGTTATTGTTTTAGTTAGTCAATTACGAATTGTTCTGCAGCTACGTCGTGCCACGTGTGTGCTAAAAAATATCAAAGCATAAGAGAGTGGTGTTATTAAGGATAAAATAAACATTATTGATTCCTTAAAAATAGGAGAAACTAGCCATAAATTAGCTTATAAGTATGATGTAGGTACGCCCATGATAAGTGATATTAAGAAGAACATCGATTCAATTTTAAAGTATATATGCACTTGCAAGTTAGCTCGTGACGACGGGAATAAATATCGAAAGGTGACGAAAAAACCGAAAAATAAACTTTTGGCAGAGGCTTTATATTGTTGGTTTCTACAAAAACGATCAACTGGACAACCAAATATCTGGTCCAATGTTTTGTGAACAGGCATTACAGCTAAATGAAAAAATAGGCGAAGATGAATCGTTCATGGCAAGTAACAGATGGTTGTACGGATTTAGATCTCGCTGTGAAATTCGCGAATTTGAAATTGTTTTAAAGATGGTTTTAAGAAATGTTTGGACGAAAATGACTATGACTTACAATTTGATTTTGTTTACAACGCTGTTGAAACCGTATTAAACTGGAAATCCATTACCGTTTACATCTTTAGCTTCTCAGCGAGAGAATTCAGCTCCACGTGCAAACGCTACCGGTATCCATCAAATACCTTTGCTCCTTATCAGGAAATCAAAAAATCCGGGATGTTAAAGTAAAATTTTTGCGCTTTAATGTGACATCCTTAATATAACAAATGGATCAAAGTCTCGTTGAAACAATAAAACGACTTTATAGAAAACAACTTTTACGTATATTGTTATCTGTTGATGAAGATAATGTAGAAGCCGTTTTGTCGTTTTTCAATCAAATGAAGTTAAACTAGTGCTGTTACATGCGTGTAGATGCGTTGAATTTGATTAGACAAAGCTTGGAACAGAGTATTAAAACAAGACAACGGAAATTGTATAACCGATACGGATGATTCTACTTTGGAGAATATAAATGAAGTAATGACAAACTTACAAATATACCAGGAATGTGACGCTAAATTGTTAAAAGCACATTGCAAGAAAACGAACAGAAGAAAGTGATGCAAGACTATCTCATGCAGAAGCATTTCAAGCCTTGGAAACGGCTGTCAGATGATTCGAAAAATAGACTGTGATGAAAACAAATTCGTGATGTAGCGGCAATTAATTAAGAGAAAAAATTGTTTACGTTAAACGACAATTAGCAAATAGTTTAAATAAAATTAAGCTACATACAGCGACTATCCTGTATGACTTTTGTTAGTATGTATATATAATCAAGTTATTCCATGGTTAAGGTTGTAATACATTTTTTAGTAATTTAAAAAAAAACATGTATGCACATGTGAAAATGTATCTCTAATATCTTAATAAATATTGACTTTTGTTCAATTAATTTCGTTGTTTTGAAGAAACACCTAACATTATGTACATATTACTATGTACGTAATACAAAAATCACTATTCTTCACACATTCAGTTATCCGGATTTTAGATTACCCGAATGCATTGCGACATCAATTAGTCCGGTTAATCGAGTCTCCATTGTACTTGAAATCATAAAACTATATGATAGAAAGCATAAAAGTGTAAAGATGAGAAATATTTTATACATTTATGATGTTAACTTTGTGAAGAAAGTTATTCTATTTAGATCAATCACTAAAAGAAACCCAATTACCTTTAAGACTTATAAATAAATATTTCAATTTAAGAATCTATCAACAAGCTAAACTCCGTGCTGATCACGTAGGTGCAGAAGTGCCTGGGGGACGAGAGTATTCTCTCCATATATCGACACAATGAATGTTGAACATGCAAGTGTCTCTCCCGACAGTGAATGCAGTATAACGTTAAAGTGACTATGTCCAACTAGAACACTTAAGACTTATTCAAACTAGCCAAAACTGACATGGTTGAATATACTCCACGGGCAACCTGAAATTATCAATAGACAAAAGATTTAGTATACGTAAAATAAAGCATTCAAGTATATACTCAACTGCCAAACCTAAAGCATAGTTAATTGAATAGTTTTCAGAAAATTTGATTTGTACTTTCTGCTGTAGACATGCTAATGCAATTGAATAGATTTTACGATTCTCAATATTCATATCGTACCAATTGATTTGCGCAAATGCTTCATACACGTTTTCAAACTTAAAAAGAAAGACATTATTATGAAAGTATTAAAGAAGGCGTAAATGGATATTTACTGCAGTTTCTGAAGACTGGCCTGCCATTATAAGTGCAGTAGTTGTTATTACAGCCAATAAACCAAATAGCGGCATATATCGATAATCGTATTTTAAATTGCTTGTACTCACTGATAATGACGCAAAAACAACACTTGTAAGAACCAACAAGCCACAGAATGCAAAATACACGATATAATTTGATATATCACGAATTTTCTTCCGGGTTGGCCTATAAAAGTTCTTCCTTTAAAATCAACTAAAAACATAAACTAAGGATAAATTAGTAAAATTACTTGGCAATTTGTACAGTTCGTTCAATAATATCTACTAATCGATTTCTCACTTGTTGTTGATATTCAACATCATCACATAAATTTCTGTTAAGCGAATTAATGCCATCTATTTCCGTAAACTCATTAATTTGATCAATTAACATTAATATCTGATATTTTACATGTTGTGTATAGTAAATAACTTGATATGGAGATGCAATATAAATGATACCAGCAAATGCAAAACTGCACTTATATAATCGTGTGAAAATCGTGAAATATTCTGGGTAATAATTAGCAACATAGTCAATTAATAATAATGTTTCACGATCATAAGTAGTGCAATTGTAAAAAACAACAGCTACAAGAATGCTACAAATTGTATTGATAACTGTGAAAACCGATACGATTTTTATTTCTTTTGTAATTTCTTTTTTTGTAATTTCCGTTGCTTTATCTACTGGCAATATCTTGATTTCTTCAAATAAGTTTTCCACAATTAGTGGATCTATTAATAAAATGAGTGCAGCTAATATTCCCTATGAAAAGCAAACATTTACTTTTAAAATTAATTATTTAACGATATTAAAGAAAGTTATACGTAAAAATCCTGAAGAAATGTTGGTGAATACTGTATGAATTGTTGTAAATTTACTTCATAAAAAAATAAGTAAATTTGGAAAATCTGAGATAAAATATGGATGAGTAAATATAATACCAATAGGAATTTCACAAAATAAAATTGATATATCGATGATGCCATACACTTTACAACAATTAAATAATCACGTTTTGTTAAAGTATTCCAAAGTCGTTCCATGTCACAACCAACCGTACACTAATGAACGAATAAACCAAATGTAGTAATTAATTTTTGGATAAGTAACTAACTCATTATAGTTAATGAGAAAACATCTAAAATCGATTAATCGTTATTATTGTAATTAACAGTGCTTTTCGCCAATAGATTGATACCACGATACCTTCTCTTTACGTAAACCAAATTATCGATTGCAATAATGTATTGTAAATTGACCGCATTCTTTTATTATAACAATAACAATATTCTGGAATTCTACATAATATATGTACTAATTATTAAGAACTTTGGTCTGATTTAGATCAGGCTATAAATACTGTATACTTAAACCAAATAAAGTTAAGTATCATCCTATAGGTACAGGGTTGTGCTCATTTCAACACAGACTGTGTCAGTTCAAGCTACCAGCTTTCACAACTTTTTGAAGTTTATTAAAAAGAGGCCAAAAAAAGCGCGTCTGCAAAACTGTATTCTGAATTTCCAGACGTTTAGTCAAAAGTTAAATAATCTAAGTTTGCTTGAGAGACTACCGTTTTGTGTACAATAGTATCGTACGCGGTACATATAATAATAAACGCATGGTATTTAACACCATATTTGCATAAACAGTCTATTTCAGCTCAAGCCGCCACCTTTCATAATACATTCAATCATTAAGAAATTCAACTGCAACCTTCCAGACTGTGAACTGGCTCATCCGAGCACTAATTTCAGTCAAAAAAAATACTAGGCCACTTTGTAAATTTCTAAAATCAAAATCAACTGTTTGAATAATCCACAGGATGCAAAATAAACGATAATTTGATATTTTACGAATTTTCCTTCGGCCTGGCCTATACGTTTTACGTTTGCCGTAAAATCTTGACTATAATACGTACTTTTTTCCACATTATGGTCCGCAAAAATAGGGGTGCGTATTATACTTGTGTAAAAATTAAAAAGTTTTTAAACTATAATAATTATGATTTGGACATAACAACAAAATAGATAAGTTGAGTTCCAGTGAAAGCCATTAAGACCGATAATTGAAGCATGCATATTATACACGTATGCGTATTATAGTCAAGATCAATAATAACCAGTAGTCGCTTTTTGACTTGTTGTTGATATTTAACATCATCAGCCCATAAAGCCCATAAAAAATGATATTATGAGCGCGCGAGAAATCAAAATTTTTGTAGAGTCCAAATGAAGAAGTGTATTTAAAATTAATTACTATTTAAAAAAAAAATCTCAAATGTGGCACATCCCCATATTTCTAATCCATTACATCAAATTTGTACTGCCATTGTCTTGTGTAATAAGATTTTATTGTCTAATGATAGCTTCGATTTTCCCCCTATTAAGCAATAGATTTCTTAAACCTTTAAGTTAATCTATTTCCTTTTTTTTTAATATGTGTTCCCTCCACGTGAGTCCGGTGTCCATATGGAATCCCAGATACTTCGTAGTCTCTGAACGTGATATTTCCATGTTGTTTAAGTATGTACACAGAGGGACACTATTGTCTTCTTATAGAGAAATCCACATGTTGCAATTTATTTTCGTTAATTCTGATTTTTCATTTCGTTAACCAGACTTGAAGAGTATCTAGGTGATCTTGAACAACATTGGATGCTAGTGTTGGATTTTCGTGGATGGCTACTATAACTGTGTCATCAGCAAATGTTCCAGTAGTTGCATCTTCGCATGTTGGAAGGTCAGTTGTAAATAGTATCTAAAGGATTGGGTCTAAGACGCCGCCTTAAGGTATTCCAACTTTGATGGTATAATTATTTGCAATCTTTTCACCCACTTTAACCCTGAACTCACGGGCTAACAGGTAGGTTTTCAGGATATTGTAGTACTTCAGCGGAAGTAACTCTTTGATGTTGTTCAAAAATCCTTGCTGCCAGACCTTGTCGAAGGCCTGCCTCACGTCCAACAATACTGATGTGCGATGAAGTTTTTGTTCAAACGCTTGGTTGATTAAGTGAGCTATTCGATGAGTTTGTTGGCCGGTTGAATGACTATGGCGATATCCAAAATGACGAGTTGGAATGCAGTTGTCAGAGGTAGCATCTCCATTTATTCTTTGATGTAGAAGCCTTTCTAAAATCTTGGAAGTTGTAGATAATAGGCGATTGGACGATATGACGACACTTCATATGGATTCTTTCCTGGTTTTGGTATTACGATTATTTCGGCAGTTTTTAACAATTCGGACCAATGTTTTAATCTTAAGATAGCACTGTAGATGTAAGTAAGCCGTTACATGTCACATTGACGAACCGCACACGAATAAACCATAATTCGTTACTAATTTTGTATAAGTAATCAAATCATTGCTATTACAACTAATTAGAAAACACTAATTAATTATAATGGACTAGCTATTATTATCTTTGCTAAACACCAAAAGAAGAAAGGAGACGATGGAAATTTTAACTGATGTTATTAAACTAGGATACACACAGAGGAAGAAAAGGTGGAAAGTATGTTAGACAAGCAGACAAAGAATACTGATTTAAATCTAAGTAAAAAAAGAGGAGAAGAAAAATTCTTTATGTTAGAATTTTCAAGAATTTTAAATAGAACTTCGAACCGTTTTTCGGAAATAATGTCGGTTTTTTCGGTTTTTGGTTCAGTTCCGGTTCGAACTGGAAAACTCCTGTTACAGTTAATAGAACCATAATTATTAATAAGAAAATTGATTAGATGATTTAATAAATAGAGACACGTCTGTGTTTGAATCATTTTCACTATTAAGCATATAAAATCGATAAGTATATCAATATCCCGTAAATAAAGACATATTTCTATTAATTTACTAACATTATGGTATAATGACTGTCGATTATTGAATTATTAAATAAAAAACATAGCTTATAAGCAGAGACCGGATTTGGCACCAAATTTACGTCCGTAACTTCACCGGATCGATCTAATAAAGAGCTGAAATACGATATAAACAAATGTATACTGTGAAAAGTGACGTAGAAAACTGACTTCTAAATCCGTTAAACCATAAAATTACATTCGGTAAGAAAAGATTTTATGGAAATGGTGATAGATTACCCTGTTGTAAATCTCCCAAAAATGTTTTAGTTTGTGAAATTTAGAAAAAGTCATGTTCCAATCCTAACAAATACTCTATCAACTACAATCTTGAATCTCTTTGAAGGAAACGACAAGTGACCGACCTAATGAAAATTTTGTTTCATTTTATTAAGAAATGCAACGTGTACAGTGTACACGGTCATGTCTTCATTTCTTGATATTGTTATAGGTACTTATCGATTTTATATGCTTAATAGTGAAATATGCTTAAGAGGAATGAAATCGAGGCATTGGCAAGGGGAGGACTAGTTTGCCTATAGATCATTCACTCCGTAATCAACAAATAATGCTGTGTCTGTTTACGTTTCTATATACAAATATTTACATAAACATGTTGGCGTTAACCAATCAAGGAAGTTCAAGTAGTTAGTGGGCGTAATTAATTTACAGAGTCTTTAAGTGGCGTCGATAAATATCCATTATTTCTAATCCGTATGGTTGTTTTGTTATAGTTGCGCCTAGCGTAACGCCTATGTGACAATATATACGACTACTGTCTCGCTCTATGGCCCCACCTATTTAACTACCGTTGGTCGCATACCGCCCAGCGGGGTCCCACTTATATGAACGAATGAATAAAAGGTTTTTCAGTGGTACCAACGTTTAAATTATTGTAAGAAAAAAATTGTTGGTATAAATGACGCACTATTTAATTTATTTTTCAATTAAAATTAATTCATAAGCTATTTTCAAATTCGAGTGGATTGAGAAATTAGGTATAGAAGTCTTGATTATGTTTTAGCTTACCAATTTTATGCTTGTAACAGTAACAAAAAACGTATTTTTTTCCGTTCGGTTGGTCATACTGAAAAACCTCTTTCTCAAATAAGAGTCATAGAAAATAACATTGAGTGGGACCCCGCTGATACCGCCACAACCTACATACTCCCTGCTCCAGCACATCGCACGTCCAGATTCAAAAGATAAAGTTTAGATTGAAAACAGGCGCTAGCCAGTATAATATCGAGGCACTGTCTACAGCCTGGCTAGTTTGCCTAGAGATCAAATATAATTTATTTAGAGATGATATTGTTTCCATTAGTTTCCGTGGTAATCGTACTTGACGTTTTTCGGCAACAATTTAGAAGTGGAAAAGAAGGTCGATCTAGAATCCGATTTTCCAAAAGCATGCAAAACTTTGAAGATTTCTTCAAAACACTCGGTCCAAAATTTATCGCCGGAGGTGACTAAAAATAGTAAACACATACTTTGAGGCTCCCAACTAATAACTACCAAAGGCAGAAAATTAGCTAACCTGATACAAAATAAGAACCATACATGCCTCTATCCACTGGTACTCCAACATATTGGCCTAGTGATTCAGACAAAACACTAGATCTTCTTGATTTTTTTGTAACCAACAGAATTTCACCAACATTTGTGTAGATAATCCCAAGATATAACTTGTCGTTTGATCACCCTCTAATAATTGCAACGGTCAGTAAATTTGCAATTCATAAAAAATTGTCACCAAGACAACCAACTGGGAATAATATCTCAGCAAAGTGAAACAACAGCTTAGTCTATCCATAAGTCTCAAGAAAACCGATGAAATTGTAAAGTTCAAGGTTCAATACAAAAAATGCCAGGTATCGTGTTAAACCATGCACACCAGGATATCTGGAATTTATATGAAACTGCACTTTTCTTTCGAGCGATGCCTGAGAAAACAATGTGCCTAAAACAGGAACGATTGGTGGAAAAGTGGCCAAAGAAACACTAATATATACCAATTTAATAAGGGAGAAAGAGAAACTTTTGCTTGTTGGAAAATTCGCGAGATCTAGATGTTTTCGCAAGTTAAACGTGGGAAACTTTTTAGTCACATGGAAGCACACAAAAAAGTCTTGGATGAGAAAAGAGATAACGTCTGAATAATTAATAGAATTGAATTATAAAAGAAGGAGGAAGAACAGAAAATTTTCATTATTATGAGATAAAGCAACTGCACAATCTCATTTAAAATTAAAGAAAATTAAACTTGTTTATTTTCCGCCAAATTATTCATCAACCTTTAGATCAAGAAATAATCAAAAATTTTAAATTAAAAGATCGTCAACTTATTTTGCGGAAACTAGTCGCAGATGTACATTCTTGTGAAGATATTAATGAGGTGGCAAGGCAGATAACAGTGGATGCCATAATGAGGATTCCATCCAAATGCTTGGAACAACGTTTCAAAAAATACAGTTTGTAATTGTTTTAATAAAGCGAGTTTTAATGTAGAACTTGCAAACACTGAAACAACATTTAAATAATATGAGCAGAAGATTATGAAAAAAAGACGACAATGTAATAACCGAAAGTAGTGCGTGTAGCATTCAAGACCTCATTGAAGAAACAAGTCAAAAAGATGTGAAAAAGAAAGTTACGATAAGGCGAGGGTTAGTTTTGCGGAAGCACTCCGCTTGTTCGAAGCGCCCAAAATTTTTTCCTCAACTAATAGTGATTGCGATAGTTTTAAAGTAGCAAATGATTTACAGTCCCACTTAGAAGAAAAAATTTCATTAAATTTCAGTGAACGGTCAGAGATTATAGATTTTTAAATAAGCTTTATCTACAACCACTATTAAAAGTGACGTTTATAGCACAGTTTACTCGAGTTAAAAATTTAACTTTTTCTATTTTGCGTCAATAATAGCGCTATTATTAAACTCGCTACTGTATCGAAATGTGCTCATTTCGACACTAGTGCTGAAAAGTAAAATGTAGGATTTTTTTTCCACTAGGTTGGTAACATTTTCATTGATTTTGACAACTGTCAAAAATCATAAAAACAAGACACTTAATATACCGTTTTTCGTACTGATCTTTCGATATATCGGGTAGTAAATTGCTTCCTGCATTTTCAGCAATTTCCCTTATTTCAGGTGGAGAACATGAAAATTCTTCACTAATTGTTAGATAAGCAATTTGGCGAAAAAAACAATTGACTAAGAGTGAAAAATAAAACAATTGAAGTTTCCTAGCTGAATGATCAATTGTTTTTTTTTTTTAGTAACACCAACTCCCACCAATTTCCCTAAATATCAAATCTCGCAATTTTTTTGTAAAAAAGGGCACAAAATAGGCAAAATAGAAAAAATAGTATAAAAAACTCGTGTCAGAAGTCGTATATTGCACTCGTCCTTTAGAACGCTCGCGGCTCCGCTGCTCGTCTTCTAAACTTGGACTCGTGCAATAATAGGCGACTTCTGACACTTGTTCTTTAATGTACTAATTTCTATCTAATAAATAGTTTATTAACTTTATTAATTTAATGAACATACAATATACATACATACTAAATCTTATAAATCGAATTTTCAACTACTAGAACCTTCTTAATACGGACACCTAATATTTCAGACAATTTTCCAACTCCCGAAGGTGTACGCATTAAAGAGGTTTTACTGTATTTCGACAACTGATAAAATATACTCCAAAAATATTATGCACTTTCTATTAGTGTAAGTAATTGTACAGAGAAAGCAGAAAGAACAAAGTTGTATATGCAGTAGAGACTCGATTATACGGATTCGCGATTATCCGGATTGCCCACGTTCGAGCAAATACCTTTGTTGCTTTCAATGATTTTTTCTCAAATCCGACAAGCTTAAGAGATATTTTGAAAAAACTGTGATTTTATGGAAAAATAATCTTCAAAGGGCTTGTGGCACATGTTCTTGTTGTCCAAAAAAAAACCCTCGTATTTTTTCATCAAAAGGAAGGATTTTTAGAGCGTCTGAAAAAATTTAATTTTTAACGACCACCCTAATATGTACGCACCTGTGAAAATTTATCTCTAATATCTTAATAAATATTGACTTTTTTGGTCTCATAGTCAATTAATTTCGTTGCTTTTGAACAAACACTTAACATTATGTACATATTACTATGTATGTAATACAAAAACCACTATTCTTCATCCATTCAGTTATCCGGATTTTAGATTACCCGAATGCATTGCGACAACAATTAGTCCGGTTAATCGAGTCTCTATTGTACTTGACATCATAAAATAATATCATAAAAAGCATAAAAGTGCATAAGATAAGAAATATTTTATACATTTATGATGTTAACTTTGTGAAAAAAGTTATTCTATTTAGATCAATCACTAAAAGAAACCCAATTACCTTTAAGACTTATTAATAAATATTTCAATTTAAGAATCTATCAACAAGCTAAACTCCGTGCTGATCACGTAGGTGCAGAAGTGCTTGGGGGACGGGAGTATTCTCTCCATATATCGACACAATAAATGTTGAACATGCAAGTGTCCCTCCCGATAGTGAATGCAGTATAACGTTAAAGTGACTATGTGCAACTATAACACTTAAGACTTATTCAAAGTAGCCAAAACTGACATGGTTGAATATATTCCTCGGGTAAGCTGAAATTATCAATAGACAAAATATTTAGTATACATAAAATAAAGCATTGAAGTATATACTCAACTGCCAAACCTAAAGCATAGTTAATTGAATAGTTTTCAGAAAATTTCATTTGTACTTTCTGCTGTAGACATGCTAATGCAATTGAATAGATTTTACGATTCTGAATATTCATATCGTACCAATTGATTTGCGCAAATGCTTCATACACGTTTTCAAACTTAAAAAGGAAGACATTATTATGAAAGTATTAAAAAAAAAAGCGTAAATGGATATTTACTGCAGTTTCTAAAGACTGGCCTGCCATTATGAGTGCAGTAGTTGTTATTACAGCCAATAAACCAAATAACGGCATAATTCGATAATCGTATTTTAAATTGCTTGTACTCACTGAGAATGACATAAAAACAGCACTTGTAAGAATCAACAAGCCACAGAATGCAAAATAGACGATATAATTGGATATATGACGAGTTTTCTTCCGGACTGGCCTATAAAAGTTCTTCCTTTAAAATCAACTAAAAACATAAACTAAGGATAAATTAGTAAAATTACTTGGCAATTTGTACAGTTCGTTCAATAATATCTACTAATCGATTTCTCACTTGTTGTTGATATTCAACATCATCACATAAATTTCTGTTAAGCGAATTAATGCCATCTATTTCCGTAAACTCATTAATTTGATCAATTAACATTAATATTTGATATTTTACATGTTGTGTGTAGTAAATAACTTGATACGAATGTGCAACATAAATGGTACATCCAGCCATTGCAATGCTCCACTTATATATTCGAGTGAAGATCGTGAAATATTCCGGCCAATAATTAGCGACATAGTTAATTAATAAGAATGTTTCACTATCATAAGAAGTGTAATTGTAAAAAACAACAGCTACAAGAATGCTACAAATTGTATTGATAACTGTGAAAACCGATACGATTTTTATTTCTTTTGCAATTTCTTTTTTTGTAATTTCCGTAGCTTTATCTACTGGCAATATCTTGATTTCTTCAAATAAGTTTTCCACAAGTAGTGGATCTATTAATAAAATGAGTGCAGCTAATATTCCCTATGAAAAGCAAACATTTACTTTTAAAATTAATTATTTAACGTGATTAAAGAAAGTTATACGTAAAAATCCTGAAGAAATGTTGGTGAATACTGTATGAATTGTTGTAAATTTACTTCATAAAAAAATAAGTAAATTTGGAAAATCTGAGATAAAATATGGATGAGTAAATATAACACCAATAGGAATTTCACAAAATAAAATTGATATATCGATGATGCCATACACTTTACAACAATTAAATAATCACGTTTTGTTAAAGTATTCCAAAGTCGTTCCATGTCACACTGACGAACTGTACACGAATGAACGAATAAACCATCATTCGTTACTAATTTTGGACACGTAGTCGAATCATTACTATTACAGCTAATTAGAAATCATCAATTTAATTACAATCAACTAGCTATTATTATTATCTTTGTTAAACATCAAAAGAAGAAAGGGGATGATAGGAATTTTTATGTTATTAAATTAGGGTACACACATAGGAAGAAAAGGTGAAAAATTTTAAGAGACCAAAAAATGTGAGACAAGCAGACAAAGTAAAAGAAAATAATTGAAAGTGCGTGGAACGCCGCGCGTTAGAAGTGAAACTTCTTGGGTTAGAGATGAAGTTTATTTTTTTGATTGGTTTATTTTCTTTCTGTCGTTGTCTGAAAGCTCGATTTTTGGCTGCAGCTGTCTTTTTCTGTATTCAAATTTACATCCGTCTAAAAATATTTAGACTGGGCCAAACATTACTGTTATTATTAATGTTTAATGTCAAAATTAAAATATTAAAGGCTGTACTACACCAAGTGACAATTAAATGTCTTTGATGTTCGAAATTTTTTGATCGCAACTGTATAATTTAACGCCATTAATTAATTTATAAATTTTCATTTTAAAAAGTTAACAACAGTGACTCTAACCTCACTTTCTTTGACGTTATTGTTCAAACATTTCGATATTGTTAATTTTATGAATATAAATCAACGAACGGGCGGGACGAAGTCTGCCGGCTCTGCTAGTTAATTTATAAATTCAAAAATCATCGCGGTAAGCCTTGAAATTTTAGTTTCGTTCCAGAGGGCGCTGTACATCAATCAATGCCACCAACTTTAGACCCTAGTGTTTATTTTACGCAGTTGGCAGAACTGACAGAGTATAAGCGACGCTATTGGTAACGCCCCCACTCTTCTGTTAGAGGGGAAGTGTTTCCCCTCACCGCGTCGCATTTTTCGTTACATAGGGAAAATACATTGAAAAATATTTACACCCAAGCGCGCCTAAAGAAGTTTCACTTCGAAAATTATTTATGTTAGAGTTTTCAAGAATTTTATACAGGACTTCGAACCATTGTTTTTTCCATTTCAGTTTTCAGTTTCGATTAATGAAACATACCTATGTAGGGGCTTTTGTTCCGGAAATAATATCGATTTTTTCGATTTTTGGTTCAGTTTGAAGCCTACATACGTATAATGATGAAAACTCCTTCTACTATAGTTAATGGAACAAACATTAACAGCCGATATGGTTTCGGTTATAGTTTACGGCAGTGTTTCCAAAGTGTGGTACGCGTACCCCCTGGGGTACATGTGGCTCCGAGCTTCTGCTGCGCCTGGTGCAACGAGCGACTTATTATTATCATTATCATTATTATTATTATCATTATTATTATTAAACTATGTGCATTTTTTTGACGAGGGGTACATAGTGTTACGAAAATTATAGAAGGGGTACACATATGTCGAAAGTTTGGGAAACACTGGTTTACGGTATAAAATTTACTCAACTAACTAGATCAATCTATTCTACAGGGCGCTAGGGTTTTTTTTTGTTGAAAAATGTTATCCGTTTTCCGGAAAATGGATTTTAAAGCGAAGACTGTCAGATTTTCAACCAATACAATTATTCTTTTCTTATACATCGTTGAGAGAAATGCTTATGCATCCAGCAATACGAGCCCAAATTCTTATATGAGTGGAACAAAGATTCACAAAATAGATGAAATAGATATACAAGGAGTTGGTCCTTCTACCCTGCCAAGCCCCACCCCCCATCATAAATATTACCTCCTCTTTCTCAAAATACTAGAGATATGAATTTTAGATTTAGAAGATCTTGGAAGTTCTAGTCTGACAAAGTGCGAAATACCGGCTATCTTTGTTGTGATTAGAAATTTTTGTAACGAATACATAGATCTGTAAATTTGCCGAAAAGGACAACAATAAAGTCTAAGAGTTGGCCTCTTACGGTGTTTTATACATATTGTTGAAATTATTATGAACCGGATAAATATACTAAGAAAAATAATGATCGTAATTACCAATAATTTAGTTCATCTGAAACCTTTTATCACTTATATCTATAATTAATTTTATATCAGTTATAGATAATGAGCTGTAATGAGCTAACAATAAATATTAAACGAACAAAACAATTAACATTGTGTTTAATATTATTTAATGCACTCATTATTAGCATAATAAAATCAAGAAATAAACAAGTGAGATTGTTTCGGTCTAAGGGCGTCCCTAATTGAAAACAGATGTTGGAAGTTCCCGGCATAAAACGCATATTTGGAATACCTACAACAGATGTTAAATTTTTCTAGAAATGCTTCAAAAATTGACGCTCTGGTCCATTTTACGATTTCGTTCTTTCTTGTATCTGTTTACTGTATCACATCAAAACATGAAATTGTTTCTCGTGATGCTCTAATTAGGGTACCTGATCACTAATTCAAAATTTAAATTTTTGGAAATTTTCAACAGTTGTAAGTAGGGTACTATCGTTCAGATAAAAAATTATTGCTATTTTTTAATATCAAATAATCGTGACTTTATAATTGTTTTCCTTATTTGTTGGTTAGTTGATTTATTTCTTACTATGTTGAGGGCAAATTTTTATAATTCATTGAAGGAATTTGTAATCGGCATTCCCGTTTCTCCTAGTATGTTCACAACAAAGACAGCCAACAAAGAAAGAAATATAAAAATTGAATGAGCAGATAAAATTGATTAGATGATTGAATAAATAGAGACACGTCTGTGTTTGAATAATTTTCACTATTAAGCATATAAAATCGATAAGTAGCTATATCAATATCAAGAAAATGAAAGCATGTCTCTATTAATTTAGTAACATTATGGTATAATGGCTGTCGATTACTGAATTATTAAAAAAAACATGTCTTCATTCTCTTGATATTGATATACCTACTTATCGATTTTATATGCTTAATAGTGAAAATTATTCAAACACAGACGTGCCTCTATTTATTAAATCATCTAATCAATTTTCTTATTAATAATTGTTCTATTAAGTATAACAGGAGTTTTCAACATGATACCTATGTGGGCTTCGAGCCGGAACTGAACCAAAAACCGAAAAAACCGATATTATTTCCGAAAAACGGTTCGAAGTCCTATTTAAATTTCTTGAAAATTCTAACATAAAGAATTTTTCTTCTTCTCTTTTTTGACTTAGATTTAATTCAGTATTCTTTGTCTGCTTGTCTAACATTTGTTGGTCTCTTAATACTTTCCACCTTTTCTTCCTCTCTGTGTATCCTAGTTTAATAACATCAGTTAAAATTTCCATCATCCCCTTTCTTCTTTTGGTGTTTAGCAGAGATATTACAACGATAATAATAGCTAGTCCATTATAATTAATTAGTGTTTTCTAATTAGTTGTAACAGCAATGATTTGATTACTTATACAAAATTAGTAACGAATTATGGTTTATTCGTGTACGGTTCGTCAATGTGACATGTAACGGCTTTGGGATATTTTGACAAAACATGATGAAGAATCCTTTAATAGCTGCATGATACGACTACTCAATCTGGAAATCCATAAAATTTAAGAAAAAACCAAAGCCACTTATTTCTCCCATATAAGAAATTAAACTCTCTTAAATGCTAAATGGGCCCGAAGAAATCAAGAAAAAGCAATTGTTTGCTGATTAATTAGCTGATGTGTTTTCACCAAATGAGCGTGTACCAAACGATGATTTAGAGTGGCATATAATATACCTCAAAATATACCAGGTATTGAAAACTTTACTGCAAACGAAGTGGAAGAAGTTATAAATAGAGACCGGAATTAGCACCAAATTTGGTGACGTGATGTCACCGCTTCGATCTAAAAAGACAGCTGAAATGTGGTGTAAACAGATGTGTACTGCGAAAAGTGACGTAGAAGACTAACTTCTAAATCCGTTAAAACCATAAAATTACATGCGGTAATAAAAGATTTTATGGTAATAGGTTGCCGTGTTATAGTTTGTGAAATTTTGAATCTTGAATCGCTTTGAAGGAAACGACAAGTGACCGTCCTAAAAAAAATTTTCTTCTATATTATTAAGAAATGCAACATGCACACGCACGTGATTTTGATAATTAAAGGAATAAAATTGTAGTTAGTTATAATCGAAACAATCAGTTATTTTAAATAATATTAATTCTTTCTAAATGAATTGATTGTGTAGCTTTTACCGCATTAGAAGGAAAAAGAACTTAATTTCTAATGAAGTTGAGAAAAGCTAGTCTTCTCATGACAAGCATGAATTACCTTTTTCTAATGTTTCGTTTAGTTCATATTAGTAAATCAACGCCAAAACCGTAGTTTAGAATTTCACAAAACTCATTATTTCCAAGAACAACCTTATTGGGAGGGCAATTTATAACCATTTCCATAAAATCTTCTACTACCGAATCTATTGTGCAGTAATTTTATAGTTTTACGGATTTAGAAGTCAGTCTCCTAAGTCACTTTTCCTAGTATAATAGAAATATTCACACTATTCGTTGAATTGCCGCAACCAAGTTTACTCTCGTGAGTATATGTAATCGAACAAAAAAAGTAACGAAAACGTTGTCAATTTGTGGAATCGTTTCTTCGGATCAGCCCCCTATCAATCCATGTTTCAAAAAATGGTTCGATATCGGGACACCAGACAGGTAGCGCTAGTAGTCCTTTGCACCAATCACCTTTACGGGAGCGTTGAATTAAATTTTATTAATTTTTTTCTTATTAAGAAAAGTTTAATTACAACATTATAATTATTAATTTTTTATTAACAATAATAATAAAATGATAATCACCAATCAAAATCAATAATTTCTGTCCGATATCTATCCGATATAATAATAATAACTAGTAAACCGCGGTCATCACACACGGTGCAAAGGACCACCAGCGCCCTCTAGAAGAACTAAAATCATGGGACATATTCGTTCCCTTTTTGTGTTGTTTCGCCCATTGAAGTTATAGGGGGGTGCTTCGGATCTTACAAGCCGTCTACAAGAAATGTATACAGGGTGCCAAATTCATCTAGGTACATTAGAAGAAGAGTGGGAGGAAGTCTCCTCCTATTCACGGCATACGATAGAACAATTGTGTGGTCAGAGTAGGTCGAATAGGAGGAGTTTTTTATGTTTATTAATTAGTTAGACGCCCACTGTTGTTAAGACAGCAATATCAACAAACATGTGTTGTTTGTTTTCAGAATCAAATTTCAATCAATATTTATTAAAAAAAAACAACTTATAGAATCACGAAATAAATCCGTACACAAGTAAATTATCCAAAAATTCATAAATACCAATTACGGAATTACCAGACAAAACTAAACTATCTAATAAGTAATAAATGAAATTGAAATGAAAAATCAGATGCCTAGTTTCTTTATTTTCGAATTATCAGATAATAGTTCTAAGAAATTATACATTGTGTGCAAAATTTCCTTTAATTCCATTGACGACAACTGACGTCTAACTAGATGTTATCTCTGTCTAACGCATTTACAGCAGGTGATGTTCATAGTTGGATATGGACAATTTTCAACACTCATAATGCTTACAACAGAGACAACACATTGTTGATATTGTTATCTCTTATAAGTTGAATTCCACACGTATTTATAGCAACTAATTGTAAGTATGCGTATCTTAACAGTGGGAAGTGTATAGGGATGTGAGAAAATAATCGATTTTTATATTAATCGATTATTTTTTTTATAATCGATTATATTAATTACACTCCAATTTTTTTATTAAAAGTAAAAAAATTAGATACACGACGTTGGTTTAAGCCAATATAGTCAAACTATCTACACATTTTAATCAATTTTCGCACTAATGAATTGATAATATTAATCTGATAATTTTATTTTTACCTATAAACAAAAAAATACAATTTTTCGAATAATTAAAAAAAAAGAATTTCTGGCAGAAATCGATTTTGGTTGCTTTTGGGAACTTGGGGGACAACGTATAAAACAAAAACTAAAAATTAATAAATATAAATTATTATAACTAATATGAATAAATGTGACCAAGATATGTTTAAAAGTAAGTATACCTCACGATTACCGCCGCCGTCAAATTGCTTTCGCCGCCCCCAGTTAGCTATTAACAGTGGGGGCGGCGACAACGACGTATACATACTTTTATGTACTGTACATTCTTTCAGTCATGCATGGTCATGTTACTTATATCAAGTCATATTTTTTAATTTTTTAACTTTTCTATGGTGTCTCCCAAGTTCCCAAATACAACAATTTTTTGTTTTTGTTTTATACGATGTCCCCCAAGCTCCCAAAAGCAACCTCGATTTTTTATGAATCCATTTATTTTAAAGAGAGAAGAAAATTTGGTTTTTTAGTAATCGATTTTTTCACTCCATGTCACATACCTAGAAGTGTCTAATTAATAAACATAAAAGACTCCTCCTACTGTGACCACACAATTGTATGCAGTGAATAGGAAGAGACTTCCTCCCACTCTTCTTCTAATGTACGTAGATGAATTTGGCACCCTGTATATAGATATAATGGTAATGTAAAAAATGCTTTTGAATATCTTTGTAGTTACAAAAGTTAGAGATATGATCGATAGGACATTTGGTTATATGATTAATAATACAAATTCTGATGTGTGATTATCCGGAAAAAATGATTATTTTTCGAGAAAATTGGAAAATGGCGTTTTCTTGGATGTTTGAATATCTTTGAATATCTTTGGTGTTATTCAATGGAATTAGATGAAATTAATATGAAATATACAGGCCAATATTTTAAGAATCTCATGTACCCGTTTTCTCACTGTATCTAGCCTTTGTAGATAAGAAGGCTTTCGATAGCGTAGAACGATGAGATGCTGAAGATGCTTTGGTAAATAGCAAAATAAACTCGAGATACAAGAATCTTTTGCATAATATCTATTTAGATAATACAACGCTGACGGTACAACTGGATGAGGAGCTAAAACAAACTGCATACCAATCAAAAGAGGTGTTAGACAAGGAGATACAAGCTCACCCGAATTATTTATAATACAATGGCAATGGAAGACTTCCCAGGAAAAAATGATTTTGTCTGATCACTTATGATTATTTGTAAATCATATATATTTATTTATTATTTATATATGACTTATATATAATCATACATTCGAAGAGTCCCAAATGGAGAAACTGCAGTTTTTTTGTTATTATTGTAAATTGTTTGAAAGGGGCGGTTTCAAGAGTGTTTACAAACGGGCGACTCATTTCCCTAGAGGATAAATAAAGGACAATCGATAGAATTCGGAAAATGGCGCCCATTTGAAGGGAAAAGATCCAGATGAGATGGAAGGATCCCAGGAAAAAATATTTTATTAAACTAATTTATATCAACTCAACTATGACACTTGACAAGACAAGACAATGGACAAAAAGCACCAATCAACCCAATTGTTGTTTGGCGGGACTTTCAATAGCAAGCCAATCAGCTCTGCGATGCCAGTGCTGCAAATGCGCGCGCTCTCTGTCGTTTCTTGATTTTGACACTTTGGTCAAACAACCAATCAGCTCTCATATGCCCTGACATTTGTTCAAGGTTAGTGCTGTTGCTCATCTGCCAATCCTGATTTCACCCCCTTAGTAACGACAAAATTAACTAAAGTTTAATGCGAACATTTGGTCATTTCTAAACGCGGATTTGTAATGAGACCACGAAGAGACGAACATATTCTCACCAGGAATGAATTGAGAGGATATTTGTTAATGGTGGATGAATAATTAGTAGGATAAAAGAACATGCAAATTAAAATAGAAAGAATAGATAAATTTGAGAACCGAAAAATTTACGTTAAACTATCTAATTTTTGTGAATTGGCATGCACAACGTGATATTTTTCAAGATTTTCAACGGTGAAGCGCTGTCTACGACCACTAAACACATATTTGAGACAGGAAAATGATCGTTCAACATCTGAAATTTCAAGAGATGTCACTAGATCTGAAATGCGAGTGTATCCGGGATTTCTACGGAGCATTTTTTGAATTTTGGAGCGAAGACTTGTGCCAAAATCACCAGGAATATTGGAAGGTGCTAACAGACGTTTAATTTCCCTGTCGAATGCACTAAATGAATTAATTAAAGATAAATCCGACTTTTCCAAACGGCGGATCAAATCAGGAATCTCACGAAAATGTTGGGCAATGAATGTAAGATTAGAGAGCAGTTCAGGATTTTGAAAAGACGACTTGCATGAAATTATGCTTTTGGTAGACCTATTCAAACCTAGGATAACATTTTTAATACACGCAAAATTATTACGATAAAAAGAAATTGCCTCTACCGGGTGTTTTTTCTATCTATGGTCAGCTGCGGATCTCCCATTAGCCGTCAACTAAGAGAAATAAAAGTCCAAAGAACGTGGACATCTGACGATATAAGGAGGAGGTCCTCCTTATATCGTCAGATGTACACGTTCTTTGGACTTTTATTTCTCTTACAATTAGTTGACGGCTAATGGGAGATCCGCAGCTGTCCCTATTTTGAAAAAACACGCTGTATATAGGTTCTTCATGGGGTAAAAAGCGGTTGTGGTGGTAATTGTAAATTGGGACACAATCGCTTGTAATAATTAATTCGACTGGGAGCTTTAAAGACTTTTTTCACCTCACTTACCAAAAAATCAACGAGTTTGAACTCGTCGCGGACGATCTCACATATCGTATGCAAAAAATGGTCTATATGCAAGTTATACGTAGAAAACCGGGAAATTCTGAAGCAAAAAGCTGACCTTTAACATATAGGAAGCAGTATCTGAGACTTACATCAAAACCCTTACTTATATTTCATTTCTGTCGGTGAACAAAAGTTTTGAACTACCAAAGATCAATTCAAAAATATGGACTGGGAATTTGTGCGTGAAGAACTTTGGAAGCAACTAAAAAAGATCCGCCCTTTACTAATAACGAAGGATTCGCGCCAGATGGAAAATAACAGACAATACAAAAGAAAAAAAACAATTATAATAAAGAATGCTTTGCTAATTAAACTCGCTTATCGTAGTTTCGCCGAATGTAACCTTTCTGGAGGGGAAATGCGGTATCGTTTCATTCGTTGTCGTATTCAATTCTACATCATTTGCAGTTTTGTCGACTAAAGTGTAGTCGGAGCTTAAAGTTTGTTCGTGCTGTTGTATTAATGAATGTTCATTTTTCAATTGTAACACTTGTATATCATTTTGTAGTTGATTGATTACTTTCTCCATTTCCGTTATACTCCTAATCGATTTAGCCAATTCCTGTCTGAGTCTAGTATGATCGTATCTATTGACCATTAATTGTTCCCTTAATTCTTCAATTTCTTTACTAAATTAATGAGAAATAAAATGAATAAAGTTGAAAATATTATGAATTATAAAACAATACTTTTTACTCTCCACCAATTTATCGTAATATTGAAAATTCGTAATCGGATCAATTTTGTCACCCTTCAAGCTCGTCGCCTCCTTCAAATCAGCCTTATACTTCTGTATTAGTTGTTTCAAAGTTTCGATTTGTTTTCTGGAAAATTTCGAAAAAAATTGCTCTAAAATACAATCGAATAAATCATAAAACCAATCCTTACTTGTGACTCTGCAAAATCTCGTGTTCATCACGAACGATTTGATTCAATTCATCCTTATGTTTTGTGATCAGATTGGCGTTTTCGTTGCGTAACAGTGTGATCTGCTGTAAGATGCCCTGTCGTTCTTGTTTCATTTCAATCAATCTCTGCTTCAGTATCTTCATATTCTGTTGTAATTGGATACGTTTATCGTTGACTTCGGCAAACAGTGAATTGCCCTGTTTGCCCATATCCGGTTTCGTTTTGACCGTCTCCAATTCTGATTTCGTTAAAGCATACGATTCTTGCAGAGATTCAAACATTTGATTGACTTCATCTAACTCGGATTTCTTTGAACTGATACAATCTTTCAGATTATCGATTTCAGATCTTAAAGCCTACAAATATCGAATATTATTATAATTTCGGTTTTTATCACAGAATTTACTACCGCATTCATAGTTTCTAGTTGTTGATTTTTCTTCTGGCAATTCTCGTACAATTCTTCGAGTTCGTAAATTTTCGATGTTAATCGTTCGTCAGTCTGCTCATCTTGATGCTCGACATGATCGTTAACAGTGCTCTTCTCAACATTTTCAGCTTCAATGGCTTTCAAACGTGCTTTCAGACGATTCAATTCGACACTTTTATCGTCCAGTTTTTTCTCCAAATTATTGATCTGTTGAGAATAGTCGATTTTCGCTTCGGCAAACTGATCTTTGTTCTCTTGTATGGTTTGTTCGTATTTGGTTTTTTGCTCTTCGAATTGGGCGAGCAGCACACGATTCTCATCTTCCAATTCCGTCACAACCGTTTGTGTGATTCTCAATTGGCGAGTTGCTTCGTGCAGTTCTTGCTGTCGCTGCTGCAATTGTTGTTGGATTTCTTTGTAGTCTTTGTACAATTTTTCATAATTCTCACCAGCTTCTAACTGATTTTCAGCCATTTTTGATCAAATTTCTAAACAAAAAAAAAAAACACAACGATAACGATTTCAAACTATAATCAGTTTTGAATGTGAACAATATCTATACTATTCACAAAACATACCACTATTTCATCTATACTATAACAGTTCGAATAAAATTGAGAGTAACACCAATCAATTTCTACTAAAAACTTCTAAAATTAGTAATTAAGAATTAATGCAAATCATAATATGAACTGATTATGGTGAATAATTAAAATATAATTAATAACCTCAAACGCCGTGAAACATACCGGTGAACTATCCATACCGTGTCACCAGATTACCAATGAGTTAATAAAAATAGATTCTCGAAACTTAATCATATTTATCGTAGACGATCACAACTTTTATGACATTTTATTTAAAAATTATGCTGAATTAACTACTTTCATTGGTAATTAGTTATTGCTATAATTGATCAATCGAATATAAAATTTACTGATCTAAAAATCAATCTATTGTTGTTTAGTTCTATGGTATTTTATGGATAAATTGAAATTTTAAGCGCATTTGCCAGATCTAACTGTTTTTCCACCAATCTTGTGATTTAGTATATAAATTTCGGCTTTTTTTTTACTGAATAGTAAATTTCAGAATAATCATACATCATCCAAAGAATCTTACATTAATAACCTAATATTTAAATGAAAACTTCATTAATATGGGCGCTATCTGTAGAAACGACTATCTTACTATTTAACAACAAGAAATAGCTATAACAACGCCGCATTAACGATCTGACAACTATTTACAACCAAATGGGACCCATTTTTGTGTTTTTCAACCGACCGCGGTTGAAAGACACAGCTGTTCCCAGCAGGTACTTTTCCAAATTTACCCTAATATTTATCAAAAATAGCAACTACTGTAAGAAGTGATCCAGAATCCAGACGGGAATCTATTTTACAAAGACAAAATGAGGATATCGAAGCTTTTATGAGGTCAGATGTAATAGAAAACTTTGATGATTTAATAAATAGTTTTTCAACCAAATTAAATTTATCTGGATGGGAATTTAAAATTGTTGATAATGGAATTTATTTTTTTACAGTGACTATAAATTCATCAAAACATATTTGTAACAGTCTTCAAGTAAGTGTCTTTATCAAAACAGAAAAACTAACTCCCATTGATTTAAAATGGGTTTTGCCTTTTCATCTTAAAATTTCTAGGTGGTCCACAGTTGATAAATTTGTTAGCTCGTTACAAAGATTCGTATGATTTGGTTTCTCCACCAGTTCTACATTTATTAAAAAGGGGGTTAAATTCATTCATTAACGTCAGCTCAAGAACAAGCCATAGAACAAAATTTTGAACAAATAAAACAGTTAGAAATCATTGTTGATCAGTTACGACAAATTAGAAATCTCAAACCTAAGACTTCTTCTTCTACAGTAATTATGGCCTTTATTTTATATTCTCAATCACCTTCATGCTACGAGTTAATTCGAACTTTTTTAAAGTTACCTCATAAAAGATATTTACAATCATTATCTTCATCATTCCAAATTTCAGCAATTCTGATTCTAGCAATCAAAATTATTTTAAATTGTCTACGTACGTATTGAACTTTTAATATTAGTCTCTTTAGAAATCTCAAAGGCATGGCAGTTTATCATCATCATTAGGGAAAACATCAAATTCCAAATAAAAATGTCAATAATCACTTCATAAACAATGCCAATTTGTAGCAAGAAATGCCCTCGATCAGACCGATCGGTCCGCTAGTAGAGAGAAGTGCGACGTTGCCTTTTTCTCAGCACGGCTAGTACTTGACGTCGGCTACGCTCTAAGGATATACGTTAACAAACAAACTTTTAAAAAACCTAAATATTCTTAATCACAAATGAACTTTAACAATTGACTGGCAAAATTATAATACAAAATTGTATTAGTGGAAGACTCGAATTTTCTTTTCCATATTATGACCCAACCAAAAAAAAGTCAACGCGTTCTCAAAAATAGTATTAGCAGCCGGTTATTTACGAATTTTTACCCTAAAATAAGAATCCGGGCGACATGATGTCATTAATGATTAACTTACGTTAACCGCGAATAAAATTTGTACTATAAGGATGTGTTATACGTATAAAAATTGACATGAAAATTTATGATGTTTACATACTAATTCCAATAAACAACTGCGAAAATCTCTTTCTCTCTTTATCTGATGCGTATGTGTGACATTATGCTAAGATCTCCATTAGAGCCAATCATATATTATTTATACTAATTTTTATATAATTATATATAGGGTTATATATAATTATGTATAGATTTTCATATGCTGATTTACAACCATTTATGAACAGATACAGAGTTAATATTGATCAGGTAAGATTATATATAATCATATGTAACTCCATATATATGAGTCTATATATAATGACATACAAGACGCACTATTACAGACAAGATTAAATCCAACCATACATGACTGTACATTGATCGGATATGATTATGAATAATCATATATAAACTTATATATGACTAGATATAGTTCTACACGAACCTATGTATAATTATATATGAATCCATATATAACCGGATACATGGTACATTAGTACAGAAATAATCAGATCCAATTATACATTAATCTATAAATGATTATATAAAATCATATATAAGTCATATATAAATCATAAATAAATATATATGATTTATAAATAACTATAAATAGTCATAAATGATCAGACAAAAACATTTTTTCCTGGGATGATATAATCAGATATGACAGCCTGATGTGGCAACGTAAAGTCCAGGATAGAGAGGGCTGAAAACAATTAGGGGAGGTCTATATCCATTCATTGAATGACTAGAAATTAGGCAACAAAAAAGACAGAAAGCGCACGTTTCGGTACAATTTCCAACTATTACGTGAGTTTATTTTAAACAGCCCCCAAAAAATATTTGTATCGAAATGGAAAATAACTTTATTTAAACAGATTACACAATAAATAATTTAATAATAATTATCTCTTCTTGACTTTAGTCAAACTGTTCTTAATTGCATTGTCATTAAGTTTCAAGACTTTACCTAAATCGTAAATAAAATCATTTTGTAATGTTTTATAACTACGCGTACGCGTCCGTACCGGACGATTATTAGTTGTTGTCTCATTTTTAACAATCTCACCACTACCACCACTATCGTTCTCATTAGCTAAAGGATCCTTCTCATCATCCAACAATTCAATAGTTTCAATATTACGAGTATCACGTGTCTCTTCAACGTTTTTCTCATCCACCACATCATCATCTAACACGATCGTCTCTAAACGATTATCAACAACTTGTTCACTAGAAACGTGTTTCTGTTGTTGTTGTTGTTGTTTCTTCAACGGTTTCGGTACATTCCGATCCCGAATCTTTGCCAAATCTAATTTGATAAAATCATGCGACATACTGATAATCTTCCATTTCGGTATCGGCAATACAGTACTATCGATTAGATTGATTGTTGTGCCATGCTTCAAATAAGCATGATCGGAACAATCGTACTTATTGAACGACATAAATGGACATTTGGCACATTGGAAACGATACCAGGAGAAATGCAGCGACATATGCCACAATAATTGATAACGTGACGCATAATACGTTTGACAAGAGATACATTTTAATTCGTTACGTTTCATGTACGGAGCGGCTTTTAATAGGAAATTCTCATCACTATCATCGGCCAAATAATCAATATCACCAGTTAATTTGGGTTTTTTTGCATCCGGTTCGTTTTGATTCAATTCCGGGCTCGAATGGCACGATTCATCCGAAATATAAATCTCATGATTATTGTTATTATTATTATTATTATCATTTGATGATGATGATGATGATGATGATTCGTTCTTGAAATCCTGTTTAGAAATCCCTAAAATATCCAACATACTATCAGTATCGAGATTGATTTTATTTTGTTTCTGTTTGAAAATCTCCGAAACATCCACAATTTTCACATTAGCTGCTACATCTGGGGTTTTCTTCGATTTTTTCGGTTTACGTTTAGCGGCACCTTTCAATATTTCCGGTTGTGGTTTGATTGGATCTTTCGGTATTGTTGTTGCTGTTGTTGTTGTTGTTGATTTTTGTGTTTGTTGCTGTTGTTGTTTTGCATTAATCGTATTACAGACAGCAATACGACGTATGCACGTTTGGGAATGTGATTGTAACGCAGCACGCCGTTCAAATTTCTTACCACAACCACCACACATCCGGAAATCACCATCACTCTCCAAATTATTCATCCACTACAACACGACATTCAATGAGCGTTATAAATTTTATCAATTAATCAAAAAACTCACTTGATTCTCTTCATCTTCTTTGATCGGTGATAATTTGTTCTTCTTCTTGATTTTTTCTTGTTCCTTTCGGATGGCGTTCGATAGGATTTGGGTACGCATCCGTTTGATTTGTGCCGATGTACGTTTATGGACTTTATCTAAATGCCGATAGACACCCCAAGCATTTGCAAATGTTTCTTTACAATCCGGACACGGATATACAATACATGTTTTATTATGTTTATATTTTATGTGAGATGTTAATGTTTTTTTCGTTGAAAATTTGAAATTACACACTGTACATATGAGGTCTTGTTTTGGTATATTTGATTCAATTAAACGTTTCGTTGTTTCGTAATTACAAATTTTACCGTCTGCACCGAGTACAGTGTTGTTATTATCGAAAATGCCATGGATTTCCATTACCTAAGAAAGCGATTGATAGCGATAATCAGGAATATAGTAACAGTATTGGGGGTGTGCGTCAATATTAAAGGATCCGACAGCTTCTAGTCTGCGTCATTTTTATTTTTGGCTGATTTAGGGGATGCTTCTATACTTGACTCGGATGGTTGAAGATGAGAAAAGGGAGCTTTACTCGTTTGGAACTTCCGAATGATGAAACAGTCTGCTAAACAAGTTGATGAACATTGAAAGATGCTTCTCTGGCGGAAAAATCTGATATGCATAGCGCCAAAATCGCTCTGCATTTTAATGAAGATAGAGAACGTACCAAAATTTCGAAGCCAAAAAAAGTTCGCTTTACAAGACCAAAAATAATTTACAGAATGCTGTAAAAGTTGCAGTTGGAAAGTGTAAAAATTTTGCCTCATTGGACTCGGAGAAGAAAATTTTGCATTGCATCATGAGAGGTAATAAAAAAGTTTTAACAGCAATGAGTGCCAGCAACATAGCCTCATCAAGCGAATTGTTGCTTTTGAGACTCAGAAGAAGCAGTTTTTTGCAGAGTGTACTCTTTATTTTTCCACGAAAGAAAGGAAAAAACATTGAGGCCACCTACAAAATTCCGCAGATGAGGAACTGGAAGATTAACCAAATCTAAATCAAATTTGAAGTAACATGTAAAATCACTGACTGAAAAAACAAAAAAATCAAACCTTATGATATCAAAATGGCCTTTGAAGGCTTCATAGATGCAGAAAAAAGTAGTTCTTTTGCACAGTATTGCAATAGCTGATCAAAAATCGATACGCTACAATAATTGAACGTACAAAAACAAACTGCCAACTAAGACATCCATCAAAAGTGAACACAAGGCACAAAATAACCTCAGACTTAGTACTGTAAACGCACAAAAAAACAGTTTTTCGTATTATGCTCTTTGCACTGACACGGAAGAAAATAACAAACGTCCAAATAAAGTGAGAAATTCTGAGGATGAGGAACTGCAACAATATCATAATTCGAATGATGGAATCTTGATTGATTACTGATTCGCAGCTGTTGGAATAATTCAAAAACAAATAAATCTGTATTTTGACAAAGATAGAAAATGTGCCAAAGTTTCAAAGCCAAGAAAAGTTCGCTTTATATGATCAAAAATAATTTTCAGAATTCCATAAAAGTTGCAGTAGCAAAGTGTAAAAATTTTTCCTTATTGTACTCGGAAAAGAAAATTTTGCATTACATCATGAGAGCAATGGGTGCCACCAACAGAACCTCATCAAGCCATTAGAACTCAAACAAATTCAGAAGAAACAGTTCTTTGTTGTGTACTCTTTATTTGACCACGAAAGAAAGAAAAAGTGTTCAAAATTCTGCAGATGAGGAACTGGAAGATTAACCAAATCTTAATCAAATGTGAAGTAACATGTAAAATCACTGACTGAAAAAACAAAAACAAAAATCAAACCTTATGACATCAAAATGGCCGTTGATGGATTCATAGATGCGGAAAAAGGGAGTTCTTTTGCACAGTATTGCAGGTGATCAGGAACACAGGCTCAAGTTAGGCTTTTTCAAAATGAAGAAAATTTCCAGCAAATTTTGCTTGCCTTGGAGACTATTTGGCGCCCCTCTGTGAGTGGTACCCGTGGCATGATAACCCTCCCCCCTTCGCTAGGCCACTGAGCAACTTAGGCATCTATCAAAATATAACGGAAGGCACAAAATAACCTCAGAATTGGTCCTTTAAACGCACAAAAGAAACAATACTCTTTGTACTGATACGGAAGGAAATAACAAACGTCCAAATAAACAAAATCTGGAAAATCATTAAATCTTGATTGCATTACTGTTTCGCGGCTGTTGGAGTAATTCAAAAACAAAAAATCATACGGTATCAAAAGGCACGAAATGGCTTGGACTTAGTTCGAAGGCGTAGAAAAGCTTCCGCTCTTATGAAGAGACAAAAACAAGATCCCTTTAATATTTTGCACACTCCCAATTAACGATCGAATTCATACTTCAGATTTGATCAAACTTGGATCAGTTGTCTGATCAGCAGCTAAAGTTTGATAAACCGCCGTATCACTATCATCGATCCGTTGTAAAATCAAACAATCATCACCATTACTAGTCTGATTGTAATTTTGTGTATCATTCGATAAATCATTATTGAGTGTTGTACGATTCAATTCGTCAATTTCTTGTTTCTTATACAGTTTCTCTAAGACCGGCGATAAAGCCTTATTTTTAATCGAATCTTGATCAATACCACCACCACCACCATCAATACCATCAGTACAAATCGTATCGGTTTCATCCATAATAAAACCACCACAATCCTAAAATGAATAGAATAATTAACGATTTCCAATCAATCAATTAATCAATAACTACCTCTGATAAGAATCGACTGTATTTTTCTGTACAATAATTACGTTTATGTAAGATAAAATTGGCTAAACTACGGAAGATTGCACGACACATACGGCATTCGTATAAAATATCACATTCATAATTCACATAATTCTGAACCTGTAAAATCAATCATTAATATTATCAACATATTTAATTATTATTAATATCATCGATAATACTTCATCGGTTGCATTATCAGCCAGTGATAATAATTGTTTGATCCCAACAATATTCGTATTGATTGGTTTTTTCATAATTGATAAGTCATCAGGTTGTTCGGTTGTTACTGGTGGTGCTTGTCCCAATGGAGTCTCGATTGGTTTCTTATTTGAACGATTCTTCGGTTGTTTACTTGACATTTTTTTTGTTTATTTGTTTATTTTGTTTATTATTCACACTGAAATTGACAATTCGTCATTTTTTATTACAAATCGAGATTTATCGCAATTTAGGGGCACGGATGGGTAATGATTGGGGTATAATTCCGATGGATTCGTTAGGCTCTCCCATGCCCAGCGTACGGGCCAATTCCGTAATTACAATAAAGATAGTTGATGATTGTAATCAATGTTAATTGTGTAGTTTTGTTGGGTTTTATTGGGTATTATTGCGACAATTATATGCGAATTCCCATTGGTATGATGGTAAAGGACGTGTAAAGTCTCTCCCTGAACTTGTAGCAATTTATATCGATTAATTAGCGGAAATTTTTGTAATTCGTAATAAATAGTAATTAAATTTTCTAATTAATGTTAATTTAATTAAAACTGATTGCAAATTATTATAATTTTTTATTAAAATTCTACCTCACCTGATATGGATCTTTCGACCATTTTTTGGATCAAATCGAACTTCTTATAATAGTCAATAGATGGCGCCAATGCAAACATAACCTTAAAATTCCCAATTTCCACCTTCTAATTATTAAATTTATTAATTATAATTTGTTTAATTATCGTAAGATTTATACGAAATCAATGAATTTTAATCGTTTGATCCGTTTACGTGTACTCCAAACGAATTTCAAGGTAAATCATTGATAAATTCATTGATGGTGTTATGTAAACCTTGGAACTGTTGTAGGAGTTGACTTTGAATGGATACCAACGAAATCTACCAAAATTACAATTACCATATGGTTGTATCAGTAATTTACGTACAATTTCGACGGTTGATTCGAAGAGTTTGACCGCCAATGATGGGTATTTGAAGCGACTCGTCGGGAAGATCCCATTCATCAATTTCAACAAATCTGTATGGTTTTCCACGAAAAATCCGTAATTTATGCCTTTAAAAATTGTTAATTTTTAGAAAATAATGGCATCCGGTTATATTTTATACGAGAAAATCGCTGATAACATCAACTATTTCGATTTCTTCGAACAATTAGATTTACCCGATACGTTCTATTCATGGTTCGTTATCACCGAATTACATATATGGATGTTATCGGTACGTGGTATGGTTGAGGGTGATGATGGTCGGCAATTGCGCAATTATCTGGTAGAAGCTCTATGGGTGGATGTGGCGCAACGTGTCAAAAAATTAGGCGTAATCCCTATAATTTACCATCGTATTTTTGTAATGATTTTATTTATTTGGTTTTTAGGCGAGTAATCCATCGGCTACACGAACACAAGTTGCGGAATTATCAGAACAATTACAAGCGGCTTTGATTGCCTACGATGAAGGCCTACAAAGTGGTGATATGGTGTTGGCTGGTGCTCTGTGGAGACGGTTCTATCAACATGGTGATTTTGAGCCGGAACGTTTAGAGAAATTAGTGAGATACGTGCGGAAACAGGTGAATTTTTTCTATTAAATTTGTCATCAGCAAAAAATTAATGGCATTTGCTTGTAGATGATGATGTTGGATCAGGTTTCTAGAAATAATTTGTTAGTGAAACACGATTTAAAGTGGATACCTTTTAAAGACAACTAAACACCAAGTAGAATTATTGTTAGGTAATTATTGTTAAATTATATTTCAATAAACAAAGTGATTGTTTGAGAACTGCTGTATTTTCTTGTTTTTAAAACAATTGATAGGAGTGTTGGGGGTAAAGCAAAATTCCCTAAATCTGAAATTCTTTATATACAATTGTTGGATAGGAGTCAGTTTTTATCTAACAGAATGTATTTTTAATCGCAATTAAGAATTAAAACAAAAATAATTGAATATATTTCTGTAGAAAAATAAAATATTGTAAATTCAAAAAATTTCCAACAATTTGGCAACAATGCATCAATCACTAATGAAAAAAGATCGAGTGGTATTCATTCTATTTTTCCTTGTCTAACACGAACTTTGACTTTTGAAAACATTTCAAATTTCACAAAATTTTCTTTACAAATTGTCGTTACCAAATCGTTAAAAGTAAAAAAATGGATCAAAGGATAGTATTAAATTTTTTCTATTAACAATCTGGGCTGACCGACCACCGTAACCAACGCAATCACAGTTTGAGAACCGCTAGATTTTTCTCAAAGAACGATCTGCCAACTTTTTAGTGTAAACTATAAAGACCCTAAATTTAGTTCCATTTGAATAAGCATTTTTCAATTTAAATTGGTTGTTTTCGATAAATTTGCGTGCATTATTCTGAATTTTTCCATATTTTCCATTTTTCTCCGTAAAATCTTATAAATTTGACGAAAGTATTCCAATTATGTCGGCGTTCTAGAAAATTTGAAATTCAGTGTAGGCAACCTGTAGCAGTGGCTTTGTGTCGTTATGTTGCCACACCTGTTCGCTTGATTAGAAAAAAAAAACAACAGTTAAGCACCTTCAAAATCAATTTCTTCTAAACAATTCCCATAAATAAAGGTAATTACATTCGATTCAATTAAATTTAATTAATTTTAATAAAAAAATTCGTAATGAATTACATAATTATTATATCATTAATAATTAACGATTGTCAACAAGTCAAATATTGACGCATCCACCAAACTTCAACCCTCTTCAGTGTCGCTGTATTATTTTACCCCTGTAAATTTAATTCCAATTGATTTTTAGATGGTGTAAATAACAGTAAAATGGCCCAATTTGAAGCTACTTTACGACCACAATCACGGCTCGACTTGAAATGGTTAAAAATCGATCTACAATCAATATTTACTGATGAAGATTGCTTGATCAAACTGTGGAACAATTTAATTACTGATGGTGAAATAACAGGCACATTCTCTGATGGTTTATTAAATAGTGCCGGTGTGACGGCACGTAAAGGTGAATTTGGTAAATATTATTGTGGACAAAAGGTTATTTCAATTAAAATCGTTATATTAATGAATGATTCTAATACGAAATTCTTGTAGGTATTGACTTGTACTTGTTGTGATGGTATTTGTGGACCGTTATCCGGTTGTAATTGTCATCCGTGCCAGAAATTGGATGCTGAAGAGGCTAACCGGAAGGATCTAGAAAAACAAAGTCTACCAACTACTGTAAATTTGTTAGAACGTTGGGCTTGGATACCGCAACCAAGTAGTAGTTTGATTTTATTTAAATCTTTGATTTTTAACGATTAATTCAATTGTAGCACAAGACCAATTGTTTGAATTTATAAAAAGTTTGAATTATGAACAGAAAATATTGTGTTCTCAAGCTGCCAATTCTACACTATCATCGACAAGACTTTATTATCGTTTATTGATATTAAAACGTTACTTTATTGCACTGAATCGTATGCCATTAACTGATTATGAAAATGATTTTATTACAAAAACTTCGAATGAAACTAAATTACGGATTGTTCAAAATTTAAATCAAACCATCACAAATCCTGCTGTGGGATTAGCACGGGTCGGTTCAAGAGCTGCTTTAAATTTTTCGTTCGCTTTCATCCGACGTGCCTGGCGATTGGGTGAAGATATCGACTTGTGTAGTGAATTATTGAACGAATCACTCAACGCTCTACAAATGTTACCAGTGGCAACGTTATTTGATCAAAATCAAATCTCTCCAGTTTGGCTAGAAGTTGTCGATAGATCCACGAAATTCCTACGACAAATCATTGTGGGGTAATTTGATAAAAACCATAATAATCCAATAATTTGATTGATTGTCTTTTATAAATTTAGTGATATCCCTGGTGGTAGACAAACTCTAAATATCCCTCTAGAAGATCAATACACATCTCTCAATTTATTGTTAGAATTAGCCTTACAAAAGGGTACTTTAAGTAGCATCCTCGATATGGTTCTATTATTGTTGAATCTATGGGATAAACAGACACAAATCGGTGATAATCGGACTGTATCACAAATGGCAAGTGCTCCATTATTACCGTTTTTAAAACGTTTCTCTCTAATCGAATCAACAATTAATAATGATAACGATTATAATAGTCCTACTGAAGCGTTCTTAGATTATCTCGAATTACCCGATAATGATAATATTGAGATTGATTTGAAACAATCAGCCAGTTATCTAATGGCACATTTGGACCGTTTAGCTAAACCTCATATAGTTCCTGTAACATTCAATCAAAATCAAACGAATCCTACAGGACAAAAAGTCTATACTTGGGGGAATTTTACGAAAAATGAATTATTAAATGAATTAACAATCAAACAAATTTGTTGTACAGATCGATCGTTATTAATCTTGACATATAGTGGAAAAGTTTATTTTATTAATAATACAAGCGAAATTGATTATTTACAAGTTTTTGAAATATTCCAACATCGTGAGATTATTAAAATATCGATGGGTAATCCGGATGGTAAACATTATATGGCATTAAGTGTGCATAATGAAGTTTTCTCATGGGGTAGTGGTGATGGTGGCCGTTTAGGTCATGGCAGTACGCTCAGTAAAGATGAACCAACACTCATTGATTCTTTAATTGATAAAATTATCATCGATATTGAGTGTGGTGGTAATTATAGTGCTGCTATATCGAGCAGTGGTAATTTATATGTTTGGGGACGTAATACAACAACTTGTCTAGGTCATAGTACTATTGAAGATTGTCTATTACCGACTCTAGTAACGATTCTATCTGATGAGGAGATAGTTAAAGTAGCTTGTGGCGCCACTTGTACTAATACGATTTGTTTAACAACAAATGGTAAAGTTTATAGTTGGAATGATGGTGAGAAGATTACACGTAATGGACAGGAAATTATTAAAACACCCAAATTAATAGAGAAATTTTTAAATTTAAAAATTGTTGATATTTATACAACATTTAATGTAGCAATGGCATTAACCAATGATGGTAAACTTTATTCATGGGGTAAAGGTGAAAATTATCGTTTAGGACATGGTACAGATGATGATTTAAAATATCCAGAATTGATTGAATTCAATCATCGAATTATAAATATTTCGATTGGTTTAAATCATATTTTAATATTAACAGATTTTGGTGAAGTTTATGGTTGGGGTTTAAATGATAATCTTCAAATATGCGGTACAACTGAATTATTTATAAAACAACCAAGACTAATCGATTTATGTAATAAGAATGATAAAATTGTTGGTATTTGTGCTGGACCAACACACAGTTTTGCTTGGACTAATATTAATTTGAAATTACCAAAAATTTCAGTACCTTTTGTTATTGATCTCAATGAACAAACATTCAAGTAATTTCACTTAATTAACATTTTTTAATTAAATTAAATAATTTTTTTTGTAGATTAATTGATCGACTATTAGAGACTGTAATGGTAAATACTTTAACACAAGATAAAGAATGTATAACAGTTGCCACATTAAATTTATTACACCTACAATTGGATAGTGTAATCAAGAATAATATCGATACGAAACCATTAGGGATAGGACCAAATACGAAATTATTAAACAATTTAAAGACACATGTTGTATACTTTGCTAGTGGTACTGATATTCTACCAACAATACAATTAGCGGCACAGAATACATTGCAAGCTGGTTGGTCGATTTTATTACCGACAGCAAATGGTCGGGCTCGTATCTTAAGTCAACTTCTACTTAATTCAGGTAATTTTTTATATATTTCAATTTTTTTTTTGAAGTGAGTTTTTATTTAAATTTGATTAATTATAGAATCTGCAGAGGCGAAAATGTGTAAAACTGGCCATCGTTTTATGACCGATTTATTAGTGTGGAGTTTAATGGCAGATGGTGGTTTAGAATTGGCATTAAATGAAGCGTTAGGTGTTGATTGTGGTGATTTAAATGATGATGATGCTTTTGAACAGACTACAACAAGTCATATTACAATACCGTTATTGTATTTAATACGACAGTTGATACGGTAAGTCTATTGTTTCGTTATGGACAGGACGTCGGACCGGAATTGAACCGAAATCCGAAAAAAACGATACTTTTTCAAGAACGGAAACTGGAACCGAACCGATATCGGTTTTTCTAATTGAAAGTGAAACGAAAAATATAACCGTTTCGAAGCCTTTTTTTCCGCACCCACCGAGTATGGTTCTGCCTGCCCGGGGGAGTGTGGAACTCGAGGACTCTCAGAGAATCCCCAAACTACCCACTAAAACCCCTCCTTTCTCCCAACACCATCACCAGAGCGGTTGAATACATCTGTTCGGTGATGGTGCTATGTCTTCCAGGCTTCATTCGTTATTTGTCATTGCTCATTCTCCTCGGCAGTCTTAATTTTAATGATTTTTTCAATGAATCTTACTATTGCGTTTCAATTATCATTGGAACAGAGCATCACCTCTATGAGATTGTTTTTATCAATATTCTGTCATATTTCAATCTCTAAAGTTTGGCATTGTACGTACGTTCTAGGACCTATTTTCCCGCTGCAGTGTATATTTGTCGCTTTCACGTTTACCCATGCGTTTAAGGTATTTCTCGACACTTTTGTACCCACTTAGACACTGCAATAAAAAGAAGTACGTTGAGCCATGCTTTCGGCTTATCCATGAACCTATATGTTTATTTGCATAGATTATAAGTACGTCACATAATGTGTTGTTATCTATTAGTATTTCATTTCCACAAATACACATGGCAACATTGCAATTAAATTGACAACGTCGCAATTAATTGTCAAGTGATGTCAACTGTATTCAAGGTATTGAAACTTTAATGCCCTTTTTAACCTTCTTAGAGGGCGAATTTTCAAAAATCCTTTCTTAGTGAGCATCTACATTCCGAACGGAATATATGTGCCAAATTTAAAGTTTATCGGGCGGATAGTGTTGGAGATATCGTGATGAGTCAGTCAGTCTGTGAGTGGTATTTTGCTTTTATATAAATAAACAGATAAGTGTTTTAGACCACTGTCCGTTTACGCTATCCTCCCACTCTTGCTGCCGTTTCTCTAGAGTTAGTTGTCGCAATACAGGATGTCCCAGCTAAGTGTTCCACCTCAAATATCTCGTTTGTTTGTGAATTGAAATGGAAAAGTATCTAAAGATATTAGACTATAATGTCTGTACTTCAATTGACCGACACGATTTTCTTTCTAGCTGTTTTGAAAATGCCAAAACGTCCTATAAGGTCTCGAAAATTACTCAATATTAGAAAACCAATTACCTACTAACTTGATAAGAAAATTATATTTTTCTTCTAAAAACTTCTCATTTGCTACTCAAAAAATGGATAGGTTATTGATCCCAGAGAAGTTCTATTTTTTTTTGAGCAGCAAATAAGTTTTTTAAAATAATATTGTTTTCATGTCAAATTCATTCGCAGTATTCATTGTAGGTAATTGGTTTTCTAATATTGTCTAATTTTCGAGACCTTATAGCACGTTTTCCAAAACAACTAGAAAGAAGATAGTACCGGTCAATTGAAATATAGTCATTGAAGTGTAATTTCTTTAGATACTTTTCCACTTCACTTCACAAACAAACGAGATATTTTAGAAGGATCATTTAGCTGAGACACGCTGTATATACGAATGACATTCAAAAAATAATAAAGCCATTTTGGAGATATTTTGAAATAATCGATTTTGGACGATAAACTTCAACTCTATTTTCTTTCTTAAACATGAGAATGTAAAAAATAAGGTCCTTTAGAAAAATCATGTGTAAGAGAGATCGAGGCTTTTTTTCAAACTTTCATAAGTAGCTTAAAGAAAATTACCAAACAGAATCGGAGAAATTTGTTACGGAATCCTATGCACTTAGTTTAAGGTATAGTTAAAGTATATCTACAAAAAATATTTCTCTGCCTTTTAGAGTTTAAAAACTGCACTTAGTTTAAGGTACAAAAAAATATTTCTCTACATTTTAGAGCATAAAGACTGCCTAACAGAAACAGACGGGGTAAATCGGACACTGCAATTAATTTTGAAAAATCTCTAGAATATGTTGAGTAACACTTGTATCAGATTCTACCCTAATACGACCTTTGACGATAATCTTTATTAAAATATTCATCACTAAGGGTGTTCTCGTTATATAAAATTCAATATTTTTTTTCTTTATAAAGATCTTTAACGTTCGATCAATTTGTTTTTATTACTCGGAAATTTTATACAATAAATAAGGAAATTCCAGATGTTGTCTTCTACCCTTAATTAAAATTAAGAAGAAAAAAACTAGGAGTATTAAATTTCATTTTAAGTATTTGTTTTCTTTTTCGCAGAAATATCAGTTCTTCAACGCAACACGCTTTGAAAGAATTCGGTGTAACAGGTAAATTAATATCGAATAAACAATCACCATCGCCTAGTTTGAAATTGTTGATACGTTTCCAACGTTTATTAATTGGTAAATTATTAACTGAATCAATTGAACAACAAAATCAAAGTGCTGAATGTTTATTAATAAAATATTTAGAAGCAATCTCAACAAATATATTAGAAACATTAAATCTATCATATGATATATGTTTAATAAATATACAAAAGAATTATTTATATGTATTAGAAATAATTAAAAATGATATAATTGTAACAATATTACCGGAATTAATAATCAGTTTAATATTATTAGAAAATGAATTGGATATGTTTTTATTACAAACAAATTGGTTGAAAACATTTGGTGATTTATTAAAGATTTTCGATAAATTCTTAAAATTATATCCAGATGTTGATAATTATGATTATGATGATATTTCATGGAAAGGTCTCCAACAACAACAACAACACCAACAACAAAGTAAACAAAATCATTTATTTACAAACAAATATGATGATTTACCATTGATTCGTAAAGATGATTTAGATAATCATAATTTAGATGGTGGTTTATGGGTGATAATCAATAATAAAGTTTATGATATACAAGATTATTATACTGATAATCCTGTATTAAATGATATTTTACAAAAACAAGCCGGTAATGATATTAGTTTTCTATTTAATAATAATCCACAATATCATCAGTATTTAAATCAAATTATCGATAATTATATTGTTGGTAATTATTGTCAATTAGAATTAGATTTACAACAGCAACAACAACAACATTTAGATTATTGTTTATCAAATTATTTATTAATTTTTGATATTGTACGTAATTTGGGTTATTTACTTGGTATACATTCGCATAATTTACGTCAAAGTTTACCATTACAAAATGATGAGATTGTATCGAAACCATGGTTGGATGTGCCATTTCTACGTGGTGGTCTTCAGGTATTTATTATAATTATTATTATTATTATTTTGATAAAAAAATATTATTGTTTTTAATAGTTTGATCAACCACCGAATCCTTATGGTGAAGAAAAAGGTGAGTCGCGTAGTACGAATTCAACAACTGAGAATACACCAACTGAACCGCGTGTAAATGAAACACAGAAAATACAAAAGAGATCACAACCGTTCGATCGGATTACGGCATTTATTAATGCATTAGCTGAAAGTCGACTATCTGTAAGTGGAATTTTTAATAATCGTGTTGTCTTTTTTTTTTGAATTGAGGAGGTTCAAGTGATGTTTTCTAAATTGTGCCCCTTGTAGTATTCTCTTATCCAGAGCCGGCATCCTGGAGCCATTCGGCATATTTGTATTAAAGGCACTGACACTTACACTAAAACTAGCACTGGACACGATTAATTATTAACTTAAACAAAAACAAATTACAATTTTTCCAAACAACATTAACACTTTAAAGTCCAGAACACAACTGAAAATGAAAATGGGACTACCCAAATAAAGCGCACAGATGGAGGGATTGGGACTAATTGTAAGGAGGCAATTGAATACTTCAAAAAAACTCTCAAAGATGGATTTGAAAAATTGCAGATCCTAGGCAGAATTCAATTGTAGAATCGTCAAAATAAAGCCAAATCTCCTTATCTTAAAATTTTGTCTGAGCGAATTTTCCAAAAACTGAGCCTGAGACAAGATCTGAAAATCTGAAAGAGAATTGTTCAACTGTGTATCCCTGCATTTGAAACGTTTCCACCTTCAACCGGAAAGAGCATTTTCTAAAGTGAATCAACTTTTCCGTCTTTTGCAGCAGCTCCTCTTAACAAAATGCTACGCATAAGTCCAGTAAAAAATGCACTAAAATATGCCGCCCCCAAAATTCTGCCGCTCCAGGCAGCTGTTTATTTTGCTGTAGTTTCGGCTCGGTCCTGCTCATATCTTTTTTTTTACATAATTGCATTTGCGTTCTGTTTTTCAAAATTTCTACAATTTTATAACACAAATTTACCATATGGAGGAATGTGAAACGATGAAGATTGACCTTTATTTGCAAAGGTATAAGTTTGATATGCAAAATCTATACTATGTTGTTCACTAAGTTGTGTCGTTTGATAAGAAATAACGCCATTTTTTCATAGTATTTTTTACAATGGAAAAAAAATTAGCAGTGATAAAATTTTTATTTTTTGGAAGGTGTATCGTCAAAATAAATTCAATTGATAAAAGTGTATAAGGGCTCTTCGCTTTCGATGAAAATAACGAAAAAACGGACGTCTAAAAGTGGCCCTATTAGTATTCAAGACGATCCACGTAAAGGATGTGCAAAAAGTGTAGCAACACCAAAAATCATATCAAAAACATAGGAGATGGTGTGGGAGGATTGTCGATTAACTAAGATTTAGTAGAAGCTCTAAGGATCTTATTAGGCAGCGTAAGCAATATTTTGGCTGAAGTTTTGGATTTTGAAAAGCTGTGTGTATAATGGGTTTGATTTTCTCGGCAACATTATGCGTTGTTACAATTGTAAAGATGAGACTTGAGTCTACCACAACAAAATACGACCAAGGACCAACAAAATACGAGACCAAGGAGTGCTGTGAATCCGATACTTTAGCTCCAAAGAGAGTTACAGTCAAGAAATTGTTGTATTACCTTCAAACTGAAATAACCCTTTGGGCCAGCTGAATATAAAAATTCGTAAGGAAAGAGCTGGTTTACTGAAAAGGAAAAATATTATCCATCAATTCACAGTTCAAAAAACCATCGCGAAAATCCATAAATTAAAGTACGAATTGTTGTCATCCATCATCCTATTCGCCAGATTTAGCTCTCTCTGACTTCTGGCTGAAGTTCTGGGAGAGTATTTTGAATAATAAAATGTATTTGAAACCGTAAAATCGAGTCCCGAATGACAGAATTTATTGAGTAACAGTCAATTCTTCATATTTTTTTGCGCTTCAATCTTTAAAAAGATCTGCACTGAACTTTAAGTTTTTGCATAAACTTAAACATGGAATTCTGATTGAAAAAGTTGGATTCTGTGTTATTAAAATTATGCAAATTTTTAATATTGGATCAGTGTTCATTGCTCTTTTCAAAATTATTATAAGTACACATTTAAGTTTTCAATCCCCTAATGTAAAATGTTGGCGTAGTCTAAAGAGGCACATATTAATTGCGAAATCTAAAACTTGTACAGGATGGCCCATTTTCGATGGTTTGCAAAATTATCGAAAATGGCCTGCATTCCTGTCTTATTTTTTCGAGACTAGTCATATATGGTGAAATGAGATTTTTGCTATTTTCGAGGTATTTCAGGTTTTTCATTTTTTCGTGATTTCGAAGATTCTTTATATCTCGTAGATTTTCGGAAAAATAAATAGGAACCAAAATATTATAGTTCATCGACAGGCTAAAAAACAAATGTTTCGTAACACTCTAAAGCAATACCGGTCCGAGAGGAAGGCCACGGGGGCGTGTGTCCCAGGCGCCGTTTCCAATGAAGCGCCGAACCATTTAAGTATGACAAACATTATTCAATAGTTAACGAAACGGGCGCACGGAACTGTTGTTAGTCCAGGGCGCCATTTAGTCTCAGTCCGGCTATGCTCTAAAGTCCTTTTGAATATAATTTTCGGAATTTCTCCCTTCAAATATATTTGAAATCAGAAAAAATAAGCAATTTAATGAGTAATTAATCTATAAATATAAAAGCGATTTACCACTCACTGACTGACTGACTCACTCATCATGAGATCTCCGAAACAATCCGTCCCATTGACTTTAAATTATTATTATATTAATATTCCTTCCATGATGCTAACGCTCACTAAGAAAGGATTTTTGAAAATTCGCCCTCGACGGGGATAAAGTGGGCATTAAAATTTCAATAGCTAGACTGCACCCGACATCCACCTGTAAGTTATAATTGCAACGTTGTCATATGTATTTTTTTCTATTATATATACAGAAATGAAATACTAACAGATAACAAACAACAGTATGTGACGTACTTACAATCTACGCGAAAAAAGTCGCGGGGTTCAGCTAGTTAAATATATGTTCCATTTAGAAAAACTAAATAATAATTGCTACGCTTGAACCTCTTGTGTTTTGACTACACGATTTTTGTTATTTAAGTAGGCATACTTATTCTAAAAGAATTATATGTGTCCATTCTCAAGTTCATTACAAAATAAAGACTTGATAACGGTCACTAATCGTTTAGTTTTATATTATAGCAGCTTTGTTTTTTCTTTTTGTTATCAGGACTCGTATGTTATATCTTTTCTTGCTATAGTAGAACAACATTCCAAACAAAATAATTTCTTAACAAGAGTGGATTTTTCATTTGAACATCCTATAGAAGAGATTGGTAGAGTTTTATATGCTGTTTTATTGAAACATTTAGGATTGGGTTATGTTTTATTACCAATTTTAGATGCATGTAAGTAGTAGTTTTATATAGTTAGTAATTAGATTTTTAATTCTAATTTAAAAACAAAAAATTAAATTAAATAGATACAACAAGTCAATCGAATGTAAAACTACCAAAACCGATCGCTGAATTGATCAAATTAGTCCACACAACTAAATGGAATTTAATTAAAACCCGACAAGAATTGAATAAAAGCTATAAAGAGATTTGTATACCATTATTAGAAAAATGTCGATTTTTATTGTACGATATACGACCAGCGATTAGTATAGAAATGGAAGCTTTTAAAAAAGTCAATATATTATATAAAGAACCACGTGTACGTACATTAGTTAAAAAAGTTATTAAAGATTTAAAATGTGGACGACATACGTCCGATATACAAAAACCGGAAGATATCGTCAATGCAACAATACAATCACAAACGAAAGATGATAAATCAAAATCAAATGAAGATTTAAGTATAAAAGAAACAATAAAGAAGGCCAATTCAGATGGTCGTATATCAGAGAATGATGATGTTAATAATGAGATAAAGAATTCAACACAGAAAACAAATAGTGAAACACGTAGTGTAATGAGTGAATCGTTAAATAATGAATTGAAAAATGAAATAACAACCAGTGATGATAATACAACAACTACAACAACAACAACAACTGTAACAATTACTAAAGATATTGAACCGAATCAAGAGGTGGATAAAGAGAAGAAATTAGAAGATGAACGTTTAATTAATGGCATTATAACGAAATTAATTGAGAAACAAATGAAGAAAATCTGTAATGATAATTTAGAAATGATGACAAAAATTATTGAATTTGTTCTACAAGAAACTTGTAATGTGGAAATCTTAAAGAAGGCTATGTATTTTCAAGTGAAACGTTCAAAGATTCGTAAAAAAGGTTTGCAATTAATTAATCAATTATTAAATGAGAATTATCTATTAAATTCGATCAAATATTCAATAATTAATGGTTATTTGAATTTAAATAATAAAAATCAATTAACACAACATTGTTTGGATAATATCCAATTAATTACACCGTATATGAAAACTGAGATATTATTACAACAATATTCAATAATCGATTGGTGTATTGATAATCTACGAAATTATATTTTGAGAGATTTACCAATTAAAAGTGTAACAACAGCAACTGGTGTACCCTCAACTAAAATAACATTAAATCTAGGTACTTATACATTAATTAAAGATATACCACGGGCAAGAATGCTATTGAGTATCTTTAGTATTTTAACATCAAATCATTTCATATCAATTGAATTGAATCCATTAATTAATAGTGGTATAATTAGTTCAATACTAACATTAATTAAACAAACTGGTCATTATGAACAGACAACAAATAAAAAAACAAATGATTTCTATGTATTATATGATGATATGATTGATAATTATAAACCGAAAATTAATTCATTAAATGGTCCGGAATTGGCAAGTTTAATGAAATTGGGGACACGTGTTGTACGTGGTGTTGATTGGAAATGGGGCGATCAGGTAAGATTTTAATGTTTTTGTTGCTATGGTTATGGTAAACAAATAATTGTAGTTGCTATAGAAACGTGAATTTTATTGGTTGTAAATCGAAACAAAACACAATCAAGCTTAAGGCCTCATTTGTATTAATCTTGCGTATCAGTACGCGTTTTGGGGTAAAACAATTGTTTATTCATTTGTCACTTGTTTTATAAATAATAGAGATTGTTTTAAATTCGTTGATAGTAGGCGATTGTTGTTTAGAAACTGGGAATTTTATTGGTTGCAACTCGAAACAAAACACAATCGTTGTCGACAAATAAGTTTAACGCTTCATTTATATCAATCTCCATCGCTGTAAGCGTTTTGGGAAAAAAACAATTGTTTATTTGTCACTTGTTTTATAAATAATAGAGATTGTTTTAAATTCGATGACTATTATAGAAACTCGGAATTTTATTGGTTGCAACTCTAAACAAAATTTAATCATTGTCAAAGAATTCTCTAAGGCTTGATTTACATGCCTTTTTTATATTTTTTTATTCCGATACGTTACGTTGCGTCTAAAATTTCACATTTTATCACTTTTTTAATTCGATCAAAGAAGTCGGTTGTAATATTCTTTATTGGTTACAAACAAAATACAATCCCTATCCACCTACAGTCTAAGGCTCGATTTACACTAAAAATTGCGTACATTTAAAACGAATTAAAAGCACTAAATTTGATTGAAAATTTCGATTGCATTCTCATACCGCACAGATGAATTTGTTTTTTTATGAAACAAAGACCGTGTTATAGGAGGATTAGCTATCTGGAACGCAAAATGTTCTTTTGTGAGAGGGACTTAAACTAAAAATACTGACTTGAGTGAAAATAATCGATGCAACATAGACATGCTTAAACCTAACCGACAAATCCTCCAATAACACGGTTTCAAAACTTAAAAACATGATTTTCAGCTAGCCTTTTTGTGATAGAATAGATATGATCGTGTTATAGAAGGAAACACTCCAGATTGCATAAACTTTTAAAATGCTTTGTTCTTTTACGAAGCAGGTTTACACTACGAAGTTACATAGAATTAAAGCGAACCATAAGCATATATTTTAACCAAAATAATGTAACAACTAAAATCTCAAAGAACACGATTATAGAACTACCCGAATCAAGAGTTTTAAGTAATACTTGCTTTTTTTTAATGGAAAAAGATTAGCGTGTTATAAAAGGTTTATAACATAAAAAATAATTTGTGCTAGGTGCAGACACTCAGACCTAACAGTTAAAATCCCAAATAACACGGTTTTGAAATTAAACAAATGAAGGCTTTGAACTAGCGTTTGTTTTTTTTAATCGTGTTTTAGGACACTTGACTGTCTAAATTACAAAAACTTATTTTAATTAAAAATAATATTTACAATGTGAAAACACTGAAACCTAACAAAATAAAACCTCTAACAGCACGGTTTTAAGACTATACAAATAAAATTTTTGAACTATTCTTTGTTTTTTGGATGGATCAAAAAATGACCGCGTTATAAAGAGGCTTGGTTGCCTGAATACAAAAAAAAAATCTTATAATTATATAAAATTATTTCAGGATGGTAATCCACCCGGTGAGGGTCGTGTCATTGGTGAATTAGGTGATGATGGTTGGGTACGTGTAGAATGGTCAAATGGTACAACAAATAGTTATCGTATGGGTATTGAGGGTAAATATGATTTAGCATTAGCATCACCACCATCACCATTATCAACAGATACAGATAGTGAAGATTTAAATGATAATACAACATCATCAACAACACAAAACCAACAACAACATCATCATCATCATCATCGTTATCATCATAATATAATTAAAGATAATCAATTAATTAAATTATTAAAAGATACATCGATAAATTTATTATTAAATATAACAATATCAAGTGGTTTATCAAAAAATGATCTACATCAAACAACTATACATGGCTTAAGTAGTCTATTTTGTACACTTTTAAATAACTATAACAATAATAATGAATGGTGTAATTTAACATTGATTAGAAGTATTGCACAGACACAACAAATCTGTCGAGCTTTCAGTACAAAACCATGGATTAATATGCTATTAGATTGTCTACAACCTAATAATACAACTGGAAATGAAATTAATCTACCAAAACAGGTAAATTCTATTGAAACGTGTTAATTTAGGGTCGTTAATTAAAAAAAAAACACAATTCTAATTGTAGATATTATCTGTACGATTCTTACAAATCGTCTTAAAAACATGGGATATGGATGATCCGAATATACCGACAGTTTTAGAAAAACTCTTAAATATCTTAGGCAAAATCATTTTAACTTGTTGTTATGATATTGGTAATAAACCAACAGCTAAATCAACAGTATTATTAACACAATCACACAGTAGTACATTAGGACAAGAAATCATCAATTTATTACGTTATTTACATAGTTTAGTCGGTTGGAATCAAGTATTAAATGCTATAATTATACAAAAATTGAATTTAGCCGCTTATTTCTTAAATGAAAACTGTCTAATGACAATGATCAATGATTGTAATACATCAGATCAACAATATTATATGGTGATAGCATGTTTGAATGTGATTGGTGCATGGGATGATCGTCCACGGATTGGTACAATTATCGAAATTGATAATAAACATGGTACTATTATACGTGTAACAATTAAAGGCAAATTATGTGTACAATTACATGATAATGGTGAGATTCGTAAAGTTTCAATAAATAATTTGAAATTATTACAACAGATTGAATTTAATTTCGAACGTATGCCATTGAGTGAGAATTTAATAAAGAGTTGGGCAAGTCTATTATTAAATCGACAGAGTAGTTCGATTAATAATCCAGATCGGCGACCATTACATGGACAAATCAATACCACTTATTTACGTACACAACAGAATACATTGAGTGCATTAAATGCAACTAGAATGTTGAATTATAATCAATATAAATTGAGGAAAGTATTGAAACATCCAATAAATGGTATGGATCAATCACAAGAACAACAATCAATTGAAGAAGAATTAAATCAACAACCTGTACTGTTAATACAGAAATTATTGATAAAAGCAACACAACCGAGTCCATTAAAGCCGGGATTTACATTAAAAGAGATGCAATTGGCTGCATTAAATCTATGTCAATATTTAGCAGCTGAATCATATTATACAACGATTAATATTAATAGTGAGAAAGCAACACCGAAATATTGTACAAGAAATAATAGTGAAGTACCATCACCGACCAGTGAGAATTCAACGAAAAGTCTAATCAATGATAAAACAAATAAACGCAGTAAACAAGTGGATAGTAATGATAGTTTGGTGCCGGTACATCCGATGGTTACGCAAATTATCGAAATGGGATTCACGAAAAGAGCAGTAGAGGCTGCTTTCAAAACACTAAGTAAGTCTGACTTAAGCCGGGTTCACAACGTTTCACTTTTAGGTTATACAGTACGCCCTTTGGCCATCTTTTCCTTGGTCTGTCTCTTGCGTCCCAGTGTTTTCGATGCCATCTTCATAACCGTTCGATTTTCCACCATTCTCACAATATGCTGCAACCACTGTAATCTTCGTACTTTAATGATCAAATCTATCTGTGGATTTTTAGAGGCCTCGTAGACCTTGTCATTGGTTCTTCTATTATTCTATTATCCTTCGAAGTATTTACCTTTACCATCGACTTACTATTTCTTTTGTAGATTGGTTTAGAACTCATGTCTCGCAAACGTCTAGTTCTTCGGCTTTATCACGGTTTCGCCTAGCCTAAATTTCATGCTCCTTGACAGCTTTTTTTTTTGTTAGTGAGTAATTGATAGTTCCCGCTATTCTAGCCTCAGTTTCATGTTCTTATTCGCACATATAGGGTGGACGGGGGCCAAAACGGGGTACTTAAGAAAATATTTAGCTTTCAGGAGCTTAAATATGCTGAATCTTCCTTTTTTTAAGTGGAATTAAAGTAGATGAATCAAATTTTCAGCTGACATAAAATTTCTTTTTGCGAGCAGAATGGAGTACCATTCCAAAAAGTAAGACAAAATGGGTTGACGACTCATATGCGGGTATCTCAGACGAAGATATTTAATTTAGTTGAGAGTATTGTAAATAGATTTAGGAAATATTAAATTAAAAGAAAAAATTTCAAAATTTTTCGACATTCATTTTATCACATAAGATAACGTAAAATAATCTTAGAACCAACTGTTGGACATTTAAGAGACATTTAAAGAATAAAAAAAAATGTTTTGACAGAATTTTTGGGGTACCCTATTTTGCTCCCACCTCCCCGTTTTGCCACCCGCTACCCTACGTTACTAGCTGTACCAGCGACTTTGTTCGCGTAGATTAAAAAGTCGGCACATAATATGCTGATATCTGTTAGTTAGTTCCATATGTATAATACAAAAAATACACATGGCAACGTCGCAAATAACTGACAGGTGGATATCAGTTGTCTTCAATGTATTGAAATTTTAATGCCCTTTTTAACCCCGTTAGAGGGCGAATTTTGAAAAATCCTTTCTTAGTGAGCGTTTACATCACCTAAAGAATTTATGAGCCAAATTTAAAGTCTATCGAACGGATAGTTTCAGAGATATCGTGATGGGTCAGCCAGTCAGTTAGTGAGTGGTAAATCCCTTATATATATATTAGGGTGGTCGTTAAAAATTAAATTTTTTCAGCCGCCTCAAAAAAACCTTCCTTTTGATGAGCAAATACGGGGGAATTTTTTTCTTTTTTTTTTGGACAACAAGAACACGTGCCGCAAGCCCTTTGAAGATTATTTCTTCATAAAATCACAGTTTTTTCAAAATATCTCTTAAAGTAGACGGATTTGAGAAAAAATCATTGAGGCAATTTCATAGGAAATAAAATCCTCCACAAAAAAGGTCTCATTTGATTTTTTTGAGAAACTTTATATTTATGGAGATATTTTCAATAATCGACTTAATAACTCCATAAAATCAAAATTTTCAGACGTATAAACATCTTTTTTTCGGAAATAAAAACCATTAAATTAATGGTTGTAAATGTGACTTAAGTTACAAAATGGTTTTTATTTAAGAAAAAAATACGTTATATGTCTGAAAATTTTGATTTTATGGAGTTATTAAGTCGATTATTGAAAATATCTCCATAAATATGAACTTTATGAAAAAATCAAAAGAGACCTTTTTTGTAGAGAATTTTATTTATATGAAATCGCTTTCAATGATTTTTTCTCAAATCCGTCTACTTTAAGAGATATTTTGAAAAAACTGTGATTTTATGAAGAAATAATATTCAAAGGGCTTGCTTCTAACAAGTAAAATATATGTGAAGTGGAAACTTTTGATTTTCATGATTTTTTTTTTGGTACATAGATAGAGGAAACGATTCTAAATGATGGCGTATTTTTTCATTCGTGCCCATACTCAAGTTTAAGGGAGTAAATGGGCGGTTCAAGTTCACCCTGCAAAATTAGTTTTCCTGAAATATCTCCAAAATGGCTTATTATTTTTCAACGATTTAAAAAGTAAATGATAGTTGCTTTCAAGGGCTGATATATTGTATGCAAATAGCAAATTTAAAAATAAAACTTATCGTGTTGCATTTCTTGATATTTCCAGTAATTAAGAGGGTAATGCTTATCAAGGGTTGTATTGGGGTGGAATTGTGAGAAAACTTATTGTCACAAAATGTTAATTTGCCACTTATGTTCTAAAATATAATATATAATTTGCTACCCTTTGATTAACCCTTGTGGAAAAATATGGGAGGTGTTTTATGAAAAATTTCTCATTTATGATTTTTACATATTAAACTTGCAAAAAAGTTGTCGCTTACTCAAAATCGTTGAAAAAATCTGTGATCGTTACCATTTTTTTGTGCCTTAGACTTTATTTTAGAACTTTTAAGATTTTCAAAATAATTCTTATTAATGAATTACAATGTTGTTTTACATTTAGACGGTTTCAGCCCAAGCATCGAATTTCAATGAACGGAAAATTTTCATTTTATTAGTTATTAGCATCCATATCACTGAATGTAATGTAAAACGGTAGTTTCTCATCACCTCTCTAAAAAAAATTTATTCTTAAATTTTTCACCAAACCAGTGAAAACTAAGAGATAAGTTTTTGTACATGAATTCAGTATTCTAACAGTATTCCGTTGATGCGTTTTTTGGCCCCGTTTTTTAGATATTTTAAAAAGTTGATATCAAATTTCCAAATTTTTCCTTGGTACTCTCCATTACTTCCAATTTGGATTTAATTACTATCGCCAATATCTTATACAGGGATATGTCTCTGTAGTTATGGGAATCAGTTTCGTCTCCACAATCAATTGCCATAGTAATTCGAATTTTATTGGTCGAAATTCGTACAACACGCTATCAAGGAAAAGTCTGATGTTTTGTTTATATTATTATTATAACTATTTTATTTATATTATTTATTATAACTTTTTTTAATGAAGCATCTTTGGATTCGTTTACTAACAAAACTTGCCTGGAGTGGCCGATAAGTTTGATTCCGTCCGGGCTCTAAAGTCTCTTGTAATTCTTATTTTAATCCATCAACCTTAAACCAGTAAATTTGATCGAAATAGTCGTTTATAGATTATCATAGAAATTCGATTTTGATTTTAAGATTAATAACAAAACATCAGCTAACACTCCACGACTTTTTTAATTAAACTTGTGCTATTCTTGAATGTACAGATCGTTTCATGTAATTTTAACTGTCTGAGGGCGTGTCTTGTAGAGGGTTGTAATAAAGATGAGAGAAACTAGAATAGGAATAAAGCTGAGAATGACGACTCAATACCCAACATAGTCTCTTCTCCCATGACTCCCGTAGATTTATTATGCGACAGACTATAGCTTAAAGAGGGCGTTTGTTATAGAAGCTAGATTCTTATTGATGGAAGTACCTAACAAAAGGGTGCAATTATAGAGAAATACTCCATGATATGCCTTATATTAATCTCGCATTAAGATTGAACTTTTTTAAGTCAATCGAAAGTTGCTTAAAATTGTGCTTATTTTCAATGCGCAACAGTTTTTACTGTCATTATTTAGGCAATTTTACAATTGATCAAAGCAGGCATTTATGATGAAGCAATTGTAGGTCGCTAGAAACTTTAACTTGATTGGATAAGCCCCAGAACGAAAACAGTCACCATTAAGTAACTCTCTAAGGCTTCGTGCATATTAATTCTGATTTAAATTTACTATTCCTTTAAGTTAGTCTCGATTATCTTGAAATTTGAGCGTAATTTAACTCAATTACTGGTCGCGCGTTTTAGGATGGCGAATCCTCGCGCAGACTGAACATTATATCGGCAACTAGGGGGAAAATCTGACAGACAGATTCGCAGTTCAGTAGCGTAACGTAGAAAATTGTTGCACAATAAAAGACAGATAAATAAATGAAATCATAGGAAAAGTATATCTAATCAATGGTAATATAAATATATAAATTCTAATTTTCAAATGTATATTTTTTTCAATAACTAAGCCACTTAATTACCTTATATACATTTTGTAATGGCTACGCTGCAGGAGAAATTCAAATAAACGTCAACAGTTGATTCACTGCGTATCCAGAGCTCTCGCCCACTCTCGCCATCGTAAAATGCGCGACCTATAACTTGGAATGAAATGTAAAACAACTGTTAAGACCTGATTTACATGATCTCAACTTAAACTGCCACATAAATGCGGACCCGGCTTTAGTATTGCTTTTAATTAAAACATTTTAATAATTGTGATTGTAGCAATTTCTGCTGATAGTTTAACAACACCCGAATCGATAGTTTGTTGGCTGTTAGAACATCCAGAAGTTGCAGCATCAGATACAGAATCATTGAGTTCGTTATGTGAATCAGATACTGAATCAGCTTCATATGATAATGGTGCTACTGGTTTACAACATTTTGTATCTTTCGTAAAAAACAAACCTTATTTTTTATCACTTCCAGTAAAGATAGTTTAATTACTTTTTTAGGGAGACGAACCATCAACTTCTCAAACATTCTGTCGCCGTACCCAATTCTTATCAAATGATGAATATGCAATGTACGTACGTGATAATGTTGAAGTTGGTATGTTGGTACGTTGTTGTAAAAGTTACGAAGAAGTACAATTGGGTGATATAGGAAAAGTTGTTAAGATTGATCGTGAAGGCTTACACGACCTTAATTTACAAGTAAATTCTAATTAATTTGAATTTAATTGAAATTAATTTAATTAATAAAAATTAATAGGTTAATTGGCAACAACGAATCAATACGTATTGGGTACGTTTTGTACATGTTGAATTATTAGGTTTTCCACAATCAGAACCGACACCATCGATTATAAAAATCGGTGATAAGGTACGTGTTAAAGCATCCGTACAAACACCACGTTACAAATGGGGCCATGTAAATCATGATAGTGTTGGTGTGGTCGTTGAAATTTCCGCAGATGGTCAGAATGTTCATGTTGATTTCCCAAAACAACAAAATTGGTTGGGTGTTATAACAGAAATTGAAATTGTACCACCATGTCATGATGGTATCGGTTGTAATGGGTGTGCAATTTTACCAATAACTGGGCCACGATTTAAATGTAAAATTTGCGAGAAATTCGACTATTGTGAGAATTGTTTCTATACGAAGAAAACCCATAAGCATTCGTTCAATAAAATACTCGAACCAGGTTCGTGTTAAACGAAGGCGTGCTCTATGAATCTCTAATACTAACCATATATAAAATACTAATATATTGCAAGTTTGGATCAAAACGATATAGCAATATCGGACCTCTCTATCAGGACAATCTTGTTGTGCGCATGCGCTTGTGTTTTTCTCTTCTACTATTGGCTGTTGGTAACATCAGCGCCAACTTTATTCTATTTGGAATTTAATTATTTGATTTTTCACGCATTTGCAAAAGCGATTTGTTCTGATAGAGACAAAAAATATCATATTTTCTATCTCTCTTTTATCGCGACCCGTTTCTATATTGTATTTTGTGATAAGTTGCAATATATCAGTATTATATATATGTATAAAAAACGCCCCAAGCCATAACTCCATTATTTTTAAAGATGTAACAATACTTCTTGAACAAGGTTGCACAGTTTATTATCATCTATGTTTTGGGGTAGATGGAAAATCAATGCTGCTTCCTGTTTCACCGGAAGTGGCATCAACTTCAGCTTCTTAAATGGAACAGCCTGTATATTTTATTATTTCTGGATACAGCGTTAAATTGTCTTTCAAAAAGTTCTAAGGCATCATATGCCTAAAACCAATCGTTAGTTAGATATTCGTCAATTAATGTATTTATTAAAGTAGGCATTGTGCATATGCCTGCAAGCATTAGTTATTGTAAAGTAGTATTGTGTGAAACGGAATGGTGGATTCTTTGAGAAATCTCTCTAATAAAATAAGTTTAGTCGTTTGCTTATCTTAAATAAAATGAATAAAAAATTTCTATTCTTTCCATAGCCTACTTTACTGAATTTATCAATAACTATAGCTTGTAAGCATATGCAAAATGCCTACTTTAATAAATACCTTAATTGACGAATATCTAACTAACGATTGGTTTTAGGCATATAATGCCTTAGAGCTTTTAGAAAGACAATTTAACGCTGTATCCAGAAATAAAAAAATATGCAAGGTGTTCCATTTAAGAAACTGAAGTTGATGCCACTTCCGGTGAAACAGGAAGCAGCACTGATTTGGCATCTACCCCAAAACATAGATGATAATAAACTGTGCAACCTTGTTCAAGAAGTATTGTTACATCTTTTAAAATAATGGAGTTATGGCTTGGGGCGTTTTTTATAATCCACCCTGTATGTATATGATAATAATAATAACTTTCAGGTTCGTCGGAAGTCCATGCTGGTAAATCTGGTAAATATTGCAATACCGATATTTTAGAGAATGAAGGTGAAATTATCCATGAGTGGAGTCGGTGTGTTCGTAATATTACAGTTTCATCGAAATATGCAGCACGTTTTGATATACCTGGATCCGTTTGGCAAAGTTGTGGTAGTCAAGGAAAAGTATAATTTTTCTTCTTTTTTTTTGTAATAATAGAAAACACCTAATTTGTAAATTTTTAGCATTGGATACGTTTAGAAATATTCCCGGATATCCTGATAAAAACGCTAAAAATGGGCGTTGATCCTTCCGATAATAGTTATATGCCATCGGTTGTTATTGTAAATGGTGGTACTTCATTGGATTCATTAACCGAATTAAATGTAATCAATGTTAAAAGTCACGATACTTCTGTGTTACTTTTAACGAATTTAGATAAAGTAAGTATTCGATTTACACGGTAAAAATCGTGTAATTTAAAACTACTATAAAATTCCAGTATTATCCAATAATTGAAATTAATATTATAAAATGTCGTAATAATGGTATCGATTGTAAAATCCACGGTATGAATATTGTTGGTATCAAACAACATTCTTATGGTGAATTAAAATCATCAGTATCATTTCTTGCAAACGATTGGGATTTGAATCAAGAACAAATACCAGGACCTTCTACACTATCTCGTATAAATAATCATTAGTTATTTACTATACAAGGTGGTAAAGCGAGTGGATAAAGGGACTTTACCACCGTGTGTAGTAGAAGATTTTTTTCAATACTTGCCTTAAAACTAAATTAATAACTTATGGCATTAATTATTCATACAGTTATCAATGGTTGTTGGTTGCTATTGGATTTCTCTAAACAACTAGCAATTGTTTTTGTTTATTTGCATCTAATTGTCAGTTGTTGTGGGACAGCCTTTAGTATTTATATATAAAAAGTCATTAATTTTGACGTTTAAAACGTTAATAATAGCTGTAATGCTTGGCTCAGATTAAACATTTTTATGTCAAAAAAAATGATGTCCGAAATTTTTTAATCGCAACTGTATATTGCGAGTTCGGACTAAAAACGGACCGAAATCAAAACGGTATAGCAATATCGGACTTCTCTATCAGGATAATTTTGTTGTGCGTATGCGCTTGCGTTCTTCTACGCTACTATTGGCTGTTGGTGACATCAGCGCCAACTTCATTCTTTTATTTTTATTATTTGACTTTTTACGCATGTGCAAATGCAATTTGTTCTGATAGAGACAAAAAGTATCGTATTTTCTATCTCTCTTTTATCGTGACCCGTTTCTACATTGTATTTTAACATAAGTCGCAATATTATACACAGGATGTCTCTAAAAGGTTGGGACGTGGCTTAACTACAGACTCCTGAAATAAAAATGGACGGTCTAACCCAACTTACGTATATCCAAAGTCTTTTCCTTTAATCGGTAGAAGGCGTAAAAGTTTCTTATCTAATTGTCAATTGGTGTGGGACAGCCTTTAATATTTAATATTCAAAAAGTCACTAATTTTGACATTTAAAACGTTAATAATAACAGTAATGCTTGGTCCAGATTAAACATTTTTAAACGTCAAAAAAACGCCTTCCGAAATGTTTTGATCGCAACTGTAGTTTTGGTCTTCACTAGTGAGTTTTATTTTTTTGTGGCTAAACTTGGAGAGTTATCAAAAATTACAAAGATACAAAAAATGTTTCTAAAGAAAGTATTTTTATGTGGAAAAAAATTGAGAGTCCTCAGCCGGCAGGCGAAAAAATTCTCACTAAATTTGTCTTCTGATATTGTTGTTTAACACACTTACAATTCGCTGGTGGAGACCAAAACTATATCAAAACGTGTCTTACAGTCATAAGACATCCCACGCCAAAAATTATAAAAATCGATCAAGGCCTAACATTTTTATAGTCAAAATTAATTTTTTTTTAAGAAACTCTCACGCCTTCTACCGATTAAAGGAGACGACTTTGGATATTGGTAAGTTGGGTTAAATCGTCCTATTTTTATCCCAGGAGTCTGTAGTTAAGCCACGTCCCAACCTTTTAGAGACACTCTGTATATGCACTTTACCGTTGAGGTGGATAAAATGCTACTTTAAAATCGAGTTGCTAGTCGATAAAGTAGCACTTTAACAGCAAGTATTGAAAAAAACAACAATTATTATATGAAAATTTAAACGATTTATTAATAGGTCAAGATTCAAGAGATGGTCGTATTTCAACACCTAGTAATTGTCGTGTCTTCGTTTGGGGATTAAACGATAAAGACCAATTGGGCGGTATGAAAGGTTCTAAAGTTAAACTACCAGTACAATCGGATTTTTTAAGTCAATTATGTCCGATTCATATTGCCGGTGGTTCAAAATCATTATTTGTTGTATCCCACGAAGGCAAAGTACAAATTTTTCTTTGTATAGACTTGTGTAAAATTATTGATTTGTAAATTGTTTTATAGTTGTATGCTTGTGGTGAAGGTACAAATGGTCGTTTAGGTTTAGGCCATCATAATAACGTACCAACACCACGTCCAATACCGTTTTTAAGTCAATATGTTATCAAAAAAGTTGCTGTTCATTCAGGTGGTAAACATGCAATGGCTTTAACATCAGATGGTAAAGTGTTTTCATGGGGTGAAGGTGAAGATGGTAAATTAGGTCATGGTAATCGTTTAAATCTCGATAAACCGCGTATGATTGAAACGTTAAAAAGTAAAAAAATCCGTGATATTGCATGTGGTAGTTCACATAGTGCCGCAATTACAAGTAATGGTGAATTATATACATGGGGATTGGGTGAATATGGTCGTTTAGGGCATGGTGATAATATAACACAATTAAAACCGAAATTAGTTAAATCATTATTAGGCCATCGGATCGTACAAGTGGCATGTGGTAGTCGGGATGCTCAAACTTTAGCATTAACCGATGATGGTCTAGTTTATTCATGGGGTGATGGTGATTTTGGTAAATTAGGACGTGGCGGTAGTGAAGGTTGTAATATTCCACATAATATTGAACGTTTGAATACATTAAATGTTATACAAATTGAATGTGGTGCACAATTCTCTTTGGCATTAACGAAATCCGGTGAAGTTTGGACATGGGGTAAAGGTGATTATTTCCGTTTAGGACATGGTACAGATCAACATGTACGTAAACCGACATGTATTGAATTGTTGAAAGATAAAAAAGTTGTACATGTTGCTGTTGGTGCATTACATTGTTTAGCTGTTACGGATACTGGTCAAGTTTATGCATGGGGTGATAATGATCATGGACAACAAGGTAATGGTACGACGATTGTTAATCGTAAACCGGCTTTAGTGCATGGTTTAGAAGATGTACATATTAATCGTGTTGCTTGTGGTAGTTCACATTCGATAGCTTGGACTTTACAAGATCAACAGATTGTATCGAAAGTGGAACCGGTAATTTTTCCAGTTGCTAAAGATCCATTAGGTTCGACTATTTTAAAATTGTACGATGGTGAGAAGCCTGCATTGAAACAAACAACAAAAACTACACCGAGTTTAAGTAGTATTGTAATGTCATTAGAGAGTAATACAGCGAAACAACAAGCACTACAACATATTTTAAATGCTATACATATACAACAATTACGTCAAGCTATCGTTAAAGCATTATGTAGTCATACGAATATCAAAAATCCCAATCAAACTAATTTAGATGAACGTACAACAACAAACGGTACGAATTCATTGATTAATAAAGATGGTGAAATCTCGTTTGGTGGTGGTGAAGCACCGGTATCTCTAACAGAAATTGCTGGAATTAATAGTCATCAAGCTACACCCGAAATTGAAGAGAATCCATTCGCTTTAATACAATCAATGACGGCGAGTAGTTGTTCAGCGAGTATTTCATCGAAACATTCGAAAATGTCAACGAGTGCAATGTCGGTAATTGCAGCAACTCTAACATCACATGCTGAAGTGATCGGTGATCACGATACTAGCGGTTTAGATGAATTTACATCGTTATTAACTGAAAGTGATGCACGTTTATTGGTTGATTTATTAAAATTAGCCGTTGCGGATCGTATTGAAGATGATCAATCAAAAGATATACTATCAACAGTTCTAACAACATTGGGTTATTCGAATAAAACAATCGGTGCAATGTTATTAGAATTATGCGTAACTGAATTAGAGGATATCTCAAATAGTACACAATCATTATCGAGTAGTCCACATCCGGTTGTACAAGAATCGAGTCATCCGTATATCGATGATGTAACATTACGTGGTCATGTACGTTTACCTGGAGCGGATGCGTTACGTGTTGAATTCGATCGTCGTTGTTCAACTGAACGCCGTCATGATCCATTACAAATCACCGATGGTACTGGTAGGGTGGTAGCAACACGTTCTGGACGTGAATGGAATGATTGGTCACCAGAATTACGTATACCCGGTGATGAATTACGTTGGACATTTACTAGTGATAGTTCGGTAAATGGTTGGGGTTGGCGTTTCACCGTTTATCCAGTTATCTCGAATCCTAGTCCAAATGATTTAGGTTCAGATCGTGCTGTATTAAGTCAACCATCAATGGATATGGTGATGTGTCTATTAGATTCCCGTTTATATTCAACAGCTGATTCAGGTTTAATGTGTCGTTTAGCTGCCGCTTTAGCTACATGTTCACAATTGAGTTTTCTATCAGCAACACAACGTATGTGGGCTTTACAACGATTACATCGATTATTAGTTGGTGATGATGCAAAAGCTGAAGAGATTACATTACAATTACAACAATTAAAAGCACCGGATAGTGCTTTGGGTAGTTTATTAGAAGAATTACCACAAGCTTTATTAAGACAGTACGAATACGAAGATGCTTCTGTACGTGCTGGTTTACATCTAATGCATTCCGATTTCTTTAAAGTCTTAGTTGCTTTAGCTTGTGATTTAGAATTAGATAAAATGAATGGTTTAATTGATAATCACAAATGGTCATGGTTTCGTAAATATTGTCATGCTGCACGTGTTTCAAAATCATTAATACATCGTACACAATTACCACAGAATTTCTCCCAAGAAGTACGTAAAAAACTATCAGAATCATTAAATGATCAATCAACAATAAATGATTATGAGAATCATGAGATTTTCAAACGTGAACACGATGAACAATTATTAATATGGTTGAATCGTCGTCCAGAAGATTGGACATTATCATGGGGTGGTTCTGGTACAATTTACGGTTGGGGTCATAATCATCGTGGTCAATTAGGTGGTATTGAAGGTGCTAAAGTTAAAATACCAACACCATGTGAAGCCTTATCTAGTTTACGTCCAATACAATTAGTTGGTGGTGAACAGACATTATTTGCATGTACAGCTGATGGGAAAATCTATGGTACTGGTTATGGTGCTGGTGGACGATTAGGTTTAGGTGGGAATGATTCAGTATTAGTACCAACATTATTGGAATCAATACAACATGTTTTTATTAAGAAAGTTGCTGTGAATTCAGGTGGTAAACATTGTTTAGCTTTGACGGCAGATAATGATGTTTATTCGTGGGGTGAAGGTGATGATGGCAAATTGGGACACGGCAATCGCACGTAAGTTAAACGAGATTTTGTCCTCTTTTTTGATGCTATTACAATAACAAGTTTGAATATCTTTTCCTATACCTGTTCTGAAATAAGAAAGTGACAAACTTTTCCACATTTTTTGAGTAGTTTATTTGTGCTTTTTGCATGATTGTATTCGTCAAATGCGGTGCACAACGCGAAGTCTTAAGGGTCCTCTTATCAAACCGTAGCCAGGCTTACAACATTCTACAAGCTTGTTTGACTGATGAAATGCCGGGCGGGGTTGAGAGGTAGGGAGATCTTATTCTATAATACCGAGGCGTTCTCTTTAAAATAATTGAAGCTTATCTCAAACATTGAGTGGTAGATATTTACATTTTTATTTATTTTAGAAACGGACGATATAGATTTCGAAATTCATTCTTATTCCACTTCTGTTTCGAGAAATTAAAAAGAATAAAACGGAAGGATATTTTTTGAAATTATAGAGTGAATAATACAATTTTGGGGATAATAATGTATAAAATCAAAAAATGGATAAATGTGACCATTCAATACATTGTTTTATTGCATATTTTACTTCGCTAAGTATCCAGAGATATTGGTTTTTGTCTGTTGATCTTCTTCGAATAATTCTTCAATTTATTCCCTCCATCTTTCAAGTATTCTTCCATTTTTCATGTAGCAGCTATTTCTCCTCCTGTTACAGCCTTGATTTTCTTATGGAGATTAAAAGTGTCATGTTTTTGTTCTAGAGCAGGGGTCCTCAACCCTATGCCCGCGGGCACCATGGCGCCCGCGGACCATTTTACGAGTGCCCGCTGCAATATTATGTGTAAGGAAATAAATATTTTCTTCGTACACTACATGTGGTATTAACAATATCCAACTATAAATTTACATTAAAAAAAATAAATGGTGCCCGCCATCTGGCCGATATTATAGAAAGTGCTCTTAAGTGCAAAAAGATTGGGGACCCCTGTTCTAGAACTTCGATTTGATTGTGTAGGCACAACTCTTTTGCTTCTTTGATCTTTTTCTGAATGATTTTGTTTATTTCTTTGGGAGATATACATCAGGGCAATCTGTTATTGACGAATATTAATTCGATTTTGAACCATAATTGTACAGGATGGACCATTTTCGATGGTTTTGCAGGGTATCTCCTATAAGGAGAGCTCGTGCAGAATAATGGATAGTACATTCCTGTCCTACTTTTTCCTGACTAGTCAGATGGTGCAATTAGATTTTTGCTATGTTCTTTTGTTTTCGAGTTATGGCCGTTTTTTCACTTTTTTGCGATTTCTAAGATGCCTTATATCTCGTAGGCTTTCAAAAAAGTTGAGGAGTTTTCCCACAGTTTCTAGTGTAGTTTTTAAAGCTGATTCTATTTAGCTAATTATATTTTGCGGATCTCACCGTTTTTGAAAATATAAAACAAACTTATGTTTTTTAAATGGAAACTATATTGAATGTATTACTCATTAATCGCTTATTTTTTCTGATTCAAATATATATAGTCTGATATAGTTATTATCAAAATGGGGGAGTATTTTGAAAAATTTCGATTCGCAAGTAGTGATTACAAAAATTATACTCGAAAGGACTTTGAGTGCCATGAAACACATTTATGTACTATTGCAAATACGAAAACAAAAGAATAAATAAATAGCAACCCAAAATATAGTTCGTGACAAGCCAAAAAACGATTGTGTCAAAGCACTCTAAAGGTTTTCGAATATGATTGTAGAAGGTTTCCTTCGAAATCGAAAGTTTTCAATACCTCTCATGCAAAACCATCGAAAATGGTCCATCCTGTATAGCCTCAGATTTGAGATGGGAGATTAAAGTCAGTCACAATATATTCGGTAATAAAAGATATTATGGAAATGTCTTTCTCACAAAACTATTTGGTAGACATAAACATGCGGGGTTTAGGGCTGTACAAAAGACTTGGTTTCGAGACGTACAGGTGTCCCAGCTAAGTGTTCCACCTCAAATATCTCGTTTGTTTGTGAATTGAAATGGAAAAGTATCTAAAGAAATTAGACTACAATGTCTATACTTCAATTGACCGACACGATTTTCTTTCTAGCTATTTTTCAAATGCCAAAATGTCATATAAGGTCCCAAAAATTACTCAATACTAGGAAAGCAATTACCTACAATGAATACTGATAATGAATTTGATAGGTAAATAATATTTTGCTTTTAAAAAACTTCTCATTTGCTGTGCAAAAATAAATTAGAGCTTCTCTGGGATCAATAACCTATTCATTGATGAAAAAAGCCTACGTCAAAATTAAATATTAAATATTAGTATTTCAGATCAAAGACGTAACAATTCTTCGCGCAGAATGGTGGAGGCGCCGGGTGAATTGCACTTCCCCATATTTTTTTTGAGTAGCAAATGACAAATTTTTAGGAGAAAAACGGAATATAGTATCAAGTTCATTTGAAATATTGATTGCAGGTGATTGTTTTCCTCATACTCAGTCATTTTCGAGACCTTATATGATTTTTTAACATTTCCAAAACAGCTCAATTGAAATATAGACATTGTAGTCTAATTTCCTTAGATATTTTTCCATTTCAACTCACAAACAAACAAGATATTTATGGTGGAGCACTTAGCTGGGACACTCTGTATACAGCAGGACAATCTGTTAGTACCGACTTTAATCTTCTAAGTCAAGTCCTCAACTGTAGATGAAAAGTGCTACGGCCTTTGTAATAATAACATTTCGTAGGGCCTGTGAAACACCCAAATTGATTGAAGCACTACAAGGCTATGAAATTGTCGATATAGCATGTGGTGGTGCCCATTCAGCAGCCATCACAAATACCGGTCAATTATTTACATGGGGTAAAGGCCGTTATGGTCGTTTAGGACATGGTGATAGTGAAGATCAATTAAAACCGAAATTAATTGAAGAATTGATTGGTTATAAAGTGATTGATGTTGCATGTGGTTCAGGTGATGCGCAAACATTATGTATAACAGATGATGATAATGTATGGTCATGGGGTGATGGTGATTATGGTAAATTAGGACGTGGTGGTTCGGATGGTTGTAAAGTACCACAGAAAATTGAAAGTTTAGCTGGTTTAGGTGTGATTAAAGTTGAATGTGGTTCACAATTTTCTGTTGCACTCACCAGATCTGGTAGTGTCTATACTTGGTAAGTTTTTACCAATTTTTTTTTTTGTGCAGATTATCAATAAATAATTGATTTTTCAGGGGTAAAGGTGATTATCACCGATTGGGTCACGGTACAAGTGAACATATCCGTCGGCCAAAAAAAGTGGTAGCTTTACAGGGCAAAAAGATTATATCGATTGCTACCGGTTCATTACATTGTGTCGCATGTTCAGATGAAGGTGATGTTTTCACATGGGGTGATAATGATGAAGGTCAATTAGGTGATGATACAACGAATGCAATACAACGTCCACGATTAGTATCGGCTTTGAAAGGCAAAAAAATTACAAATGTAGCATGCGGGTCCGCTCACACATTAGCCTGGTCGACAAACAATGCCGGTTCAGCGTGTGCACGTTTACCAACTGTAGCACCATTAGAATATGATCTATTACAAGATATACCAACAACAGTTCTACATAAACGCTTAGTATTATTGTATCATTTTGCCGAATTGATTTGTCCGTGTATAACAATGTTCCCAATAACTGGACCGGATTCATTACATGAATTACGTAGTATTTTGATTTATACGATAAAAGAGGCGACTTTTAGAAAAGTCGTACAAGCTACAATGGTACGTGATAAACACCATGGACCTGTGATCGAATTAAATCGGATACAAGTGAAACGTTCACGTTCTAAAGGCGGTCTTGCTGGTGTCGATGGTATGAAATCGGTGTTCGGTCAAATGGTAGCAAAATTACCGCTATTAACCTCCGAGACTTTAGCACTACCGCATCGGGTGTGGAAAGTTGAATTCGTTGGTAATTAATTAATTTAACAATTATTTGAATAGTTTTAATTGAGATTTTTTGAAGTGAAACTTCTTCTAGGGTAGTAAATTTGTTCGGAGCCTTCAGGCAACGACAGAAAGAAAAGAAACCTATAAAAAATGAACTTTATCTCTAATCTAAGAAGTTTCACTTCTAACGCGCGGCATTCCACGTACTTTCACATTTTTTTTCTCTTTAGGGGAGAGTGTTGATGATTGTGGCGGCGGCTACAGTGAGAGTATTGCAGAAATGTGCGATGAACTACAAAACGGTTCATTACCACTACTAATACCAACACCAAATGGTCGTGATGATGCCGGACCAAATCGTGATTGTTTCATCTTAAATCCACAATCAAAGACTTGTTTACATTTGAATATGTTTCGTTTTTTGGGTGTTTTAATGGGCATAGCAATACGTACCGGTTCACCATTAAGTTTAAATCTGGCCGAACCTGTATGGAAACAATTGGCTGGTATTGAATTAACACCAGCTGATTTAACAGAAATTGATCGTGATTATGTGCCCGGTTTATTATGTATACGTGAAATGGGACCGGATGAGCCGTTATTTCAAAATTTAGAAATGCCATTTTCAACACCATCTTCATGTGGTAGTGAAGTACCATTAAGTATGAAATATAAACGGATCACATATGAGAATCGTTTAGAATATGTTAAATTAGCATTGAATTTTCGTTTGCATGAATTTGATGAACAAATCAAAGCGGTACGTGACGGTATGTCCAAAGTTGTACCGGTACCATTATTATCGTTGTTTAGTGGTTACGAATTGGAGACGATGGTGTGTGGATCGCCGGATATTCCGTTAGGTTTACTAAAATCGGTTGCTACCTATAAAGGTTCTTTCTACAATTGCTATTTTGATCAAATCCTAGAATTTCGATTTTTTTGTAGGGATTGATAGTACAGCACCTTTGATACAATGGTTCTGGGAAGTTATGGAAGAATTCACGAATCAAGAACGTTCGTTATTTTTGAGATTCGTTTGGGGACGTACCCGTTTACCACGAACAATTGCCGATTTCCGTGGACGTGATTTCGTTATACAAATCTTGGATAAATATAATCCACCAGATCATTTTTTGCCGGAGAGTTATACGTGCTTTTTTTTGCTTAAAATGCCTCGCTATTCTTGTAAGGTATGTAACACAATTTACGATTCTGATATAAACAAATTATAATTAATATTTTGGATAATTTAGCATGTGTTGCAACAGAAATTGAAGTATGCTATACATTTCTGCAAATCAATCGATAAAGACGAGTATGCTAGAGTAGCAATGGCGGGAGATCTTACAGTCAGTTCCAGTTCGGATGCTGAAAGTGACCCAGAAATGGATCTTAGCACATAAATATATATCCCGTCCAGGTGTTAATTGTTTCATTTTCAATCAACAAACAAATCATCTACGCTTGCACATTTATGTAACGAAGGGACTTCAATTGATTTTTCGATATGCAATTTATGTTGTGATGGTTTTCTTTCATTAATTAAATAGAATAACGATCATTTCCATGATAAATGTCAATTCATCAAGTTATTTTTGTTAACGTTTTTTATAAAAATTCTTGTATCCGCTACAAAACAAATATTTAAATGTTGCTAAATGTTAAATTGTTTTTATTAGCTTTTTTGATTTGTCTTAAAAATTATATGTTGATAGTCTAGTCGCTTATTTCTTCATTTTTAGCCTGATTCGATTTATTATAATAATAAAAATCAATCATATTCGTAAATTTCTTTTCAAATTTAATAAATTTAAATTTACCGCCAATAGTAACAAAATTTAGAGATTATTAATCGCTTTACCAATTGGTAGAATTGTGGATGTGGCTACAATTTATCGATATGTTCATTTCTTTCTAACACATTTATGGTAGTATAATTGTCTTATTGTATTGATTGTCAGCCTTGATTCTAGAAATCGCTAGAAATTCCCTAGATTGGAAAATTGTAAGTGCTACTTTTCCTGTAAATTTCCCGGAATTCAGACTAATTTCCAAATTGTTTGTGATAGAATTGGAAAAATGGCCGGTGGTGATTCTGTTGATGGAAACAAATTGACTGGTTTAAGTAAGATTTTCAATGCACAAACGACTCGTGGACGAGCGAATGTAAGTCGATTACATAATAAAATTTTTCATGAATTATCTTAAGATTTTCGAAAAATTTTAGGTAGCAATGGCAACGTACGCTTCCGTCGGTCTCATTATTGCGTACTTTGTGTTAAGACCAAAGAAATCGAAACAATAAAGCCTCCTAACTAGTGGAATAAATCAATAGTGGTTATGTATAATTTTTTTTTCATTATGGAAAATAACAAATAAAATGGTAGAATTATAAACCAGAACCGTATGTTTTATCCCAAGTAACGTATTGGTGTAGATCGTTAGCAGCGACACTTGATCGGACGCGTTGAAAAGCCTTCTCGAAATCGTCCATCGATAATGGTCGGACTTGTGTTGCTTCGATTTTCTCAATCATTCGCATATCAATCGATCGTATCGGTCCTAAGGAGGCTTCCGAACATAGATTACGTATATCTGCACCAGAATAACCATCAGACATTTGTGCAATTCGTATAAAATCGTCTTGTGTCAAATTGTGTTTTTCGTTTACTATTAATTTCTTGATTAGTTGTAATCTAGCATCGTATTCTGGTAATGGGATGTACAAACGTTTCACGAATCGTCTACGTGCCGCTTCATCTAATTCTTGTGGCCGATTCGTGGCACCAATCAATAGAATTCGTTCATCATTATCAGTGGTGGCACCGTCCAATTGTACCAAAAATTCCGTTTTAATACGCCGCGAACTCTCGTGTTCGGATTCGGAACGTTGCGATAATAACGAATCGATTTCATCGATGAAAATTACAGCCGGCTGATAGCATCTAGCAACTGTAAATAGTGTCCGCACCATTTTCTCACCTTCTCCAATCCATTTCGAAGTCAATGAAGAAGCGCTAATACTGAAGAACGTCGATTTACTTTGCGACGCAACACATTTACCAATCAAAGTCTTGCCAGTACCTGGTGGACCGAATAGTAAGATTCCTTTAGGTGGACGACGTAGACCCGTGAAGATATCGGGGCGTAATAGTGGCCAAATTACGGCTTCTTGGATGGCATTCTTGGCGAATTCTAAGCCGGCAATATCGTTCCATTCTACGGTCGAATTGACATCCATTATTTCAGATTTGATTAATTCGACCATTTTCGGATCGATGTTCTTTAAACGTTCATCAACATCACTCGGCCATTCTTCACTGTTGCTTGATTGCGGCACATTGGCGGCGTCTTCACTGTTATGCGCGATTAAAGGCGACACGAATTTCCGACGAATACCAAGTTTCCGTTTCTGTCCTTGTTGTCCGGTCGTATTGCCGACATTTCCATACTTCTTTATGTTCTGTATTTGCAACTCCTCTTTAGCTGTTTGAAAATTGCCGTTAGACATTTGTGGAGCGAAACTCTTGGCAATCATCTTTTGTTTAAGTTCTGGAAATTCCGGTTTGTTCCGGACCAAACTTTGACGAATCTGTTGAAAATCGGATTCTATAAAATTGAGTGGTTTTAAACAATACGCATTCGCATTTGTACAACATTCCGGAAGCTCCGTGTACGATTTTATATCGATATTTTGTAGATTACTTTTGAACGTTACAGGGAATTGTAAATTGTTCCGTTTAACAATATTTTTAATCCTCGATTGTACTTGATTATCAAAACTAGACGCTTCAGTATTATTATAAATTTCCAATCGACTTGTTAACAGAAAATTAGTAGCAGTTTCGTTTAAACTACGAACAAAAAATCAACATTGATAACGAGTTCCAGATTAACATTTAAAAAAAAACACCTTTTTAAAGAACCATTATAAAGGTAGGTTAATAATTTACGTTTACTACTACTATCATCTTCATTGTTTTCTTGAATTTTCCGGTAAAAATCGAGGAAATCGTCATTGTATTTGGAAAAATCCATCTCCAAGTCGCATAACCTCACTTATTTTGTAAAGGCGCTTAAGTTTCAAACTAAACCATGACGCCACAACATAAAAATGAAAATCTCTAAATCTTGATTTTTAGTAATTTTTCATTAAAGATTGGTATACTCCGTCCAAAATTTAAGTATAAAATTGTAAATGATGGGTTATATGCAACTTAATATTTCAAAAGTTCCTAACTTTTACATGTTTATTTGAAACGAAGAGAATATTTTCTGGTGGCACTACCGTTTGAATAAAACCCTAAGCGTTTGTTTACATATTAAGATGGTAATTTTTAAATATTAACCTTAAGTTTCATTATTCTATATTTCTTTGAAGATTCTCAACTCTTTTTGAATTAATTTTCAGTTACATACAATAACAAAAAATTCAAACTTTTGTACTTTAATAGAGGGACTACTTTTTCGTTCCTTAGATTAGTTATATTTCTGTCATTTGAAATTTTATACTTAATTTTGGACGCAGTATAGATTGGTTTACGCTAATAAAATAGGAACATGTAATAATTATTAGCGCCATCTACTACTAAGATACTAAATTATTGAATAAAGCGGGAACATTTGAATTATTTAATTTTCAATTCCGTCTGTTTATGTATGATCGTATTGTAATGTATCGTTCATTCTTTATCTTAGCGTTTTATTTGACAAGTCTAGTCGAATATTTACCGAAAAAAGTAGCAGTCAATGTTTGAGACTTGACGCAAAGAATTAAGTTTTAAGGAACACACCTAGTGTGACCGCCTAAAAAAAGGTGGTTTTTGAGATTTTTTTAAAGGTAACTACTGCATCGAGTGTTTTAAAAGTTGGAGGATATATTTATGCATAAATAATAAAATTTTCAAATGAAAAAATTTAATTTTCAGCGAGTCCTACACTGCTGCAGTGATTGCGGTCTTCATCGTGGTTGAAATAAAAAAAGATCATTAAACTAGAAGGTATTGTCTGTACAATGACCCACAATTGTGAAAAAAAGATTGGAATTTAACAAAATGGTAGAGTTTTGAAAAAAAATCTCGAATTTGGCCCAAAAATTTGAATATTTTTGGCCTACCAATATGACATTTTTTAAACAATCGAAAATCTGGACGATCATTGTGCAGAGAAACATATACAAAATAAGCAGAAAAGGATCTAAGCGATCGGATGATCAGAACCGGACCGAGACTAAACTGCGCTCGGGGCAAACAAGAGTTCCATGCGCCCTTTTCGCTATCTATTAAATAGTATTCTTTCTCACTTAAATAATTCGACGTCCCCATTGGAAACGGTACCCGTGGCAGTTAAGCAGAAATGTTTTAATTTATCAAAAAATAAATAAATTCGAAAACTTCTGTTTTCTACAATAAATGATAAGAGTATGTGATAAGAAAACAAAGAAATATGTACCTGCATTCAATTATTCAACACCTTTTTCTAGATTTATTTTCGACAAGTTTCGATCAATTGATTGCTGGACATTGTCGCGTTAAGATCGGTCGTTAAATTTTTACGGGCATGAAGTGTAGTGATATTTAGTGATTTAGAGTGATATTTAAAGTGTAGTGAAGTGCAGAGTGTTAGTGTCAGTGCAGTGAAGTGCCAAGTGTTGTGTACATGGACCGGAGGAAGCTGTTGAACGAATACAAACGTATGGAGTCGAGGGTAATTTTTAAAAGTTTTTCACCAATTTTCCATAATTTCAAACATGATCTTCTTTTACTTTATAGTGAGTATTGAAGATCGTCGCGGAATTGAAAAGAGGACGTTACAAAGGTAGGTTCGTCGCGGGATTGAGAAGAGGAATCCCGGATCGAGATTCAATTGCGCCCGGAGCAAACAAGGGTTTGATGCGCCCTTTTCGTTAAATAATATTCTTCATAATTAAATAGGTCAGAGCCCCATTTGAAACCGCGCCCGGCGCAAATGCCCCCGTGGCCCTCCACTCGGGCCGGCACTGCGGATGATTTGTCTTCGAGTTACAACTGCAGCAAATTTGAAAGATGTAGTTTTGAGAAGAAAATCGCTTAAAGATGAAATGATTGATTTAATTGTTATGAATAGATAAATATAATACTTACAGCTAATCTTCTATTCCAGGCCCATATAATTCACCTTTCTTTTCTTCAATAGCGCAGGTTGGGCTGTTAAAGCTCTTCTTCGAAATGATAGACCCTCTTTTGAGGCAGCCCTGTAGCATAATCTCTTGCTGCAGGTCCAATTATTACTACCATGACAATAAATATTTTCGGAATAGACAGTAAAAACTTTAGTGCTTTAGTACTAATTCAAACGTTTACACAATATAAGTGGCTAAATTTAGTTACTTGCTTAAGTTACTTGTTTTAGTTACTGTCCCCGTGTAAATCGACCTTAAATCAAAAACTATTTGAGATATTCATTTGAAATTTTAGTATGTTAATTCGGTCAGAAAAGGCATACTTTTATGATTTTTTATTGAAGAAACAGTTAATATAAATGATGTTCTTCCAATGGGGTATTGTTAAGTCACATTTCAAGAATAATCTGTGAAATTTCCGTGAAAAAGTATAAAGATTTGAGCCAGTGGCAGCAACTCTTGTCAGGCACTTCGGAAAAAAGGCGTTTTGCGGTGAACATAAGAACTCAAGACTTTATCATTTAAAACAAAAATACCCAAGCGATTCTGTTAGTTTATAAGTTTATCTAAATAGCTGTGTTGAGAAAAAAAATTTATTTTCCATTTTGGATTTTTGGTGGTATTTTAAAGTCAAAAATCCGATTTTCGACCAAAAAACCAACATTTGAGCCCCTATAAAAATACTTGAAATTAAAAAAAAAACTCGACAGCGTTACCTCGCTAAATATGCGTAGAAAAAGTGTGCAAAAAATCAAATCGATCGGTTCGGTAGTTGTGGGAAAATCGATTCAAAGTTTTACATTGAGACATTTCAATTTCTTTTTACTTACATAGAGTGGTCAATAGCCATATTACACATGATGGATAGCAATGCAAAACTACCTTCATTGAATGTTAAAGCTGCTATATGAGCCGCAATGTCAACGAGATTAGAGGTACCACTCAAAGTTTTGGGAGTAATGAATGCGCTGAAAATTGCATTTCAGACACTCATACTAAAAATGCTGTATCTCCGTCAATTTTTCTCGGATCGACTTGAAATTTTCACAGAACATTCCTGAAATATGGTACTTTCAACTCAATTTCTCGAGTAGGACAGTGTATTAGTGCTAAAGTTCGGTAAATAGGAAATCCAAAGGGCCTAATTTGCTGCTATTTACTCCTAAACGGTCATTTATACATTTTTCTTCTAATAATTATAATTAATTTGTCATAGGACATAGGTAATTATATAATTACCGCATATTGTAAGCAGAAACTAGATAAATAAAGATTTTATTAAATGTAGAAATGGTGGATGCGCCGAGTAATCTATGAATGAATAGGCAACTTATTATACACTGCTGGATATCTAGTTGTATACGTCACGTTTTGAATTAATAGCAATAATTGTTGCAATTTTGTATTTGTTTAAACAATTACATTCTGTTGTTTATAAAGACATTTATAGCATTATTTGGAATTTTTTCGATAAACATTACAAAGGTGGCTAGCCTATAAATCAATTATTAATGGGGGCATACACCAAAAAAAGATTGATGATTTAATTTATAAAATTGATAAACAAAAACTTTGTTATCCAAATTTTTAATTTATTTATGTAAATTGAGAAGAGACCACTTATATAAATTATCACGACATGTTTACGACTGCATTTATCATAACAATCCATTAATTATAGAATTAAGTTAATTAAAACTTGTTTAAAGTAGCATACAGATAGTAAATGTAGAAACTACTATGATCATTATACGTTTATCTTCTTCAATTTTAAGAAAATAAGAAAAATCAACTGTGGGTATTTTGCAATAAATTGTAGCGTTTTTTTTGCTGTGTACATCCAGTTGATATTTTATGTCATAATTATTATGGTGTCGAGTTGAAACAACAATTTAAATATTACCACTAATTGATGGCTGTTAATAATTATAGTTTTTCAAAGTTGTTGGCGAAAATTTTTGTGTAGAAACCAATATTTTTAATGAGATTGGACTTGAAGAAAAATAATGTATATAAACGTAGAATAAAATAAGAGGATGGGAGAATGGTTAAAGTCATGAAGAAGGCGCGCCTCTCTCTCATTCTATAAATAGCGAGACCGGTAAAGAGTTATTGTTGTACGTCTGTTGATGATGGATAAAAATAATCGTTCTATTATTTTTCAAAAACAAAATACCTACATACACACACACAAACATATTATAATAAGTCATTTTAATACAATCATTAATACAAAAATTGTTTAAATACTGTCTGATAAGAGTTCAAAAATAAATTGCATCTTTTATCTTCCGAAAGACTCTGAAGGTATATTTATATAAACATTAGCAATTTGTCCATCATCATCATCATTATTGCGGGACTTTTCACGGATTATAGTTGATACTTTTTTTTTGAAATTTCATTGAAAAGATACATTTTTCATCGCATGAACAACATGCATAAATTACACTTGGAAGCTGTTAAGTTTCAACTGCATTTATCCCATTTATCGGTTCTTACAAATCACCATCTACAGTAAACCGCAGTTGACTTGACTAGCCGCAAAAGACTGTAGTACACAGTATTTTGTAGAACACTTGATTTCATAATAAAGACAAACATTAATGATCCGTTGTAATAGTTTTCGATTCTGTTCTTATTTCTCCAATTGTAGAATCGATAAATTGAAAAACAACTTTTTCAATTGGTAAAGTTTCTCATATTTTGTTATCTTTAAAAAAATCCTAACTGGCAGCTATTGTTGGGCTAAAAATCAAGCTTGATCCTTGGGTCTTTTATAAGCTTTAGCTTCACATTTGTAATTTTCTACGTTTCTTTACTCGAGATATATCTGCCTATCGATACTTTCCTTCTTCTAAGAATTTCGTAAGTTTGCTTTTTGATAATTACGAATATTTGTGGTTTCTGAGATGTCCTGCATCCTTGGGTAATAAGGGACAAGCAATCTTGCCTTATTCCAGGTAGCAAAACAAGACCAAGGCATGATTAACGGTTCCACTGCGAACCGTCCAATGCACTTCAACAACTTTGGCCTGAAAAGCGTTGACATTTTCTAGACATCTTCCCTATGGACAGATTTTTTCTTGAGGTTTCAATCATTTTTAGAAGTCAACTTTTTTGTTGACGTGTCACGGTAAGAACGACCAGGACTTTGAAAGAAATCAAACACACAATCGTTCACAAATAAAGTAGAGACTTTTCAACACGTTTTCTCAATTGTGGCGACGAATTTTCGAGAATTTTCCACTGTCTTTGTCAGAAGCATTGAAATATAGTGTTCGGCACCGTGTAAGAAAGACCTAGAACTATATCACCATTGAGTACTGCCACCTTCGGTTTGTTCAACTGTACCGAGGGCCGGACTGAAGTATCAAGCGATCGGACCTTGCCTGATGGGCCGGTGTCTTATAAAATTAATTTTATATTGAAACAAGCTGATACTCCCCCGCTTCGTTAAGCACACGATAATATTTGATTGTTGAACCTAGTCGTAGAATATAAACAAAATGTTTAATACTGTTTTGAATGTACCGCTAAATTGTCAAAACTTACTTCTAGTCGACGCGTGTTGACATCTACATTATCAAAACTTATTTCCCAAAGCTACTAGATTTCAACGTGTTCAAACTTTCGTACCCTGTTAGAGGGCGAATTTTCAAATATCCCTTCTTTATAAGTGTGTACATCACAAAAGGAATATATGTGCGAAATTTAAAGTCTTTTGGACGGATATTCTCGGAGATATTGTGATGAGTGAGTGAGTGAGTGAGTCACATAACGTATTGTTGTCTGTTGGTATTTCATTTCCGTATATATAAGAAAATATACACATGGCAATGCCGCAATTAAACTGACCGCGATGAGAATTGACAGATGAACGTTCTATGGAGAAATAATAGTGCCCGTTTTAACACCATTAGAAGGCGAATTTTTAAAAATTCTTCCTTAGTAAGCGTCAGCATGTTGAAGGGAATATATGTGCCAAATTTAAAGTTTATCGGACGGATAGTTTCGGAGATATCGTGATGAGTGTGTAAGTGAATCAGTCCGTCAGTGAGTGGTAAATCGCTTTTATATTTATAGATTTGAAGTAAACTGTTGGGAACACAGTCTGTTATTATTTCAAATACATACAACGTGGACAAATCATCTAGAACAGAAAGAATTTCATTACAACCCCCTTTGTACAGTAGTCAAAACAAGAAAGAGAGAAAATAGAGAAAAATGAATAATAAAATGGAGTTGTAAATCCCACCCATCCATGGTGATCGCATTGAACCGACTTTGTTTTTTTTTTAAACAACACCCATTGTGGTGTCTATTGAATTTGCCTACGAGATGCCAAACATCTGCTATCTTCATTGTGACTATAATTATTTTCTTCGACATAGCATTGGACGTATTGGAAAAAGACGGAGAACAAACGAAGAGTATTGGAATATCTTCGTAACCTACGAGGATTTAATTATTTTTTATTAATTTTCTAATTCTACTAAAATATAAATGATGACTACTAAATAAAATGATGACAAAAAAATAAATAAGCAATCCTGATTGTTTACTAAGATATTCCAAAATTCTTTGTTTAATCTCTATCCTCCGAATAATTATACCCGCAACAAAGATACCAGATGTTTGGCATGTCTTAGGTAAATTTTTATACATCACAATAGATGTTGTTCCAAAAAACACGTTCACGAAAATGTTCTAAGATTTACAAATGTCCAAATTTTAACAATGAAGAGAAAAGAACTTCCTGCTGTACACCTGGATAGCTTGCTGACCCTGTATATAAATAAATATTTTGTTATTGTATCGTAGGCCGTTGTTGACTGCTAAACGCCCGGGCCATTTTACATCACCAGAGTCCGGCCCTGGTCTGTTAAAGTGAATATTGAACAATTGTTGTGGATTTTTTGCAAATTCTCCACTTCTGTCCCGAACCATGCCTTGAAACCTGTCAGATGTATTTTACAAGATCTAATTGATAAAATTAAATTGGCATAAAACTAACAATCGACACAATTCTATCGTTAACACTTTACATATTTCGTCACAACAACCACAAAAATTTGTGTTAAATGAAAGTAATTTGTAATAATTTATTGAAAGACCAAACAAAATTATTATAAATAATTAATATTTTCTTACAAACATAAGTATTATTTAATAATTAATCACTGTATTGACGAACACAAATACCATTTGTGTCGATCTCTCTCTTTCTAATTTATGTTTTAGAAATGAAACAAATAAATAAACCTAAATTCGACAAGTGATTGTTGTGCATGTTGAATAAATCACAGTTGAAGGGAATTAATCAAATATGCAGGTAGGAAGGTAGAAAGTCAAAAAAGGAGAAGAATTATCGCTTATCGCATTCCATGCTGACAAGCTCTCTTGTGAACCGAATGACTATTATTATTATTATTATAAAGTGTAGTATTAGAACCAACACATGTGTTTCGTCTTCGTCTTCTTATTCTCCATCATCATCATCATCTTGTTGATCCTCTATTTCCCATGCAGAGTTGACTTAAGGCTCTATCACCAAGGGCGACGATGGATTGTTGAGTTGTGTGTACCGTTGATTTTCATTTTTTTTTTCACAAAGAATTGATTATTTTAAGAAGAAAACCCTTATCCAATGGTAATGAGCTATAATCTCTAGTGAAAATCTTTTGTCAAACTCATTACGTTTTCCGGTAACGCTTTAAAATTCAAAAACAGTCCCAATTTGAATCGAATTTGATGGTTTTCGCTTTTGTTTATTAACAGAATTGAATAAAATTTCTGCCAGTTATAGTCGTTAATGTGCTTGATGTCGGTATGAAGTTATTTTACAAGATTCACATACATTTTCTAGAAAAACAATGACTTCTTCAAACAATTTTTGTTTATTGGATTTTTTGGAAAATAAATGCGAATTCTGGAAAAACAAATTCATACCGATATCAAGCACATTAGTGATTATAACTAGCATAAATTTCATTAAATTCTGTTAATAAACAAATCAGAAAAACGACAAAATCGATCCAAATTAGGATTGTTATTCAATTTTAACGTGGTACGGGCAAACTGAATGAGTTTTTGAAAAAAAAATCACTTGGGATTAGAACTCATTACCACTGGAAACGAATGTAAAAGAATATTCTTCTTAAAATGTTCAATTTTTTGTAAAATAAAATTAAAAGTCAACGGTGCGCTCAATAAGAATCGTGATAGAGCCTTAACATATTTTTAACAACGATCATTTAACATTTGATTTACGATTAGAAATCGATTTTCTACCACGAAAAACATGATTTTATTGTAAATATTTTCAACAATTACATGTGCTTTTTTTACAATGCAATTGACGTCGATTATTGTTTAAACAAATGCCGTACAGTTGTTCATTTTAATTAAAGAGTCTCTAGAAGAAACCGGTTGAGATCATCTCAACTAGACTTCGAAATAAAACAACACCAAAAAAAAATAGCCAATATTTATTTATTTCGTGGTTATTTTCGTATTCATATATTTTTTTTTTTTATTAAGTGGAAAATAAATATTGTTTTGTTGATTAATTATTCTAGAAACTTTCCAAATGAAATTTCCAATCAGATTTCGATATAATCAGATTAGACTTAAGTGTGGTCCGTAGAGACTGAGATTTTTCTCCATTCTTCTATTTAGCCGTCTTAATAATAGGATAAAACATCTGTGACTGTACATAATTTATATTGATAAATATCTGAACATCTGTAGACGATGGGACCGGTAGTTGCACCCGTATATTTTGACGAAATTCCTTAAAAACTCACTCAATAGAGTAGTTTTGGGGGCTTTTTCTATTTTACAAATGTGCGACAAAATCGGATCACTGTGGGTGGTTGAAAATTTCTATTTTAAATCCTAATAATAGTCGAGTATTCTGCATCTATTCCCTTTTGATCTGCTTGACAACCCAATATCAATATCAATTGTTATATAATTGTAAATAACAAGATAATATCTCATTCCACAGGCGTGCATGTTTAAATGTACCATCACAAAAATCAATTTATCTATCCTAGGGTGTTTCGCCTAGTGGCACTTAAATACTGCAATTATTACCAGAAATCAACAATTATACGGTTCTACAACGATTATCCGCAAGAGGGCGTTACATACACGCACATCACAGCAATCTAAAACAATATTAACACATGAAATTATTACGTTGAAAATCGACTTTAATCAGGGCAGGCGATAACGGGCCTGCAAGGGATACACTGCAGGCGTGCGCCCCTGTTTGTGGGGCGCAGAAATGAGCTTTGAAGATTGAATTAAATTAAAAAAATAATAATCTGACGGGCGCCTATGTCAGTTTTGCAGGCGGGCGTCTTATACCCTAGCGCCGGGCCCGACTTTAATTATGAAAAGTTAATTATATTCACATTCAGGGCTGGCCCGAACGTTCCTGGCACTCCAGGCAAGTCTGTTTTCGGCGCCCCTCATAGGAAATTAATAATGATTAAATGCACTACGTTTAATTAATAAATTTTGAGAAAGTAAGCTTTAACTAATCATTCATATTACCTTATTTTGTGTTTGAAAATTTCAAAATAATGGCGATAATTTTTTGCCAAATTTTAGAAAGCCAAAATAGAAAAGACGCTTGAAGTTTCATCGAAAAGTGCCAGAAAAGATTTCGTATTAAAACAATTCAGCACAATTAAAAAATTGACCTTTTCGTCGTCAGGGCCGGCGTGACCTTTTGCGGTGCCTGAATACGTATTAAAATCTTTCACTTCGATTTTTTAACGAGCAACTATTTTTGGGTAATTTTCGTAGAGCGCGGGGCCGGGTTCTGGAGAACGCGCTGTACCTGCCTTGCACCGGCCCTGCTTTTCAAGTAAGTGTCATTTGTTCAGTTGTTATCCTGAATGTCTGAAGACCTGACTTAGAATCGATCAATTGTCTATCTTTGAATTGGAAATTTTTCCACATTCAACTAGTGATTCTTGTAGAAACAACATTTTTTATATCGAATCAAATCGTTTTTAGCAACAGTTCCAAAGATCTCTAATATCGAGCAAATTCATCAGAGGTAAGACTGTTCTATCGTTTCTGAAGTGAAACTTCTTTAGGCGTGCATAGGTCGTAGATTTTTTCAAAGCGTAACGAAAATGCGGGATGCCGTGAGGATAAACACTTCCGGTCGAACAGACAGCCGAGAGGGAAGAGTGGGAGCGTTGTCATAGCATCGCTTATACTCTCAGTTCTGCCAACAGTGTAAAACGAACACTAGGGTCTAAAGTTGGTAACATTGATCGATGTACAGTGCCCTCTGAAACGAAACTAAAATTTCCTGGCCTACCGCGATTTATGATTCTTGTATTTATAAATTAATTAATGGCGTTAAATTATATATGAATTTTGTTTTGAAATAAGTGAAATGCAGAAAAAGATAATTGTAGAAAAAAATTGAGCCTTCAGACAGAAAGAAAATAAACCGATAAAAGTAATGAACTTTATCTCCAATCTAAGAATTTTCACTTCTAACGCATGGCGTTCCACAACTTTCAATTATTTTTTTTTTTGTTAATAACAGAGGACTCTTCCCAAAATGCTATTCATAAAGTCCAGCATAGGACTTACTAAAAAAGTGCCGCCCTTAAAATTATGCCCGTTTTGGTGTGGTTTCGGGCCAGCCCTGTTCATATTAAACAAATCGTACAGGTTATACAGGTGCGGCATCCGATCTAAACCCATCCATAAATTCACAAATTCTATTTGTGTATTTGTGGATTTTGTCGCTTTTTGTATTTAAACAAAAAAATCTTAATGCTCAAGAGAAAGATAGAATTTATCGTTTATTAAGTAGCGGATTTTTTCTGATTAGCCAAAAACGTAGAGATAGAGGTGAATAAACTAACAACATCTATCGCTATCTTTGTCATGCATATAGAAAATCCTATTTCTTTGGACTTTTTGTGGTGATCGTGTGATTTACTGGATCTAATCTGTGGAATATCATTTCATCTTTTTCTTACCTAATAAATTTCTTATTTTCCTGATAGTTATCTAGTCGATATCTATACTTCAATACAAAGTGAAGTATTTTAAGTTACTTTCTCTCTCTCTCTCTCTCTCTCTCTCTCTCTCTCTCTGTTTCTCTCTGTCTCTCTCTGCAATGGAATGCAATTTTTCGATGTTCTATTGTCTATTGATATGTTCCTCTCACGTCTCTAGTTTTCCACATTTCTAACGGTCAACAAAATATCATTCAATCTTTGTCACTTTATAGATTTCGCCATGTGAAAGCTGAGAATTCGATTATTTTGTTCGAACAGCTTCCTTGTCAGTGGAACTTATATTGAAAAATTATAAATCTCGCCGAATATCCGTACGGAACGGTTAAGAGGAAAAAGTACAGAGGGAAAGAGAGAGCGAGAGAGAGAAACAGAGTTCTGAAATATTGCCGCTTTAATTCTGTGGAATATCAGTCGATCTCTGTCTAACCTATCAGCGCTTCTATTTTCCATTACACTTAACTATTTATGGTGGTCTGTGCAAGGATAGCTTCACAAAATGACACTTGTCTAATATCTACCTTGGTGCATGGAGCCGTCCCTGTAGATAATTTGAAGACTTACACAAGACGATTGTGATCTTTTAACAAACACATTTGATTATTCCGTATCTTTCCTAATAATTAATTTCGCTTATATAAAACGAACCGGTTTTTTATTTTGCCAATCAATATTTTGTAGAAAAGGAACTAAGAAATTTCTTTTTTTTTTATTTGAATTTCTCAGGATTCAAGGCGACAATAATAGTGAAAACTTTGAAATATCAACACCTTTATTTAACAAAATCTGCATACCTAAATGACCTACAATTAATTAAAAATATAACAAAAAAAAAATTAATTGGTAGATAATAGTAGGCACAATTATTAGATTATATACTAATTAATAATAATAATAATAATATGAATGAAAATTTTGATACATAAATAGGCTTATTTACAGAAATGAAACATGTACAAATATAGGTATACATACACAACAAAATAATAATAATAATAATAATTGATAATAATTATGATTGCATTAGTTTTTCTATAACTATAGAGGAATAATGAAAAATTATTATAGCAAGGAACAAAATTGACTTAAGCCACAAATACAAGTTAAAAACTGGAACTTATAACTTAAACGCTTGATTTGCACATCTAACAATAAAACTGCAGCTTAAATTTAAAAAAAAATAATATATATATTTATAGAGGAGAAAACTCGATAATTAATCAGTCTTTTATAGAATTTATTTAATAAATTATAGGTACACTTTGCATCTCTTGCAATTTCTCTCATAATTTCAAATAAGTAAACACACCAACTTTTGGCACTTTGTACTTATCACTTTTTTTGTTATTTTTATTATTAATTAAAGTCATCGTATTTATCACAGATTGAGTCACAGACCATTTTCGTTTTGTTTTATTTTATTTATTAAATGGTTTAATACCAGAATTTGAAATAATTAAAAAAAACATTCACACAATCCCACATTCTTCAGGCATCATGGTCGTTTTGGCAACGTTGAATTCACGGAGATTACTGTAAAAGATAAATAATTAAATAGATTTAATCGAAAAATTGTGCCAAATTAATTGATTTATTACGTTAATTTGAGTATTAGTTGAAGTCTTCAAGTTACGATTTTTTTTGTTCGATTGTTTCTTTAATAGTATGGAGTTGTGTTCTCGAGATGGCTCCAACTAGCAAATTCCGACCAAGAATCCAATTTTACATTAACTGCATCTTGCGATTTTTGTATCGGTGGTAAATCGGTCGATTTATTATTATTATTATTATTACTATTATTACAATTTACAATTTTCTTTAAAATCACATAATTTTTATTATTATTGTTATCCCAGTATTCTTTACCATCGCATCGGAAACACACACAAAACTCGATCTTCTTCAATTTCCTCGGCAATTGTATTTTAAATGAGAACGTATCGAATAGGATGTACGCTGAATTAATTGTGGCCGCCATCGAGTTGGGTACATATTTACAAAAAGCATCCTCGAAATTCTCCCAATTATCGTTCGATAAACGTATAAACACCTCTTTGTGGAACGATAAATTGCTAACTTTAATTGTACCAACAATCAAATCGTCCGCCTCTTTGATGATGACATTTTCCAACGACACTTTACCAATTTCTAATTTCTTACGGAATTCAACGTAATCGGATGCGGGCTGTGGAAACATTAATTCCCATGTATCGATCAATGGTCCAGCATCGGCTTGAATACCCTTCGTTACTTCGGCCAAATAACGAAAACTCCACAACGGTGGCACATTTGATGGTTCCGTCATGACACGTACATGCGTCAATGACATACCTTTATCGTCGGCAAAGACGACTTTCTTCTTCAATTTCGTCGGACTTGTTGGATCCTCTTCTGTTGGTGTGGTGGCCGGTGATGTGATTTGATCTTCAGGACGGATTACTAGGCACGGTCGGATCGGTGGTAGTTTTTTTGTGTTGTGTTTCTGTTGGTAGTTGAATTGGGGTAGTGGTGGTGATGGTGTATTGCAACGATTACGGCCATAATACGATGTGGTGAATGATGATTCATCATGATATTTTGGATAATCGGATAGGAAGCTTGTTGGGGGACTGTGACTGAATACGGGTGGACTGTGTGAGACGAGCATTTCGAAGGCTACAGCAGGACACATCACTGTAACAAATCGAACTAAATTACTAAAATACAATTTAATGTTGTTAGAGGCGATGTATTTGGGTGTGTGGCTATAATTGAGTAATTTTTGGCAAACGGATAATGTCAACTTGTACCGATTTATAATTAGAATCGATGATGCGTTAGAGATAAAAAAGTAAATCGATAAAGTATGGGAGTATACAGGCTGTCCCACTATTGTGCCGCTAGCAAGATCTACGCTAGTTTTTAGCAAGTTTCCAAAAATACATTGTTTACAAGACAAATTTGAGGCTTAAAGATTCGTTTATTCGCCTCAATTTGCACATTTTCGTTATTTGTAAAACAAATCGTTAAATTTGCAGTGAATCCCAACACACATTTTTTCCTTGCCATGCCAATTTCTTCAATTGTTTGGAGGTCTGTTCTTACTTAAAAAAAAAATGTACAGTTTCTTGTAGTTTTGCAGTTTCTTTACCAAGAAGTCGCTACAAATCGTTTTTTATCGGTGCAGAGACTTCGAACGGGAACTGAACCGAAAAAAACCGGTTCGAAAACCGTAATCGAATTGATATGTGTTTTTCTCGGTACGAAGCCATATTATAAATTAGCACACATTCACGAAGGCTTCAGACTGAAGAACCTGAACAGAAGATCGAAAACGGGAGAAAATCGAAATTTTTTCCGAACGAAAACCGGAACCAAACCGATATACGTTTTACTAATCGAACCGAAATCGAAAACCTAAATGAAAAAATAACGGTTCGAATCCCTGATAATTATTACTTATTTGTTAGTCTGTTCAACTGTGACGATTTCGCTATTTATCAGACATTCTGTAGAAATTCTCGGGATCGTTTGTCATGTGTTTTTATTGAAATTGCCCGAAATTCGTGAAAAAATGGACTAATTCCCAGTTTTTGAGAAAAACAATTCGTTTTCATTACGCAGAACTCTCCCGAATCACTTATATAAATAGAAATTGCGTATTTTATAAAAAGCTACGCCAAGCTACTTTTACATTGACCTATGTTTACATGAAACTTTGTAAAATTTAACGGACATTTTTATTAATATTTCGTTATTTAAGACACAAATTGTAGAAATTTCAACAAATCGCCTTCTTATCTCTAAGAGAAAACTAATATTTATCACGTGTCTTGCTGCTGTTTTGGAGGACTAAAAGACAGGCTGTAGAAACTTCAACAATTCTTCCCGTACACATCTATACTCGGTACATCATTGTAATGTAAAATGTGACATTTCAAAGTTGTCAAATTTTATGCAACTCAGTATTCTGAAAGTCCCTAACTATGAGGATTTAATTCGAATCTCAATGTCTCTATCAAAATCAAACTACGATAAATTAAGAAACAAAATAAAACTATGTTAATTTTTCAAAAACATATAAACAAGCGCTTAAGTTTTTATCACATTAAGCATGTCAAAATCTAGGGATTTTCAGGACTTGCATAAATTTTGACATTTATCTGTCAAAATTTTATATTACAATAATGAACCGACTATACACATAGACACGTCCATCGTTTTCTTGGTACCGATTTGGAAATTTATTAGAAATTCGTATTTGTACAGGCTGTCTCTCGACAGCTAATATTTAGTTAGCTATCTATAAAACAAACTGTAGAAATTCCAACAAACTCTTATCTGCAGACAGATACGAGTCTTGCGGCTGCTTTGCAGAAATTTAAAGGAACCCACACACCAACGCGAAAAATTCGCAGCGGCAACGGAAATTGCTCAGCGAAAAAATCGCATGGCGACAAACAAACTTGTTCACACCGGAGCGGCGCGATGAAATTTGTGACATTATTATTTGTATAATTTGAGGAATTGACAATGTTAAAAGCAAATCATGTTGCATGCGAAACACAAATTTCGTAGCCGCTATCAACGCTTTGGCATGACTACACGTATGAATTTAGTTGCCTCCGCATAAGCTGCCGCTGCGGATTGTTCGCATTGGTGTGTGGGAGCCTTAATGAAAATTCTTGTAAGTCCAAATTTATACAGACCGTCCCGCTACGGTTGGTGTTTTGTTATTTATAAAACAAACTTACACGAAACTCGCTTCTCTACTACGCGACGAACAGTGTAGATACTACTTCGCTGTTCACGAAATTGCTACTGCGCCACGTACAAGACACACACTGTAAAAGTGTCCACAGAACGTTCCTCATTAGTTTGACGATAGAGTCACGTTTATCACGTGTTTGGTTGGCTATCAGACATGCTCCTTCTTTTCTACCATAAAAAGACAAAGTCGTTATCTTATCAATTTTCATTATATATTTAATGTCTCTATAAATAAATAAATTGATATAAATATAAAAGTATACAAGGACGTTATAATTACTAGATCTTAATATTAATTGTTTTCGGATGTTTGACCCCTAATCATAGTAATAACACAATAATAATGGAATGCAGTGCAGATGTGAAGAGATTTGAAAAACGTTCCTTCTTTACATAATTTCTTTCTAATACCGGGTGAAGTCTTTCACGTACCACGCAAACAACAATTATAAAACATTTTAAAATTTACATATAGATATGTATTTACTTTGTAATTTCTGGTCCAACAACTATATGAAAAACTGTATGTTGCATTATAGCGTGTGAGTGTGTGTGGTAGAAGAGAAAGAGATTTTTTACTGGAGGACTGCAGGCGTATCCTGTACTAATTTCAATAAATCAATAGTTGAAGTCGATTTATTTTACAACAGATCTATTAAAATGCAGATCAATCGGATTGTTATAATGATAATAACAAGAAAATGTAGGTGGTCAAGTTTTCAATTGTAACAAAAAACTCCAGAGAAATCCAACTAAATTCTAGAATAATTGTTTTATCGTTTAGAAAAAGAATTGGTTGCATTACACGATAACCTTTCAACGCTCGATTATCGTGCACTATCCGTTCTTTTACCGATTTGTCGCCAGTTTTTCTCCCGATTCCCATTCATGAAATCATCATAAATCCCGTTTTTAATAATGTGGACATTTAAGCGAATCGTGAAATGCCAATCTATTGTCTATTTTTTTTCAATATTGTTAATTTATTATCAATGGATAAATTTTTATTTATTGAAATTTTTACAAGTCTATTTCCGTATTTTCGAATCGCGTTTCATTACGAAACGATCACCGTTTCAATGCGTGCACGTCAACCTTAAAATAACTCCAAGACAACTTTGGGTTGGAATTTTTGTTGGTTTCTTTTTTATTTTCGAAACATTTCAACGAACCCTTCGAGTTATCTCGACAATTAGCAACACGATTTGTTTATCTGATAATTGTTGTAATCAAACATTTTAAGTAGTTTTTAATTTGTGTGTGTGTTTTTGAAAATCGGCATAGTCCGAATTCCAATAGTGGCGCTTAGATTCGAGAATTTGGCAAAATTTTCGAGACAATTTTTATAAGTAAAAATGGTGTGATTTTTCGGACGCGATTGGACCTTTTCCAACAAGTTTTTTTCTGTTGTTTTTCGCAAAAAATTTAATCAATATCAAGATTGGCGCATAGTCTCGTCGGCCAACCTTGTTTGCCATTTTATGATCCTTGAGAATATAAAAGACTTATTAGGGAAGGTCATGATTCTTATTAACTTTAGATTAAACAATTTTTGAATAATTCTACTCACCTATTGTTGGATTGTTTAATTTTTTTTTCTCTATTAAATTCTAGACAGCACTCGAATTATAATTTTTTTGTTTTAAATAATTTAGAGTTTAGATTCGTTTCGTTTTTTTTCAAAAAATTCTTAACGAGGGAGTTAAAGTTGTACGATGAAGGGCCATGTGTCTGGCTGAGTGTGGATGTCAGTGCTCTAACCAACACTACACACCACTACGGTTAAAATCTCAAGACTGGATGTTGCACTACACATCTAAATTGTACGGCCACAACACCACTAAAATGTCCAGTTTTCTCGTTTTATTATACAGGGGGACAGTAGTTTGGATGATAGTAGTAATATGCACCGAGCAACAGAGAGTAGTAGTGGAAATACACTTGTCTTGGCTTGGTTGCCTCTCTATATCGCATTTGACACGAAACTGTAAGCGACGACGACGGCGACGGCGTTACGCCTCTTATCTTCCCCCTACCTACATTATCAATAAACATTTTTCTATACTAAAAAAAAATAATATTAACTAACAGCAACATTAACACGTGGTGAACTAATGACCTTTTACCGCAATTGGGGCAATGAGAAGATCGATTAATGATGAAAATAGGTCCGAAATTGCAGTTGCTCGTGCAGGTTAATAGAAAATTTGCCAAAATACCTAACTGTAGTTTGAACCGGATTAATTATGTACAAGGCAAATTACAGAAGTCGTTGCAAGAATTTTTTCATGCATTTCCAGCCGCAAAGATGCCTTCGTTATGATTTCGTTACTTACAAGACATACGGTAGACATTGTCGAAAAATTTGCTTATCGATTTAGAAATCAAAGCATTATGATCACGCGTGTTCAAGCTGTTCAGTTGTCGTTATGTAGGTCTAATAGGAATTTCCCAAAATTTGTTAATAGACACGTTGTCTCAACACCGACTCTAGCATTCGCCTTTAACTTTCCTTCGCTATAAAGTTGTATGCCTTTCACTATGAAATACAGGTCTGGAATTTCGTTACTTTCAAGACAATCAAAGATCTTCCAATTTTTGTCTCTTACAGACGGACAGGTACAGGCTCAAATTGAGTGTTGTCCATCGAAAAATAAGGGATGCATATTTTTTCTTAGCGACCCTTATTGTGTTTTAAGTGGTGAAATGGACCCCCAAAGATTCGTCAAAATCCGGGTGGGTATGTAGTTTTGCATATAAGGACGATAACACCTCCTGTTATAAGGGGGTAAACTACCCCTTGAAAAACTTCAATCCTCCATAAAAAATAATTGCATTATCCGAATTTAATGAAAATAACGTCATTTGTTGGAGCAAAGAAAAATAAAGTTTATCTGTTTTTTGGATTTTTTGAAAAAAACAGTTTTAAGGGATGATTATATTTTGATGACAATGACTGATTATAAGCGGGAGATTTTGTTACATTATTTGTCAAGTATATATTTATTCAACAATCCAAGAGCAAAACGTTTTTAAATAATACATTAAATATAAGTATAATTTTTCCACCCTCGAAAATGGTAATAGAATTGTGACGATTATTCTAACCTTCAAACATACACACATCATCAATGAATGAATAAAATACTACAAATCAAGGCATCGCCAACCTTAGCGTCAAAAAATCCCAAATTAAACCTCGAAATTAGTTTTCCAAAAAATTATAATTATTGCTATTACCGCGTGAAATTAATCAATTCAATTAGAAATTTTAAGTCAAAGGATACTATCAATAAGTAAATTAATTCAATAAACGTTTTAGATCTTTTGTTATTATTATTTATTGCAATTTTATAAAATAATAACTTGGAGATCAAGTTAGGGATTTTCCGCTGCTTAGGTTGGTGACTCCTTGATTTGAAGTATTTTGGAAATACAGGTTAGAAAGAACTATCACAATTCAATCATTTGATACGAACGCACTTAAGGTAATACCTTCGCGACAGTCGGAGCAAAAAATTTATGTTCGAGTATACAGTAGAGTCAATAAGGAGTTGATACTCCTAAGCCGGAAACTTTTTGTTGTTTATGTACCATTTCTAGCCAATCCCGAACGAGACATTGCATGTTTGAAAAATCTAGCAACATTGTCCGAGCTTGTATACATTACATATACTCGATTCATTATTGTAATTTAAAATTTTGACAGACAAATGTCGAAATATATGTAACTTATGTTCTGAAAGTCCCTAGATTTTCACATGCTTGAGATGATACAATCTTAATTGATTTTGATAGAGAGATTCTTATGAGAAAATTATCAAATGGTATTAGGGTTGGAATTAAATCCTCATAGTTAAGGACTTTCAGAATACTGACAATGATTTGCATAAAATTTGACATCTTTGAAATGTCACAATTTATATTACAATAATGTATCGAGTATAACTTCAGTATTTTATCATATATAAGTATGCGTTGTTGCCAGCTTGTTATTAGTGTATCCTTCCCACTACTGAATGTAATAAATATTTCTTTATTTATTTACGAATATTTTAAAAACTGTGCAGTAACGATAATTATTATTATCTTGAAAATATCATTGATTTTTATTTAATGTTGAGTTAGTTTTCTATAAAAATCTCAAGAAAAATTTCTGAGACTGTGTAAACTTTATTTTTCTTTGCTCTAAAAATGCAATAATTTTTTATGGATGATTAGTTTTTCAAGGGGTGGTTTATCCCCTTATAATAGGGGTAGGTGGTATCTGAAAGTGTGTATTTTCATTATTTGATATCAGGAATAACGTAAAATTGGTTTGGTACTGATTGCTATCGTCCTTATATTCAAAACTACATAACCACCCGGATTTTGGCGGATCTTTGGGGGTCAATTTCACCCCTTAAAACGCAATAAGGGCCGCTAAGAAAAAATACGCATCGCTTATTTTTCGATGGACAATAACATATCAAAAGCGCAAAAAAATCGGAGTCGGACACTTCGAATAGTCAGTGGAGCGGAGGCCTATATAAACCTCTACTGACTTTGCAGGTCAGTACTCAGAAAACGTAGCTCTTCGCCGAGGACGGTGGAGGTGCCGGTCTACATCACCGGTGGGATGCGCGAAAGCAAGCTTCCTCCCAGTTGAGTCCTGTAACACTTGGTACTGGTTGACCAGCTCGTATACAAGGGATCGCCAAGTCCAAATCGGGATTAACCTGACTCCTGTGGTTCTTTGGCCATTGAAGTTGTAATTCTATTATTTACAAGTCTTCTTCTGCTTGCTTCTATTAGAAAATGATGCTTCGCCAAACTGGATGGACTAGGAAAAATTTTTCTCAGGATTCTCAGGATCACGATCAGACTGCAAGAATCACTGAAAATTCGCTACTAATAAGACAGACTGTATAATAGAAATCTTCAAGATTTCATGTTCGAGTCAGTTTTGCGAAATTTTAGGGAATCGTATCACTGGTTTGAAGTCTACAGTTCACGAAGAAGAGTACAAAAACTCTTTCTAAACCATTCTTGTAGAAGATGGTCTTTTCGCAACAAATAGTGCTGCGTTTAGTAATTGTCACGTTTTGTGGCTTTCGCGACTCAAATTTCTGGGGAGACGTTCTTTCTTAAGAGATGTTACCAGTACTGATCCTTTGCTACTCACAAGGCAGACTACACAAATGACTTAAGACTTCGCCCCTTCGCTTAAGCGTCCAAAAATAGAATCCTGTTGCTTTCTGGTCGTCTTTTTCAATTTAACATATCGTTATATAAAATTAGCAGAAGCTCCAAATGGCAAATAACTGTATATTTAAACCGGAAAAACTAGGTTATAAAACTAATCAATACTATCGCCCGGTTTCTATTCTTATCTTGTCGTCCACGAAAAAAAAACATCTTTAAAACAGTTGACATTTATAGGTTTTGTTTGCGAAAAAAGCCAGTAAAATTGCAAAAATATTCAACAAAATTTAGAGTATTCGTCCCTAAAAAGTCAGCGGATCTACGTCCAAAGTCAATTAATTTGCACAACTGATAATAACGCTTCTGATTTTTTCTTGATTATAATTAATTTGAGAACATTATCAATAATTAGCTGATTTTAATTAGTTTGCAGAGAAGTGATGGTGCATGCTGTGAAAATATTCAGTATACATATAGATGCAAAGAAAAAAATATAAATGCAAGGAAAAAATATTATTGCAAAATTCGATCAAAAATAACTTGTTTTTCAATCAATCAAATCAATATTTATAATAATTTCTAATTATTTGAGGTATTTTTTTTTATAGAAAATTTTCCACGATAATAGCAACTGATTGCACAAAATTGTTGCATTTTTTCTTACACAATCACTGCACTATTCTTATCGTTGTTTATTTATAATTTTATCGGTCGTTTCGTGTCGCGTGTAGTTATTTTGTTCGTTCTATTCATATAAATTAATATTGTTATGACTTAAGCGGGTTGTATAGACGTTTTCCTTGTCAAACATCTCAAAAATACTGACCTACGACCGAATTTACGAAATGCTAACAATTGTATGGTTTGTTCCAAGCGCGACTATAGCTCGAATCTGCTGGTCCGCTGGTAGGAACAAACGTTACATTTCTAATAAACGCACCCTCGATTTTGTTGACTCCGAATTGTGTCCCTAATCTTTATTGACTTGAATTGGATTCCTTTGAAATTCCTAACAGGTAGTAGTGGAATAGGTCCGGTTTTATCAATAGACAGATCTGTAATTATCTAATCTAGGTCCATCAAAAGTTTTCGGGGCGTTACATTTTTTTATATGATGATGATGATGATGATGATGATAATTGAATTTTAATCCGAATACCACCATCATCTAGAAATTGTACATAATAACATAACGTTAGTGTCACGATTAGAAAGAGGAATTTTTTTTTATGAAAAAAGACAGCTCAATAATTTTAAAAACTTTTCAACATACTTTTAAACATGACTCGATCCTTGTTTGACGCATTTCTGAATCGAAAAACAAGTAACGAGTTCGACAAAGATCGGATTTGTTTCTGTAGTATTTTTTCAAAAAATATATTTTAGAATATACCGTGTGTTCGCGTCAAGTGTTAAACCTCAAATATCTCGTTTGTTTATGAATTGAAATGGAAAAGTATCTAGAGAAATTAGACTACAATGTCTATACTTCAATTGACCGACACGATTTTCGTAATAGCTATTTTGGAAATGCCAAAACTTCATATAGGGTCTCGAAAATTACTCACTATTAGGAAACCAATTTCGTACAATGAATACTGCGACTGAATTTGATATGAAAATAATTTTTTTCTTTAAAAAACTTCTCATTTGCTGCTCAAAAAGAAATTAGAACTTCTCTGGGGTTCAATAGCTTATCCATTGATGAAAAAAGCCGTCGTCAGAATTGTTTACTATACTTGGAATGCGAATGTTATTATTACAACTGTTGACAACATTTGAATGAAAACAATTGCAAGGCCAATAGTATTGTTTATAAATACAATTGTTATTGAATGTGAGACAAAATAGTTTCTCTACAACTCTTTGGAAAAACTGTTGATCCTTGTTTAACTCTCTTCTATTTGCATTTGTCACGCAATATAAATGACAAAGATAAGAGGCATTTTCTCATTCGACTCGCTTTTGTTCCATTTCTCCATTTGAATAGCACAAAGTCACAGTAAGTAGAATCAAATGTGTTCTCTGTTGTTGGATTATAAGTTATTTAGAATTCTTTGAAATATACCTTTTTCTTTGTCTGATTCAACAAGACGACAAAAACGGAAGAAGCATTCATTTTTGTTAGAAAGCTCCCAGAAAGACGCCAAAATATGGAGACAAATCAGTCGATCCTTGTTTAACTCATTTATACATTTGTTAGAGAGTCTGGCAAAGATGTGAAATTTGTTTGTTTCTTTGTTAAAATTTTTCTGGTTAATAACAGAAAGAGACATAGAAGTTTTGTGTGACTCTTTGGAATATTTCTTGATTCTTGTCTAACTCATAGTCTGATGCATCTATTGTGGTACGAGTACAAAAGAGATAAAAGATATTTTCTCATCTATCGTTCTATTATAATTTGGGATATTTTAGAAAAACAGGATAACACGTAGGCGAATCAACTTTATTGCATGTTGGAAGGTGTTAATGTCCTGATGCCGGATCTGTTCGCTCGTAAATTGCCTCCCATTCATAACAATAAAAAAATAACATATTTACTACGTACAAAAACACAACAATTAAACGTATAATTATCGTGGATCGGATAATAATAAAGTTATTGTGGCAAAATCCGCTATTTATAGGAGATTCAATTCTATTTTTCTCGCTTCTAAACAACATTTTTTTTTCCACTCAGCATTATTATTCACGGCTTTCACCACGAATTTATATCAAAACTGATAGCATCATTTTAACAACAAACAACGACACAATACACCGATCTGTTGTCTTTTATGCAATTCAAACGAGAGGCCGGACGATAGCAGGAAAATTGAAAAGGCGACCGCGACCAAGTTCGTGTCTATAATTCTTAGTCGGTGTATAGATGTGTGTGAAAACTAGACCCCGTTAGATTTGAGATTTTTCTCGTTTACAAACAACAAAATCAAAAAATCTCGATAAATAAATAAATAAAGTTTAAACGACAAAAGCAGGAAATGTACCTACACACAACAGATATACAAAGACGTTTATAGAAAGGATCATTATTGTAACGAATGATAGATATCGTGGGACACAATTTAGTTCGATAACAGAATCGTCTAAAACATGATCTATAAATAAAATTAATAATGATAAATCGAAGTGTGCGTGTGTTGGATGCATGGACAAATTTTTTCGAATGTCAACAGAATCGGCGCCGAATTTGCAACGAACGCCCAAAAGGCTTCAACTTTTTAACGTTCATGTTTTGTTTAATTTCAACAGAGAAACGATGATTATAACATAACTGTAAGCATGTTGTGTGTTACAATATTCTAACAAGAAATTTCCAATTACAGTCACGTTAACTATCCATAATTCTACACATAAAGAGAGAGATTTTAGATTTTTTATTTTCCAACCCGACTCTACCCACCCTCGATCCACTCGATTGGTATGTTGTGAATAAGGAAAATTAGTGAGACAAAATCGATTTATTCCATACAAATCGATTGTAACAACCATGATTTATCATCGTTCACAACGGAATTGATAATTTGTTTTCTTCTTCTTTTTTTTTCTTCTTTTGATTGGATAGATATTATTTGAAAATCATAAATTTAACACATGACATTATAATAAAATTGGAAATTTAACATTTAACTACCATAATATAAATGATAGATGTGTAAAATTGAAACAATTCGTTTATTGCCGACAGGAATCGAATGGTCTATTTTCGTAAATTACAACCTGAAATTGGTATTATACGTATTATAGTACGTCTGCACGAGATCGGTCAACTTAGTCGCAACAATACGCGTTACAGATTGTAGAAAATGTTGAGCGTGCACGCTTCATTGTTCTCCACAAATTAATAAAACGTTGGTTTCTAGCTTTTTTAACACGGCTCGACGCAACGCGATATTTGAACCAATCTGTCTACCATGTTATAGGAGGGTTATTGCTTTGGTCTCTTGCATATCTTACTGATGCGTCTTCAGTATACCTCCACACAACACGATATTTGTAAAAATCTATCTACCGCGTAATACGAGGGCTAAACGATTAGAAAATACGTCTAAGCAGAAACTATAAGCCCTATATTATTGCTTTGATAACATTCTGTACTAACCGTTGTACCTATGAATATTTGTTTAATTAAGACAAGGTTCCTGAGATCCACAGAGTTATAGTTGCATTACTTAAAACAAAAAGTTGAAAAACGGCCAAATATTAGTTTTTGTCTTAAAAAATAGCAAAAAGGAGACAGAGAGAAAGAAAGAAAGAGAGAGAGATAGACAGAGAAATCTGAGAGATTTGAAGGTACCTGCAGGTAAAACGATGATTGGTGCCCTACCACTAAAAAAAAGGCTTTGTAAAATAGCCAAAAGGTTTCAACATTCCGGTAGTATCAACTCAGGAACTAATACATAATTTGCCTTTTTGTAAAGCAAATTCGCTCCTTTACAAATGAATTTCAACCATCACTAATTTTGTTAAGCGTAAATCTATTTTTTCTAGTTCTCGTTCATTCTCTCGCTGTCCTGTACTTATACTATTTGTCTGTCACTCTTTTTTCCTCTCATTCTTTGCTACTATATCCCCTTCACTATCTGCGTCTCTCTTTAACTTGTTCTGTTTCTCCTTCACTTCTATTATCTCTGCTTTACTTACAATGTGTCTGCTTCACTCCCTCTGTCTCTCCTCCGCTCTCTCTATCTCTCCTTCACTCTCTGCTTCTCCTTTACTTATAGTGCCTATACTTCACTCTCTCGCTTTCCTTTGCTTATACTATTGGTCCTTCACTCTTTCTGTCTTTCATTCGCTTCTACTATCTCTCCCTCACTCTCTGTGTCATTCTTTAACTTCTTGTCTCTCCTTCATGTCTACTACATCTTCTTCACTCTCTGTGACTTTCTTTAACTTCTTCTGACTCTCCTACACTTTCTCTGTCTCTCCTTCATTATCTCTGTCTCTCCTTCACTTCCACTATCTCTCTTTCACTTCTACTATCTCTTTTTCACTCTACGTGTCTCTCTTTAACTTCTACTGTCTCTCGTACACTTTTTATGTCTCTCCTACACTCTCTCTATCTCTCCTTACACTCTCTATACTCTCTTTAACTTCTTTTGTTTCATTTACACTCACTTTGTTTATCCTTGGTTCTTTCTGTCTCTTCTGCACTTCTACTACCTCTAGTTCACTCTCTGGGTCTCTCTTTAACTGTTTCTGTCTCTCCTACGCTTTCTCTGTTTCTACTTCAATCTATATATCTCTCTTTAACTTCTTTTCGTTTCTCTTACACTCTCTCTATTTATCCTTCGTTCGTTTTGTATCTTCTTCAATTCTGCAGTCTCTCCTTCATCTCTATTCTCTTCATTTCTACTTTTAATTTACTAATTATATTAAGCTTGAATCTCAAAATCGTGCAATTTTAAGGTACGTGCTAATTGAGATCGTGTCAATCGAGAGGACAAAATGTGTTTTCGAGTAGAAATCTCACAGTCAAGTCGTGTAGTTTGGCACAAAGAACAGTATATAGACCTCAACGGCTTTACAATGTGGTTATTTTCAACTGTACTTAGTCGATTTCTTCCGGCTATGTTGAATAAAACATATGCAATATCTAAAATGGATCTTATCGTATCAATTTATTGGGCATTATATTCCTAGACATTTTTTTTTCTCTGTCCCCCGATCCAACTTTACCCATTATAATTCTTTTTATTATCATGAATTGTTTTGATAAATGTAAATGAAAGAAGAAGAAAAAAAAACATAAAATTATTGCTAATTATATTTATCATTTTATTATTTACTGTATTTATTATTAATCGGTTTCACAATAGGTACTTGAAAATAAAATGTAATTCCCAATTATTGCAAAAGGTAGTTGTTATCTAATCAGTGAATAAATTTGAGTAATTCCAGTTGGAATTTGATAGAAAATCGTGGAATTATTGCAACTTAATGATTCAATTGTAATTAATAGGAAATACGCTAATAGACGAAATGATAAAACAGCAAATATTGCAACGTAAGTCACGTGCTGTAAACGTTAAAAAGCGCACATTGTTGCGGGATCTATAGTACAACCACTCGAATTCGGTCCACTTGACATCGATCAAATCTAATCGAAACTTTCAAGTATAACTGTAAACTCATTATTATTCCGTTAAAATAAGGATAATGCTAGGGATAATGACGTAAGTCACATGACTTATATTCTGTGTGATTTTTTATACGCTTTGCTATTTATAGTAAGATAAATTCTGTTCCAAGATTTTTGCAATAATTTAGACTTTGTAGACGTAAAAATATAGATTTGGATTAAGATAAGATCGTCTCATGTAATCGATAAGTGTCTATTATTACAACAAAACAAATCATTTATTTAATGACGCAGAAAAGGGCTATTTATTCTTTTCGATAATTTTCCATAAACTCATCAACTGCTCTTCTAATCTTTGAACCGTTTGATCGTAAACTAAATACTATAAACGACCAGAAATAATCACGTTTCTATTAAATGTGATTATGATACGTTTTTTTTTTTGTTTTTTTGGCCAATGTTTACGATAATTTCGGCCCAGGAAAATTTCCATTAAAAACAACATCACGCTAGTCAATGATTTGTACGCGTTTGCCAAAAAAAATATATAATAATAATACGATAAACTGTTATAAATCGCCAGTAAAAGGTCAATCATGTTTGGCGTCCAGTAGCCTGTCAAAATTTCACTGATACTGGAACTGTTTTGGTTCGGTGAAGTTGACTCGGCCCAGATATACACAATATTTAGCTTAAAGACAGTCAACTATTGCTTTAACATTTTGTCTTTATTTTAAGAGCCGCAGCGCTATCCAATAAAATGTTCAAAACATAGATAGTAGCCTAGTAGGTTTGTTCTTTAAGCATAGATCAAGTGCCTGCACTGTATATTCGTAAAAATTAATCCAGTTTAATGCAGCGTTTTTTTTTAATAACTATAGAAACGATAGGTCCGACATTACAGTAAGGATTCGGCCTTAACGGTGTTTCTTGTCCGGCAAGGATTCGTTGATGGTGAATTGTGCAGCGTTGACTTCGAATCTTTTTTTGACAAAGAATTGAACAATTTAAGAAAAAAATTATGTTAGATTCGTTTCCAACGATAATGAGCTACAACCTTGAATGAAAATTTGTTGGAAAATTTATTTAGTCTTCCCGTAAGACGTCAAAATTCAATAACATAACAATTTGAATCAATTTTGACGTCAACAGCACTATACAGCCGAACAGCAAGATGCCCCCTTAACATTCTGCTATTATTACGTGTTGGCAAATTAACTACGCAAATTACAAGGGTAACAGAAAACAGTTTATAGCCTTTATCGCCTAGTTTAATTGTCCAAAATACAGCAGATCAAGAGTACGAGATAAAGGGCGAATTATTTCTCAAGTTTTGTTTGTTTTGTTTTTTTCCCCAAAACTCGCAGACAGATAACACTTTATATTTGCTATTATTAACTCTATTTTGTTTATAATAAAACAAAAACAAACGATAATAAATTTAGCTTAATGTACAATTAATATGTTAAAAATAATTAAAATAACAAACAATTCTATTTATTTATATTTTTTTTATCTAAGTCCAAAACAAAACTTACAAAGTCTTTATTGGATTTGAAAAGCTGAACGTTTAGTTTACAAGTTCAACTTTCTAATTAACATTTAATGTTAATGTTCCGTTAATCAAATAGGTACAAGTGTTACCTATTATAATATAATCGATGTTCGTTGGAGAATCGTGCTTGAAGCTTTCTTTAAACTGTTTGAAAAGATCTTTAAGCTGTAATTAGTGAATTAATTATCCAGAGAAATTGTAGGAGAATCATACACACACTAAAATCGGATAAAAGCGCATTGTACAACACAAATTTTTCTATTATAACCATTCAGGAAGCAAATACAGTAGCGGCACTCCAAACAGGCGTATCAAGTGTCATCCTTTTAGTACTTAGTTAAATTATCATTGCGCTTGTTTTCTTGATTTCGAGAGAGAAATAGAGACTATTTAAGTATGCTTAAATGGAATTCCTTTCCCGTTTACCACCCCAATTGATAGAATCGTCCAAAAATAGGCCTAATTAAGCGCCAGTCTTGCATAAGACACAGTCCTAAAAATGAATTTAACCGGAAACATCCAATCAATGTGATAAATCCTTTCCCATCTAATTTAGTTTAAATTAGAATCTGGTTATCTAAACGCTTAAACTAAAAATATCAAAAACAAAAAAAAATGGTAAGAATCTCAAGTGAGAGGATAGAGTCATGGAATTAATGATTAAGGTACTTCCCACACACGTGTTCTCTATGAATATATTCTAACTGCTGTTCTAATATTTTCTTTAATTTTTCTTTAACCAAAGAGAGAAGAAAAAAACGAGAATAGAAACTGAATCTACAAAGATGCAGCCGCTATGAACTTGAGCTATTTCTATCTCTATTTCAAGCTATATGTAAGGAATTCTATAAATAATTATTTAAAATTGTTCATTTGCCCCTTCAGGTAACAAATGCGTTAACAACATAACAAATAAATAATGTTTGTGTTTGTTAGATTCGCGCTCAACAGGGAACACATTAACGAATTGATTGTATAAGCACTTGAAGCTATCTCTCTCCCGTTTATTATCTACAATAATTTATTCATTTATTTATTTATTCTAATTCTATTCAATTTAGAAGAGCTGTCAAACTCCCAAATAGATATTATTATTGTTATCTTTTTTTTTTCGTTCGAATTCAATTCTTATAGTAGAGGTGGATAATATGATAAACAATCAAGTTCAAATATTTATAAACTCGATAATAGAGAGGTTCTAGAAAACGTGATTTTAATATTGTTTTGGTTGTATTTTGAAGGAGAAACGTGAGTATCATTATAAATACAAGTTTCACCACCCACCCATTCAGAACTTATTTATAATAATCAGTCTTATTCAATAAATTAATAGGGAATTGTGCAGGATGCCTTAATGACGATAGATATATGTCTAATTATACAGTTATAGCACTTTATTTAAGTTGGATGAAATCGCCGACACAGAAACTTCTCCGTCAAATAGATATATTAATCGGGATTTTATATCAAACTGTCCCCAATGGGTTGGTTGAAGAGGTTGCTCCGGTATTTTTTTTGTAGTAGTAGGTGCGATTTTCGTTTAAAATAAAAAGTTCAGCCGTTCATTATTTGTTTCTGCAATATTCTTTTAGGTTTTTTTTGATTGGAGGATCTCCCTCAAACTTCTCATGCAGCGCAGACAGAATCCGGGCACCAAAGGCTTGCATTTTTTTTTTTGCTTTAGATTCGTAAGAAAACAGAAGCTATGTGTACTGGAACATATTTTTGCTTAGCCTTTTCAAAAGCTGCAAATAATTTTTTATCCGTCTAAGGAGAAGGATAAAGTACGGAGTATAACTGATCCAAAACAGAGTACTTGAGATGGAATTGTATACTTTTTTGCTAACAAAGGAGCCATGGGTAAATCACCCATTGTCAGGAGCGTATCCGGCGAACAAAAGCGGCTAAATCGTTAGGATCCATGCTGGTTTGTAATTATCCAAGATACTCGTTTGAAATACCAATTCTTTGAAACATCTTCTCGCCCTTCATGGTGGAATAAGGTACTATAGCATTTCTGTTTCCTTCTAGGAATTCATCTAAATGTTTTCTAGAAAAATTTCTCTTTTGAGGCTTTAGTTATTTCTTTTGGCTATTTGCAAATATCGTTTAGAGGAATCTTTCTTCGGATTTTATTCGTTTCAATTGCAACTCTAGCTAGTGTGGGGGTGTTATAGGCATTTTTTTCACTCCACCCTCCCCAGAGCCTTATTTAGATATTAGGCAAGATACGCAGTCGTATCAGAGCTTTTGGGAGGCATAAAATTGGCAAACACCTTGGGTGTTCTGCAAGGTACTTTGAAGCTAATAATATTTGACATGTAATTACGCATTTTTCTTCTAACAGAGTAGCCATTGTTAAATCACCGAATGTCAAAAAAAGGCGGCTAAATCGTTAGGATCAGTAGCAGATATTCAATATTCTGTTTTAAAATCCCAATTTCACAACAATTTTTGCAAATTTACTTCTTTAAAACGTCTCCTCTCCCTTCATAGTGGGATCTGCTTTGGAGTTCTGGTACTACAGCATTTCTGAGCCATTCTAGGAATTCATCTATTTGTTTTCTAGCAAAATTTGTCAAAGTAACCATTTGATGCTTTGATTCTTTTAGCTACGTCCAAACATCATTTTCTGTATTAGAAGAACTTTCTTGGACATTTTTCTTTTCAAGTTCAACTCTAACTAGCGCAGGGGCAGGTCAGGTCACTCAATGCTTTTAGATAGGATCGAATTTTGGCAAGCGGCAGGAGTATTTATTACCAACATAAAATTGAAAAATTAACAGTTCCTACATTTCTATAGTTATTTCTTGTTAATATAATACAAATTATTGCAGTGTTTCGGATGCAAGAATGGCGGAATATTATTTTCCGGTAGCAAACTTGAATTATTATAATTATTTGCCCTGCTACCACATCAAAATGCATTAAAATGTTCAGTTTTGGGGCAATTTTATTTTCTTGAGTTGCCGCTATTTAATCCTGCAGCCTGACAAAATTCGGTATGGTGGGGGTAAAGAGTGACCTGCCCCTGAACTAGCGTTGTGGTGTTCCTGGCAAATTTTCTCTCACTCCGTCCTCGCCAAGGTCTTCTTCGGCCGTTAAGCAAGAAGGGGTAGCCGCCGCAGGCTTTTGGCAGGCGTAAAATTGACAAACGGCTTGAATAAGTATTTTCTGCTACAGGAGCGTATCCGACGAAAGGATGGGATTTTACCACAAGAACAAAAGCGTTAGAAAACGTAGGTCTGTAGTTGTTCAAGATTCCTTCTTGAAATACGAATTTCTCAATAATTTTTGTAAATTTACTTCTTCTCTCTCATCATGGTGGGAGCTGCTTTGGAGCTCTGGCACTGCAGCATTTCTGACTATTTCCAAAAGTTGATCTAAACGTTTTCTAGCTGAATTTCTGAAAGTATCCATTGGACGCTTTATTTCTTTAATTTTTTTTTGTTTTGGCTACTTCGAAATATCATTTTCTTTATTAGGAAAAACATGAATGAATAATATAAAATGCAAAAGCCTCAGACTAGCCATAATAGTAAAAATGATTGTTTACATTTGCCAAAGACGTCCCGTATGTAATTTATACTTACCGTTGATGTTTCTTTCAATCAACAACAACAACAAAAAACGAGAAGGAATTAACATAATCTCTATGAACTATTTTTTAAATATAGATAGCATTATGAAATATAAATAAACTAATAATAATAATATCAATAATAGGCATAATAATAATAATTAATTTAATAAGACATTTCTGACGATTAATTCAATGAATGACCGCTAACCCCATACATCCACAACATCGTGATCAGTTCGTGATTTTACATTAATAAAACAACATATATAATTATGTATTCAAAGTATATGGTGTTTGTTTTTTTCCCACTATTATTGTTATTATTATTATTATTATTTTTATTATTTTGTCTGTAATCCATAACATGATAAATTGATAAGTTTGACTTGTTCTAAACGACCCATTAAAGAAATTAATAAAATCCAAATTACGTCTTCAAAAAAACAAAAACAAAAACTTGTGTTAATCGTTTAAATGTTGCAGTGCAGAAAAATTTTTAGTGTGGTAAAAAACCTGCCATATCAAGCCAATTTTTTCTATTTTTTAGGCCGCTTAAGGGTTTATTTATCAAAGTATTATCGATTTTATTTATAAACGACCCAATTGTTGATATTCTTCTTTCCATTCGAAGTAATTTTCCATCATAACTCGTTCAAAAAAAAATTAACATTCAGGTCATGGTTTCTAATAAAATTCTATATAAATCGCCAACCATGGCCTTTATTTTTTTTAACATACAATGCAAAAATGACGTAAAAATTTATCATAGACACGTGAAATCTTCAACTGAATAATTATAGAATAACTTAAGTCACGTTAGTTATTTTTATTGGAGTTAATTATAACTTTACTTAGCCCAGACATTGATGATGATTTCTAAAAATATATTCATGCAACGAGTCAAATCTTTCTATTATAGAAATTTTAAATGATTTTCTACAGTTTGTTAAAAAATCGATTTGTATGGGGGGTGGTGTAGTTGATGGGACGTGAAGTACCGATTACTTAAAGATATACTAAATCTACTGTATGTCCTATCAAAAACGTGCCGTACTTTTCTACTACAACACAAGAAAATCTATAGAGTGTCCAATAAAAAAATGCAAACGTTCCTTCGGTACGAAATGCGTACATTTGAAGTAGCACTGTTTTAAGGGGCCTATTGTAATGACGTATTAGGTATAGTTCTGTATATTTCAAAAGCAACCAATAACGGAAAAACCACTAAAATCTACCGTCGATTCGATTGAAAATAAGCCTTATTATATAAGTGCTCGAATAAAGAGTATTTGAAGGGGCGTATTCTAATAGGATATGCGGTATAACTTTTACTCCCCTAAATTGTGTATTTTTTACAAGTTGTGAATAAGATTGTATATTGCAATGGGATGTGCAGTATAATATGCTGCTGTTCGTTGAGATAAATTGAAAACATTATCCTTAAATTGATCGAAATCATTAAACTACAAGTTATAAAGTGTATAGTATGTATGTAGGTGTTTTATAATTTTCTTTAATCTACCGACTGGTAACGGCTCTCATATAATTTATTAGTAGTTGATTTTCATTCTAAAATTGGTAGTTATTATTGATGTCACGGGCAAGAGTATTTTATCGATCAAATAAGATACTCAAATAACCTAGTTTTAATCAAATATTATACTTTTTTTAGTATTCTGTAAAATTCTTTAGAATTCTCTTAGTTAGTGACATACGGAAAACGTCTCGTGCTAATGGAGCCTCTTCGGCGCTTTATAAAAATCCCATATTATCGGACAGTCTGTATAAGATTACGAATTATTCATAGGTTTTATTTTAAAAGTGTTTATTTAAAAAAAATGACAAATATTGTTTATTTTTTGATTGTGTGAAATTCGATTAAATTCATATTTAGATCACGTATAAAAAAGTCCGGCTTTACAATGAGGTAATCCTGATTAAACCATAAAACAACAATAATATCGATGATAAATTAAGTTTTGTTTATTTTAATGATTTCAAAAAAAAGAAAAAATATGTAAATCTTTATTGCCGATTTTGGTCGCAAGTTGTTATTTCGTTTTGATGATGAAATTAGATTAGATTTGGAGGATTTTCAAATTTTACATAATTCAAAGATTCTATCTGTTGTTTGTGTTGCAATAGCAATTTAGTCCATATACAGACTGTCCCGTATTGCCGAGACAGTTGCAATGAATACTACATTGTAAAACTAGTGCGGGAAGTTGTCTATTCTCCACGAGAGCGCCAATAGATGACTTTCCTCACAAATTTCACTTATCTCAACAGATGGCTCTAGCGTCGCGAATTGACAGTTCCTTTTAAAAATGCCCCGTGGAAGAGGCAATCGAGTTGCAATACTCCATGATGGAAGTGCCTCGATGGTTGGGTGCCAAAAAGCTTGCTAATATCATGTAAAAATATCGCTAATTGTCCGGCAGATCACCATCAAAATATAGACGCAGTGATGTTTGAAAAGTGTGGAGTCAACTGGAACATCCAATTCGAGAGTCCAATAACACAATTAGTAGTAGTGTCGTCCTCGATTAAATTTGTACAATTATTTTTTACGCACATAAAGATTTTCCATTTGTTTAAAAATATTTGCTTTATTTTGCTTACAATTAGTCTTGCTCAATGAAATATTATTCAGAGTAATGGTGAATTGACCATTCCTTTTCCCTCCACCCAATTAGCTGCTTTAGAAAAGATCTTTTTCATATACGAGTCCCTTTGTGTGGACTATCATAAAACTTATTGACTTATAAGTAAAGGGCGAAGGCCATTTGGCGAGATTTACAACGCTCGAAATGCGCCATTGGCGTAGTTATTTTTGAATGCATGTATTTACAGAGATTTATAAGAAAATACACGTAGAACAAATCAACAAAAATGTGTTCATAATTTTGAAGTTTTTTTTAAATTTATTTTTGTCAAAAATTGTTTTTTTTTAAATTTTCTATGTTAGAATCATCAGTTTGTTGTCTCTAACGAGCCGCTTTTTCAAGAGTGAGAGAAAGCGACCAGAATTTCATAGAAATTCTGTACAACTAGGCACCTGTTTTTTCGCCGTAAAATCACGACGTTACGGTAGCAGTTCAACTGGTCCACTGCTTCTCTACGTTCGAACACTATTTGTTAAGAAAATCGTTTCACAAGAAAAGATAGACTATGCAAATACAACGACTGTAGCTAATACGCTCTATACGAATTTGTCAGGAATTTGCCTTGCTCCATCTTGGAGCTGATATCCGCCCATTACTTATAAGTCAATACTCAACAACAAGAAATAAAAATAAAAGATTACCCACTATACATAGCCACTTTGCGCACTAAATAGTGGGCAAAAAGTTAGGACTTTCGCTGCATTTGTAATAAAAAGTTATTTAGTATTCGATGGATTTGTGATTCTTATAAAGTCTTTAGAAAGTAGTGGTCGACAAAATTTGCATATTTTAAAACCCATATACAGAGTGTAGCAGTTACCGAAATTGCCGCGACTGATTAAAATGTTCGTGAATATTCCGGCATGTTTCAGAATCTTCTGGAATCTTTCCGGATCTTTGGGTCACATGTTATAGTCAAGTTGTCCGAGTCTCAATAAATCAACTTTATTAATTTTTAACAATCGCAAATAGTCAATGTTTTTTTTTTGCACTGGTAGTTATGATTATTAGCAGCTATGACCTTAACTGCAGATTCAACAAAATTACAATAAGATTTGAGTAGAGAAAAACACGGTTTTTTCCGCGAATTATTTATCGACAATTATTTTGGGTTATTGTGTATGCCAAAGTCGACTTCCGTATATTTATGTGTTTCTTTTGACTCCTCTGTGTATTTATTACTTTTTCTATTTTAAAAGATAAATTGCATCATGTGTACAGTTATCAGAAGGAACGTGACTGCAGATTTGATAATTGAAGATAGATGTGTCCATCATTAATATTATCAATAGGAATATTTTGTATGGACTTTAATTTTGATTTTATTAATTGAAGTTAAGAAAACGACAAAAGGCCATCTTATTTGCATATATGTCATGCAGTTATGTAATGCGTCTTTTTATAAAGCAATCAACGAACTCTCTTATTCGATTTGTATACAGTTGTTGCTGTTGTTGATTATAAAATTCTTCTATTCATAACTGCTAGATTTTCCAGGCATCCGTATTACTCTCCGTTACAGGTCCGGTGCTAGAGTCCACGAAAGGGGACGCCAAATCGACATGCACAATCGAAAGAAAGAAGAAAACAAATAGGAAGAATATAGAGTGAAAGAGTGAAAGGAAAATTAAAAGGTACTAGAAGGGACTGCATCTAGATGAGATGAAAAGGGATCTCTTTAAGAGGATGTCACGCTCTTAAAGAGATCCAAGAACAGATTTACTCCTGATTAACACTTTGGAATAACTTTATCTTTAATTTTATTTGTAATCCGTATGATGTTTCGGTTTACAACTATCGTTCACCATTATCAAATACTAAATGATGCAAACTACTTAAAATGAAGGCTCATACTTTTAACCTCTTAACCCCTGATAAGAGGAGGTGCCAAATATCGGAGATCCGCACATTGCATAGATTGCAAACGTTATTGCTGTTCTTGATCATTGCGGCCTCCATGAATTTCCTTCTTCTTGAATGCGGTTCCATTTGAATTATTGCTGATTCAGCCCTTTGGATATTATATTATTCCGCTATACCTGATGTTAAAGTTTTGAATCTTTGTGAGTTTTGTGTTCCTTTATTTTGACTACTAATGGAAAAATTCACCACATTCACAAGTGATTTTTTTCTTGCGTTATTTGCTATGAAGTACTGAACAATGATGCCCTGAGACCAGGGCCGGCGTGATTTTTGCGGGGCCGGGTTCAAATATCTTGCAGAACCTCACAGAAGAATTCAAACGCTGCTTTCTTAACTCGTATGATAATATTATTTTCATTTTGGGCAGTAGGGAGGCGCGATAAGAAAATCTTCGGGAACCTCCCTTTTAAACATTTAACCCTCTTTCTGCTTGTTTACTGTGGCCCAGTCAAAAAAAGCGAAAAAGGCAGAGGAGGGGAATTGGGAGGAATATGGGGTTCTGAGAGAAGAATCGGCCTAACTAATCAACTGCAGATAACCGCTTCTCCTTTGAAGGGATTGCGTTTAGCCGAGCCGACAAAGTGTTTCCTTCAGGGGTGTTGCGCAACAGATTTACTCGTTCTCCTTATTTAGGCGCCGCTTGATTCAAGACAACCTGTATTTAACAATCTTTCTTAATATTTACTCAAAATCTACAGCAACAGCTGGCTTATTTTTATTTGTAGTATTTACATAAACAGATCTAAAACGACCCAGTTCATTCAGTCACCTATTCTTGAATTTATTAAATATTTAAAAAAGAATCAAGACAAATATCATTTATCGTTATTTATTTTAGAACGACTCTGCTCAAACTAATTAGCGATTAAGAAACACGATACGAAATAGATAAAAAAAAATCGATTTATATGTTAAACAGTGAGAAAATTCTAATTAAGTCTCTATAGTAAAATGCTTGTTTCTATTTATAGTCGTTTCTTTCCGATCTCAAACATAAAAGTACCGTTTATTATATATAGGTACTTTCACATATTACAGGTGTCGATTGGTTTAGTATTTATTCATATTAAATAATAGAAAATGGAGAGATAAAAATAAACACCACAACGAGTAGATGTAAAAACAAATACAACAAAGTTGTGCAAACGAAAATAAAAAGAAGTCAATTATCATCAAAAGTTAATAACCTACGGCATGTTCAACTTTAACCGAAGAGGAAGTAGAAAATTGATATTAAAAAACAAGTAAAATTACTTATAATAATGATAGAAGTACTTTCGTTTATGCAAATCGTGTAAATTTGCATGTTAGTTTGATTTATTTTTGATCACAATCAAATCTTTGTAGAGAGACAAAAAGAACGAAAGTGTCACGCCACATGGTCACCAAACCAAATACTTTTACGGGTTGGTCGTTTTAAATATAGTCACAATTAAATCGTTTCATCATAAATCTCAACTTCTTCTATTTCTCTATCTCATCTACAACATAATTCTCCATAAGCCACGCCTTCGGGCGCTTGGAGTTACATGAAACGATCTATACGTAAATTATTGGCTATTTTTGAACTAGACACCCGGTATGATTCTGATACTTTCCATATTGTAGTCGTATCGAAACAAATAATTGTCAAGATTTAAGAATTTATTTATCCGATATTGTCCATTATTCTAAATATATTGGTCAATAATTTCAAAACAAGTGCGAAATGATAAGAAATCAAACATGTTGCAATTACTTTCATTCAATATTTCAATTGTATATAAATCAATCTGAATTATGTGGAAAAATTCGAATATACTCGTCAAGCTACCTACATACGATAGTTTTATTGGAATCGAATAAATAAATCGAGACTATTTTAAATAACGAAACAGTACCGGCTTTGGTGTGCGAAGCAGAACTTGCTGAAAGCTAAAATATATAGTTGGTCTTGAGTTAAAAAGAGACTTAAGTCAAAGTTCCAGTTTTTGGTATATGTTCATAAAGTAATAAAATTTAACGCCAAATTATGACAATAGAGCTTGTGGGTCACGGTGTTGATATAGAGATTTACAACTGCTCTAGCAAGAAGATTTATAATAGCAGGTAAAAAAAATTTCAAAATATGTCGATAAGGTTTTTTTAAAATAAATGGTAATACCTAATATTCATTGAAGAAAATTGAAACAGAAATTAAATTACAACCCTCTACCTACCTAGAACTTTCTCTTAAAGTAATTTCAATAAGTTTACCCCTTGTTCAACGGTCACTCTTTGCTATTATAAATCTTCTGGCTAGAGAAGTTGTAAATCTCTCTATCAACACCGTGACCCACAAGCCCTATTGTCATAATTTGGCGTTAAATTTTGTTATTTAATGGTGGGCCACTTTATCGTGGTCCTACTATACCAATTGCGTGATTCCAATGAACACAGACGGATTCTTTTGCAATTGCCAGTCCGTCCCTTTTAACGAGAGTGCTAAAGTCGCTCAAACGAAATTCAAAATAAATGCTTTCTTCTATCATCAACATTTGGATGGCGTGAAATTTAAGGTCAAAAGTTCTGAATTCTTTGAACTGCTGTAAAATTTGGTTAACTATAAAAGATTTTTACTGCATACATATTTCTATTAGCAAAATTAGGAAAGTTAGGCCGCTTAAAATCGCCATTTGTTTTGCAAAACTATACATTTAACAAGTTTGAAGTTCTATTTATGATGTACGAAACAGGCGTTGCAAATCTGTAAACGTGATACTCGCCTGAATAGCAAAAAAACTTTGAAATATTGACGTTAAATGTACGTCAATAAAACCAGCGACGATCACGTTCTAAATTGAGATTAATGAATGAATTGATTCGTTTTTAATTTACTGAACAGTACACAAAAACTGCTAACGAATATAGTCGCAGATGCTGTTACAAATACATAAGAAGCATATATACGGGCTGTCTGGAATAGACGCGACAGTCCTTTTACAGTTTCTTAATAATACAACAGCGCCCCATATTTTATAAATAAGCTTTGTTTAGAGGGATTTAAGCTTTGCAACTAGTGCTTGTAAAAGAGTTCAAGGGGGAATGGAACAACAAACGTAGAATAAATTTTTCAAATTTTGGAAATATTTTTGAAATAGTTAACCATAAAAACGTTTTCCAACCACTGATTGGCGAGAATTACAAAATATTTAAACAGCAGACTTGAAATGTCGGTAGATACTCAAGTTTATTAATTACTTGTTTAAGAAAGAAGCATTCTACATCTCTTCAAACACTTTGCTTTAGTGGGTACTTCCACGAAAAAAATTAAGTGTTTTTGTTCAATCTTTTGCAACTCTTATAGAGTTTGTGGAATCTTGCAAAATGTTGACCGGATAATATATTGTACAGTGAGTAGGAAATCTGGAATTGGGTGGTACGCTATTTTTATCAGAAACTGATCACTCGTTAGATAGAGGTTGTTTCATGTAACCTAACCTTCTAAAAGAGTTGCTTGTGTAGGGTTGTGCTCTAGATAGATTTATCCTGAAACGCACTATCTTTCAAAATATTGAGAAGTGAGCTTTAAGGGATGTCAAAAATAAAAAGATAAAGAATATGCTGCGTCAATATACCAATTTCAATTCATCAAGCAGTTGGACGTTCATAGAGAAAATCAAAGAGCAATATGCCTCTGGAATCCCAAAAAACGCTGAAAGAACTTTCCCAACAGAAAGACGAGTCTTGGTCCAGATTTTAGCCGCTCTATGTTTGACTCCTTAGACTACGTGATGTAATGCTGTCCACAAGTCTCATCATAGTTGAAAAAGTACCTTAAGAAATCATCCCTCTCTGTTCGATGTCGTGTTCGCAAGAAGCGAGGAACCCACTTTTCGGTAACGCAAATCATCTGAAATGATTGATTGGACATACGATATTTCGACGGGTGTATTCCCGCATTGACAATTAAAGCAGCGATCTCATTCAATCTCTCAGATCTTAAGAATATTGATCTCACTAGAGCTTGTCCGCGTTCCGCGTGTATGAGTCTCATTTTGCATTTACTCTCGGCCATCGGAATTTTTTTTGTGCAAATCGTAGACTTGGGTCCTTGAAAGTGTTTTTTTAGCAAACTGTACAGTTAGTCGACAGAAAATTTCGGCAGGTTTTACACTCTCTTGCGACAAAAACTTGGTAAAAATCCAGCCGTCAGGTAACAAAAGAAAAAAAACAAGAAAAACTGAACTTCATCTCTAACCTAAGCAGTTTCACTTCTAACGCGCTGCGGCGTTACTCGCACTTTCAATTTTTTTTAAATAATAATGGTGAGTGTTGCTTGAAGTGCAAGCGCCAGTGCTAGTGTCGATCTCTAGCAATGTACAAAATTTGTAAAATCAAAAATTTGGAATCAAACACTATTTTAACTACATGTAGCGTTTTTTAAAAGTATTAATTAATTAACTCTAATTAATTTGCTCAATATGGAATTGGGGTACAACTTTAGACAATTTTTCAAATAATAACTTTGAAAGGTGCTTAAAATGTAAGTGTCAGTGCTAGTGTCTTAGAACGAAATCCAGGATTTTAATTTAAAAAATACATGTTCTTACCTGGTAGCTAATTAATATCTTCTCACGTTTGATAGGAATAGGAAAAACGCATAGGAAAAGTTTTTTCTGTGAGAGTGTCTAAATTAAAATTGATTTGTTATACTTAAAACGATAAAACTTTAATTAAAAAAAAAAAGGAAAATTGACGACAACATACTTATTCTGATTCACTTTCGCTACTCTCAAAATCCCCAACATCAATACTAAATTTATATTCTTGATCACACCCCAAATAAGCATCACTCATAAAATATAATGTGTAATTATGATGGCCCGGACTTGGTGCAACAAAATCCAATTTAACTCTGGCCCGTTGTTGTAATGTTAAACGTTTAATTGATAGTAATGAATTTGATTTTGGATCACCAATAACTACCCACCAACCTTCTTCACGTTTCTGTGGGAAAAATGGTGCAATTACTGGTCCATTAATTTCATCTTCACGTTCTAATTGTACAGCAACATGTACAGATGATCCACTATGTATACGTTCTTTATCTAATACTTCATATGTTAATTCAATATTTGGATAACGATTACAGAAACGTGCCACATCGGCCATTTGTTGATCATTTAATTGTAATAATTTGATACGATCATCATCTTCTAATTCCATTATATCAAATACAGTTTCAACACCTTTATCTGTACAACGTTTTACAATATCATTGGTGAAATGTGGTAATTGTTTTAAATATGAATCTTTACTCCACATTGCTTGCGTTACCATTTGTGCTAATTCCATTGCAGCAACAGCTGGTGATAACCAACCATTTGAACTTAGTACATCTACACAAGCTTGTATTAAACGTATCGATTTACTTAATACAATTTCTGTGTCACTTTGTAATTCTGGACTTAATTGTAGACGACATAAATGTGCTTGAATTAATAGATTCGTTTTTATATGTGGATCATTATATTTCGGTTGACTACTATTAGCACCAGTTAATTTATTTGGTAATTTCTGGGTTAATTGTCGTAGAATATTATCTTCACGATGACGTACCGGTAAATCTTCGTATTCTGCAGCGTTAGAGATGATTTCGAGTAAGCCACGGATCTTTGTTTTGCTGTTGAGCGATAGACTGAAGAGTTCTGCGAAAAAAAAGCAAATCAAAGTAAAAACAATGAAGGACTTTGAGAGCCAAATTCATTTGTTAAAATTGTCCGCAACACAGTGAATTGGATTTGTAAAAAGTTGAAGTCCAAAACTGCCCCAATTTTATTAGTGTTTCAACACTTTATTTTTTTCCAAATCGGAAGAAGTGCCCAAAAATATCTGACTATGTTTAAGTCCCAAATGGATGACTTTGATTTGAAAAAGGGTGAATTTGATGTACAAAACTAATAAAGTAATTTTCTTTAGCAAATCAAATTCATCCTATTCTTGGTGTTCATTTTTGAACAAAGGTTGTTCAAAGCCAAACCTATGCGGCTCTATTTTTTGCCTAAAACTAACTCATTCGAGATTTGGGGCATAAGATGATTTTTTGAAGTGCAAAAATACCGATTTAATTCTTGGAAATCAGGTTTGCCCCGTTTAATATAAAAATAAACTTTATTGAGATAAAAATTGCAATAATTACTGGAATTAAAGATCAGAACAGACACTCAAATGTTTTTGGTTTAAACAAACTGTTCGCGCAAAGAATGTGCCTAACTCCGAGTCTTTTGGTCGCTGTCAAAAGCTGTCCAAAAGTTGTAAATTTGATGTGCAAACTACTAAAGCATCACAACCAATTGCACAGTTTTGAAAGCTACGTCAATCCTCCTAAAATGATGGTTTTTGCAAATCAGATCCCTCCCCTGATAAAGTCAGTTTTACGAAACGTTACGTTTTCGAGCTTGTCAAAAACTGTCCAAAAATATGATATCTAAGTTTAAGTCCCAATTGAATGAACTTGATTTGAAAAAAGTTGAATTTGACGTTCAAAACTAATGAAGTTATTAGCTTTTGCAAACCAAATTCACCCTATTATTGGACAAAGTTGATCTCTCCAAAATTCTTTTGCTTATTTCAATTTTTTTCAGAAGGTGCAAAAATAGCAGAGGAGATTTAATAGTTAAAAATCAGCTTAGTGCGTTTATAAAGTTAGTTGTATTATAAAGATTCTTAAATAATTATTAGAATTGAAAATTAGAACAATTTCCAAATGTTCTCGTAAAGAATGCCTAATTCCCAGTCTTTTGAATACTGCCACAAGCTGTCCAAAAGTAGTAAATTTGATATGCAAAAGTTAATAAAGCCACTCAGCCAATTCTATAGGTTTTGCAAATGAAATTCACCTTCTGATTGATTTCAATTTTTGTACAAAGTTGTTCTGTTCAAAATCATTGTAGTATACTCCGTCCAAAAATTAAGTATAAAATTTCAAATTACAAATGATAGGTTATGTGAAACTTAACAGTTGAAAAGTTCGTAACTGTTAAATGTTTATTTGAACCAAAAAGTATATTATGTTGTGGCACTACTGTTGGCATAAAATCCTACGCGTTTGCTCACATATTTTGCTACTGATTTTTCAATATTAACTCTGAAATTCGATAATTTATATTTCTTTAGAGATTCTAAAATTCTTTTTAAATCGATTTTCAGTTTAATACAACAAAAGAAAATTTTAATTTTGGGGCTTTAATAGAGGGACTATTTTTTCGTTGCGCAGATTAATCACATTGCCGTCATTTGAAATTTAGACTTAATTTTTGGACGGAGTATACTAACTTATTGCAGTTTTGAAGGCTAAATTTGACTGTACAAGTGCATCCGTTGTAAATCAAATTCCTCCTGTTTAAGATTAGTTTTGCAAAATATGAAGCTCCTCAAAAATTGCAACAATTAGCCTTCTAGCAAAGATTAGATCTAAGAGTGAGCCGACTATGAGTTTTTGGAACCAGCCAAAAGCTACCCAAAACTAATTTATCAATATTTCAATCCGTACAAAATGAATCTGAATTGGTAGAATCGTAAATTAGCCAATACGGTGAGATATGCTAAATTAAATTCAGCCTATTATTTGGCATTTGATTTTGTATAAAATTAAGAGCTGCTAAAATTGTTTGCTGTGTAAATCAGACTCAAAAGAAAGCAGTCTTTTGAAAGTCATATTCATTCTTTTACAAGTCAAACACATGTTTTATATGTAAATATTGAAGTCCAATTTTACTAGTGCTTTAATTTTGCAAACTTTGCAAATCAGATTTATTCCGTCAATACAGTTAATTTTAGGCCACGTGACGCTTTAGAGATTGTCAAAATGTGTCCGAAAATATCTAATTATGTTGAAATCTCAATTGGATAAACTTGATTTGAAAAAAATTTTTGGATAAAGTTCGTCTGTTCAAAATCATAGCTCTGGGGTTCTATTATTGCCCAAAACTAACTGATTTGGGGCATAAAGATTCTTAAATATTTCCTTTTTTTATTTTTAAATAAAAATTGCAATAATTATTGAAATGATAGATTAGAACAGACATCTAAATATTTGTGATTTAAACAACTCTGAGTCTTTGGAACTCTATCAAAAGCTGTCCAAAAGTAGTAAAACTACTAAAGCATCGCCGCCAATTATACAGTTTGGCAAATCAAATTTACCTATCGACTGGTCTCAATTTTTGAACAATATTGATCTGTTCAATAACAAGATAGTGTTGGTTGTACAAAAGTAACTTATTCTAGTTTTGGAAGCTGAATTTTGATATAAAAATAGTAAATAAATTACGTTAATCTTTCTGCTCTGAACGCATGTTTTTGCAAATCAGATTTACCCCCTTTTATAAGGTTAGTCTTAGGTAACGTTACGTTTTGAAGCTTGTCAAAAACAGTCCAAAAATATCTTGTCTATATTTAAGTCTCAATTAGATGAACTTGATTTGAAAAAAGTTAAATTTGACATACAAAACTAATAAAGTAATTTAGTTTTGCAAATCGAATTTACCCTATTATTGATGTCTGAATTGGTCTGTTCAAAATTGTTGCCCAAAACTAACTTATTGCAAAATTTTTCCAAAAAAAGTGCAAAAATAGTAGAGAAATCTACACTGCATTTAGAAAGTTAGTATTACAAAACAAATTGTTCACGCAAAGAATGTGCCTAACTCCGAATCTTTTGGGCACTGCCACTAAGTGTCCAAAAGTAGTATATAGGTGTAGCATAAATATGATATGCAAAAGCCAGTCAATTATATAGGTTTTGCAAATGAAATTCTCCCTCTGATTGATCTATATTTTTGGACAAAGTTGCTCTATTCAAAAGTGTTTGTTTTCCAACTGTAGCACTTTTAAAGGCTGAATTTAAATGTTTAAAAGCATCTGTTGCAAATCACATTTATTCTGTTTATAAGATTCGTATAGTAAAACCCCGAAATATTTCCATTTTTTATGCAAAACTGAAACAAGATTTCGAGATGATCTAAGGAAATTCTTCTAGCAACAGTTATATCCATTAATTTTTGGAAGCTGCCAAAAATTACCCAAAAGTACAAATGACTCTGAAGTGTCAGCATAGTAGATTAGCCAATGCCATGAGATATACCAAATCAAATTCGTTCTAGGAGTTTTTGCTGTACAGAACTAAAATAATTGGAATTTTCCAAAAATTGGGGTCTAGCACAAAGACAGAAGAAATAACAGACTATTATAATATTAGATATCAAATAGTAGGATAGTTTTTATAGAGAATTCTAATCTTGATAAACCACAATTCTGCTACATTAATAATATAACATAGACTTTCCTGAATAAAGAAGATGTCATAGATATAATTAATAGAAGATAAAAAGACATTTTATTTCTCAGTTCTTTAGTCCGAAAAATGTTCTAGCCAACGACCAGGAACCGAACCACGGGTCTCCTCGTGCTCTCCGGGCGTTGAGATGCTCTAGACATCAAATGTCTCTTTATCTTCTATTATATTAATCGTTCCCAGTGATCCAATTTAAATTAATTTTGGTTGATTTGAATTTGAATTTCAATTAAGATGTCTTAGCTTTTTTGAAGAAGAAAATATGGAGTAATTTGAATTTGTGTTTCAAAAGAAAATGGCTAGCATAATAGTATTCCAAAGCAAAACACGTTGGCGTCATAAAATCAAAAGGGTCCCAAAATTACCTTAAATAAATCTATGTACTTACCAATAGTTGTATAGTTGATATAATAATAAGCAGCAATCATACCCAAATTCAATGGTACACAATCAATCTCCTCTTCAATACTAATACATTTCGAATGTTCCAAATCATTTAATGTTTGTTCAACTAATTCAGATAAATGATCAGATAAATGTCGATGTGTAACACCTTGTAAATTATAATAATTTGGATTTTGTGTTAAACGACGATATAAAAATGTCCATGTTAAATAATCAACAGCATCCTGTTTATTTTCAATTGTTTTTGTAACAATTTCAGCATTAAAATGATCATGTAAACAATGATCTAAATGACTTTCAACCGGTAATGGATCACTTAAGAATTTCTTAAAGAAATCTTTTTTCGTATTTTGACACATTAAAATACATTTAGCATCATCATCTTCTAATGGACGATTAGCACGTCCAACCATTTGTAAAACATCTGTTACAGGATAATCTTCATAAGCATGTATTTTACCATTATAATATTGTGTATCCATTATTATAACTAAATGTGCATAGATATTAACAGTCCAACATAAATCACGACTGACTACAGCAATTTGTACAGCGGCTGTATCAAATAATTGTTCAACTAAACGTAGATCACTTGCCGTTAAACCTTCATGCATATAAGCAACACCTTGTGATAAAGTTTCTTTTAATGTCTTATCAGTCATACGATCCAAGAACGGTTTAATATCATCCTCTTCAGCATGAAAGAATTTATTCGATTGTCCCTCAGCTGCAGCATAAGTTAATAAATCTATTGCAGTTAAACGTGCTTGTTTACGTGTCGGTACAAAAACAATAACCGGTTTATGTGGACTGTATCGTGTTATAGCATTATAAACCGGTTTAGCCATTGCTAATAATCTCGAAGCATTATGTGTGATATTAAAGCCTTGTACGTGTAATTCTAATGGTATCGGACGTACACTTGGATGGAAATTAAATGTACAATTCGCATTACAACCCAACCATTGTGCTATATCACGATAATCCATCAATGAAGCACTCAATGCAACAATACGTATCGGTTTTTCAATTTGTGATGAAATATAACGCATCCTCGAACATACAATTTCAATAACTGGCCCATCTTCACCACCAATCAAATGTAATTCATCAACAATAAACAAATTAACATTCTGTACATTCTTACGTTGTTTCCAACGTCGCGATAAAACATCCCATTTTTCAGCAGTTGTTATAATGATTTGACCTTTTGCTAGAAATTTCAAATCCGTACCAGTTTCACCGGTTAATAGAACAACTTTCTTTCCCAATTGTCCGAATTTATTATGCCAATCGGCAAAGATTAATTCAGCTAATGGATCTTTTGGTACTAAATAAACACATCTACCTTCGGGATTCTGTTGGAATAATCGAAGAATAGCAAATTCAGCTATTGTAGTTTTACCAGAACCAGTTGGTGCACCAATAAATATATTATCATCACTATTATATACCGAATTGAAGACTTGCGTTTGTATCGGATTGAATTGTGGAAATTTCTCTAAATATAATTGTTCGTATTTATCATTTCTTAATGCTGTTATTGGTAATGGTTGTAAATCTAATAATTCAGTAGGTGGGAAATTCTTTTCCGGTAATATTAAATGACGAAATGATACTGGTAATTGTGTTTCAGCACCAATCCAACGATCGGATACAATACGTAAGAAATATTGTGGTGGTAATGGTTCAAAGATTGGTACAAAGAATTTAATAAAATGTTCATCTTCACAATATTTCGATTTTAATAAGAAGAATTCATGATGTAATATTACTTCAGAATCAACATCTTCAACTAATATCCAAAAACCTTGACTAGCACCGTGCAATTTATCATCCCATTGAAAATCGGGTGTTATTGTTAATTCAACTTTCAACATTGATCTTGTGATCGGTTGTATATGTGTTGATAATTCTAATTTAGGGAATTGATGTACATATTTATGTATTGTTTTACCTAATTTCGGTACACGTATCAATTCACCAATTTCATTTGGACCTAAATCATATAAACGTTCCCAGGGGAAATTTTTCTTTTCGATTTTCTTCACAATCTCTTCGGGCATCTTACGGAATTGTCGTAATGGTGACATCGATTGCCACATACGTTTATCGATCATTTTACATAATGATAATGATTTATCGGCTAATTGTGCCCAACCACGATGTAGAACAATTTCGAAGATTGCACGCATTAAACGTAATGCTGATTGTGTTACATATACCATATCGGACATTAATGAGAAACCTTCTAATTTTAATTGTGATATATACGCTTGTAATAGAACATTAACTTTAGCACTAGCTTCTTCGATACTCTCTTTAATCGGTATCGGTACACGTTCCATTAATTTTTGCAATTCTAATTTCTCCTCTTCACGTACTGTAATATGTTTGAATTCTGATGATAATGAGAATACGCGGAATAATTCGATTTCACTCAACATCGGTTTTAATAATTGATTATAAGTTTGCATTGTTTCGTGTGTACAATAATAATGTGATGCAATTCGACCTAATTCAGTTACTTGAAATTGTCCAGTTTTTCGTTCGTATTTAACTAAACCGCTACGATCTAAATGTAAAGATGCAGTATGTATCAAATCGGCACGATGTTTCTCCAATAATTGATCATCTTTTAAATGGTCCTGTGATATTCCATACAATGACGGTTGTCGTAACATCCGTATATAAAGATACGTATAACCCAACCAATTAACAGCATCACGCATATTCTGTATAGTACCTAAGACAATTTCCGCATTCAACATATCCGGTAATTTCGATATTAATTGTGATTCAATTGGTAATTGTTGATTTAATAATGATAGATAATATTGTAATTCACTATGATTTGTTATTAAGATACCTTCACCTTTTGTATCGTATTGTGGCCGACCAGCTCTACCTAACATTTGTAATACATCTAAAGCACCCAATTCAACCCATCTACCTTTTTCTGGATTATAAATTTGTGTACCTTTAATTATAACAGTATGTGCTGGTAGATTAACACCCCAAGCTAATGTTGCTGTTGATACTAAAACTTGTATATGTCGATCAGCGAATAGATCTTCAACTAATGTACGATCAACACGTGTCATACCAGCATGATGTATTGCAAAACCATACGGTAATAAATCTTTTAATTCATGATTCTTAACTTGTTCAGCTTCAGTACGTAGAACTTCCATTGATGCTGAACCTTCACGTAAAAATTGACCTAATGTATCCTTCTCTAAACACATATCACGTATTGCACGTGCTGTTTTACCGGTTTCTTTACGTGAATGTACGAATATTAATACTTGATTACGTCCAGCATGTTCCATTGTTTTCTCATAAACAATCTCATTCATTACTTGATAACGTTTCAATGCTTTCTTTTCAGTAACACCAATATATTGTTGTTCTAATGATACCGGTCGGAAACTATTATCGAAATAGAATAAACCAGTATCGGGTTTGATACGTAGAAACATTGCAACATCTTGATAATTCGGTAGTGTTGCTGATAAACCAATTAAACGTACATCTTCTTGTGTTGATTCAATCATACGTATTGTACGTGCTATTAAAGCTTCTAAAACTGGTCCACGTTCATCGTGTAATAAATGTATTTCATCGATTATAATTAAACGTACTAATGATGTAAATGTTTTCTCACCACCTTTACGTGTTATTATATCCCATTTTTCTGGTGTACAAACAATTATTTGTGTTGCAGCAATTTGTTCACGTGATAATTGATGATCACCAGTTAATTCAGCTACTTGTATATTATAATTAGCTAAACGTTTACTAAAATTACCAACCATTTCTTGTACTAATGAACGCATCGGTGCTACATAGATTATTTTAAAATCATCCACATTTATTGTACCATCATCATTAATATGTTTACCGATTTCACGCATCATACATAATAGTGCAACATTTGTTTTACCAGCACCAGTTGGTGCACATAATAACAAATTTTCATCTGATTCTAAAGCAGTTTTATATAAACGACTTTGTATACGATTTAATGTTTTAAAACCATCAAATACCGGTTGTACATATTTCGGTAATTGTTCAATCGATTGTAATTTCTCATTATCACCGAATGGTTTCGGTTTCAATGCAGGCACATGAACTTCTTCATAACCTTTACGTTGTTTACGGAATGAACCTTCCGGTAATTGACAACGTTTATTTGCCATAAAATGTGAACCTTGTGCAAACACTAAATCTTCAAAATCGATTAAATGTCGTGAACCAGCTATTTGTGAACTTGTACCGATTTCTGAATCATCTTCATTATGTTTACGCCGTCTTGATCGTGTTGATTCTTCATCACCACCATTAACACCACCACCACCACCACCATCATTGTCGTCATCATCACCTTTACCGGTTTCTAGTAATCGTAGTATTTTTGCTAGGGATGCATCTTCGCTCATTTTATCTTTGATTTTTTGTTTCTCCGATTCGCTCTGGGATTTTGCCAAAAGTGTACAATACAAAACTGGAAATTAATCGTTATTGTTAGAATTATACAGTGATTTATTCTAAAGAATATAGGCCAGTCGAGATCTCCCAATTACCATCAACTATAAAGATAAGCGGGTAAGAGGAAAAATTTAACTGTGGGCAAAAAAATTTAAAATATCCATATTCCAATGACAACAAATACAGGGTGGGTAAACCATCTAAGTGGATAGGAAAAAATTCGTTACCGTTTACTGTTAAAATTTTTTACACGAGTCAAAAAGATAGAGAAAAAACCGAAAATGTTGGATAAATATCACCCACCATTAATCATCTTTGAAACATCTATTGTGGCATGTAAAAATGTATGTATATGCCAAACATCTGCCATCTTTGTTATGAATATAATGATTGTTTTCGACATAGCATGATTGATACAGGCCAGTAAAGTGACGTAGAAGAACATATATTAAACAAAGAATTTTGAAATATCTTAATAAACGACTAGAATTGTTAATTGTTATATTTTTTTCTTTAGCATCATTTATATTTTAGCAAATACAAAATTAATAAAAAATAATGAAAAAATAAAATAAAAAAAATAAAAATCGTAGTCGTTTAGGAAGATAATCCAAACTCTTTTTTTGATCTCTGTCCTTTTCCAATAAGTTTTATTAGCTGATATCAACCATGCAATGTCGGAGAGAATCATTACAGTCACAACGAAGGTAGCAGATGTTTGGCATGTCGTAGGTAATAAACAATACTGGTCGTTTACGAAGATATAGAGTTATCACAATTTGAAAAGAACACACCAATAAAGTTGCGCAGAATGTAAAAATAGGTGCAGACGAGACTAATTTCGAATTTAAGGGAAGGAAAGTCTAGACAGTGGCGTCCATTATTCTGTTTTGTGGCTTCCGTCTGAAGTATTCGTTTAGTTTTTTCTGCTGAGAGCCAAGAAAATATTATAGTCCTCAATGACGAATAATGCCCCCCCCCCCCAATTTGGGATGTCTTATGCAAATTTTTACGACAACGGGTGTCGTTCCAAAAGAGAAAGTCTATTTTATTGTTTATTTGTTCCTATTGTCTCTCTATTTTGTTTTAACGACTGTACAGATTTTAACAATGGGCGGTAACGAAACTCTTCCTGTGCGCCTAGACGGTTTGCCCATCCTGTATGTATTGCATTTGAAACAGAAACAGACTGTGTTGCACACAGTTTACTTCAAATTTCAATATAAAATTGATTTTATAAGAGACGGTATAAGATTGATTTTATAGGCCCGATCGTTCGATATGTCAGTCCGGCCCTGACTACCGCCTTAAGAATGTTCTCGATATATGAAAATCAGTTTCTTAAAATGTGGCAAAATCTAATTTCAAACTACACTCGACCAATTATCTTGTTCCTTGATAAATACTTATTAACGTTGTCAGCATCTTCTATACAGAATGGGCTATCGGTCTAGGTTAAACAATTCAAGTGTTTTTTTGTTTTTTTTCGTTTGCTTATATTTATAACAATTACAGAGGACAATGCGCTTTCAAAATTTGCTTCCGTTTTGGAAACACTCATTTTTTGTGGGATTTATCAAGTTTTCTAAAAAATAGATGCCAATTTTAAGAAAAGGGCTTCATACCGCACTCAAGCAAACTGTTCTCTATAAATGACATAAACTTCATTTAAATCCGTAGATAAACAAAGGAGATAAACGAAAAATTGGTTTTAAATTGCATCAAACATTATCTTTTTGGATTTTTTTTTAAATTTGAGACTAACTTTTATTGTTTACTTGGTAGTGGGAGATTTTGACTTTATAAAAACTATAACTTACTCATTTGACGGTGCTTCTTTAAGATCTTAATGAAATCGAAACAATCATAGCCCAACAACAAAACGAGCTGATTCTCACATTCACGTTCATCATTAGCTGAACGTAAAACATTCAAAACTTCCTGAGCTTTTGCCTGTGATACCATAGCATCATCATAGATACGTGATAAACGCCTTTGTAACCAATACGCATCGATATCCAATGGATGTAAGGATTTCTCTTTTTTCGTCTCTTCAACACCACCTAAATTCTCAGCATGTATAGCACCATCATCTTTGGCTTCTTCACCTTCATCATCCTCCATATCATCACGCACCTCACCATACATATCCTCATCATCCTCCTCTTCGGATTCTTCAAATTGTACATTAATACCGTACGTTTCATCGATATTCTCTTCATTGACTGTATGTTTGGTCTCTTCAATACCAAAATCGGTGATTTTTTTACCTAAATTCACCAATAAAGCGAACCGTTCATCAGCTATCTGTCCTAATAGAGCTTCAGTTTCTTTCTTCTTCTCTTTCTCTTTTAATTTATCATTTTTCAATACAGCTAATACTTCATCGGCTGCACCACATAGAATATCTCTCGGTTGATCACCTAATGCTTCCTGTAGGAAACTCAATAACACTTCATAGGTTTGTCGGGTTTCTTGTGTTTTCGGACGATAAATTATACCGACCATTTCATCAACACCTTCTGATAGTAATGTAGCACCTTTCATACGTGCAAAATCGTATTGGGCTTCGTCTCGCTTTTGTCGCCTAAAAATATTATTAGAATTATTCGAGAATTTCAATTGTGACTTGATACTTACTTGACTTTACGTTCTTCAGCTTTCCCAGGACGGGTGCGTTGGGCACGATCACCCATCTTTGTACCCGACAATTTACCAACAAGTGATACAACTTCACCGGTGGCTTCATCACGGCTACGACGTTCGATAAGACGCACATCGGCTTGTAGAACAAGATTTGAATTCTAGAAAAACACAAACACTTCAATCAACAATGGCAGAAACGTAACCTAAACGTTCGGGTAAACTATCCAATTTTATAGGTTTAATCAAAAAGTTTGATACAATAAATATAGAGTATACATTCAAGTAAATGTAAATTATTAAAATTTTATCGAAATTGTGGAATTTATTGTTAAAATTAACACTTACGGCTTTATATTCGTATTGGAGCTGTCTCGCCGCAGCATCCGCCATCGTGGATTTTTTGACAGATGACAACAAACAGTAATAGGGATATTTGATTTCTTACTAATCAGAAATTGCTACAATTGTGGAATTTATACTGGAAATGAGTAATCAGTAATCTCTTTCTATCATACGACTCATAGGATATTGATAAAAAGAGACGGATCATCTGTCAGTATGTCGTTTCCAACTTTATTCTCCATCTATTGTATTTAGCATTCCAGTATGTCTAAAATTGTTCTAAATACCAATAAAATATGCTGAAAGTTACTAAAAAGCGCGGTAATTTCGAATAGTCTTAGAGTTAAACTCAATTATTTAACAATTATTTTGATTAAAATAGTTTTTTTTTTCAAACCCACGTACAGAGAAGGGACTCTTGAGATTTAGTCAATTTGGAGCAAGAGAGAAAGTGAGAACAGAGAAAGCGGAAAACAAATAGCACAATAAAGAGAGACATATCAAGATAACGTCAGAGAGGCAGACGATAAGGTTAAAAATAGAGAAATAAGAGCAACAAGCGAGACAGCAAAAGGAGGTGCAACAAGATAGTTACAAATAATAACAAATGAGACAGAGAAGGCGTAACAGAATCAAGAAACGTTTGTAAATAATTGGATCCCACCACCAAAGACTGAGAAGAGACTATTCACATGCATCTTTCTCGACGTAGTAGACAGAGAAGGAAGCTATATTTCTCTAAGACAAAATATTGTAGCCGGGATTCCTGTATATTGAGTAAGGTCAGGACTACCAATCGAATAACTGAAATACCACTAAAAAACGCGGTAATTTTCAAAATTGCTTCTAGAATATCTGTGGTTTTGTTTATCGTTAATTATGACGAAATTTATGTAGTTGTACCCCAATTTAAAGGTAATTACTGTAGTATTTCAATCATTTCTATTAATTGATCGTTATCAATCGTTATCATAATTTGTTTGTTTTTAGGTTATTATTATTTTTATCAATTACGTCATTTCCTAGGCCAATTAATCATATTTAAATATTGCACCGATAATATTTGATTTTTATCGCTTATCGGTAAATTACCGTTATGCTTGAACAGCTCTTATTTAACCAAACACTTCATTAAAACCCTTAATTTTTGATCAACAACAAAAAGAATGTTTAGAATTACGGAAATTTCGAGACATATCGCCTCAAAAACCGGCAAATTACAATTTTCAACCACTTCCCGAGATAATGCACAACATAGGTGAGCCTAAAAGATCCACTCTTTACGGACAAAATCTAATTCTAAATTATTTTGCAGTTGCAAAGTCTTGGTGGTTGGTGGTGGTTCCGGTGGTTGTTCCACCGCCGCCAAACTAGCACGTATCCTAAAGAAAGAGGAATTAATCATCGTAGAACCGGCGGATCTCCACTATTACCAAGCCCTATTCACATTGATCGGTGGTAATTTGTGTGATCTATCGAAAGCCTCCAAGCCAATGGCACAAGTTCTGCCAAAGAATGCCACTTGGTTGAAGGATAGTGTTGAGGAATTCAATCCAAAGGCGAATTCGGTTACGACAAAAAACGGCGATACAATCAAATACGATTTAATGCTAGTTGGTGTTGGTTTACAATTGCATTACGAACAGATTCCCGGTTTAATTGAGGGCTTAACAATGGAGAATAGTGGAGTGTGTTCGAATTATTCAGCGAAATACGTTGAACGGACCTGTGGCGCAATGAGACGTTTCGAATCGGGGAATGCGGTGTTCACATATCCGGAAGGTCCGGTGAAATGTCCCGGAGCACCACAGAAGATCTGCTACATCACTGAAGATTATTTCCAAAGAGTAATCGCGAATTTTTAGTTATAATTCCTAATAACTTTAGACTATTTTTAGACCGGTAAAAGAGATAAAGCGAATGTTATTTACAATACATCACTCGGTGTGATTTTCGGCGTTAAACCGTACGCTGACGTCTTGTGGAGAGTTTGTAAAGAACGCGACATTAAAGTCAATTTACGTACAAATCTGATTGAAATCCGCCCCGATAAGAAAGAGGCGGTCTTCCGAAATTTAGACAAACCCGAAGAATGTTTCGTACAAGAAGTATTCGCTTAAAATTTCGTCATTTTTAAACATTTTTAATCTACAATTTTTCAGTATTCAATGCTACATGTTACACCACCGATGAGTACACCGGATGCTCTGAAACAATGCAAAGATCTAACAAACGAAGCCGGTTTCGTGGACGTCTGTCCGGAGACGTTACAAAGTCTACGATTCCCTAACGTTTTCGCGATCGGTGATTGTAGCTCGTCGCCTAATTCCAAAACGGCCGCAGCTGCTGGTTTGTTCGACATTAAATCGTTTAGATTTCCATTAATTTGAAGTATTTTTTACAGCTACACAATGCTCTGTGGTTTTTCCGCATATGAAGTCGTTACTTGAAGGCAAATGCTTATCGAAAGATTTGAAATACGATGGTTATGCATCATGTCCGCTAGTTACCGGTGCAAATAAGTGTATTCTAGCGGAATTCGATTATAGTTTAACACCATTAGAAACGTTCCCATTCCGGCAAGATCGCGAATTGAGAATCATGTATTATATGAAGAAATTGTTATTGCCGCAACTGTATTGGCATTTGATGTTGAAGGGACTCTGGAACGGGCCGAAAATGATGCGAAATATACTCCATTTAAGATTATTTTAATTACTCTACTCTACGATATTATATATATTATTAAACTGTATCTTTATATGGAATAAATGGTTATTTTCTGGTAGATTATCGGATTTTCTCGAATTAGTTTTGAAAAAACCGCGTTTACAGTGTCGCCAACACATTTCCGGTAAAATCAAATTAAGAGCGATTTTGTCAAATTTTGTTCCTTACTTTTCCACAATTATAGCCGAATTTTATTTAATTAATCCAATTTTCAATATTTTAAGCAACTTATTGACCTTTATATTGTAATTTATTTGAATTCTTGTAAAATAGTAGCTGATTTGACTCGTTTCGATTGTCATTTGTTTGAGCCGCCATTTCCCATTTCCTTTCTGAGTTGAGTGTCGCCACAGCAACATGACCGCAACCGTACAAAAGGTAAAATTTAATTTAAACTAAATCGAAAATTGTTTAAATTCAATAAAAATGTGATTATTTCCAGAAAAAGAAGGAACCCATCCACTCTGTCCAAGTATTCGGCAGAAAAGTGAGTATAATTCAACATAACCTCAACAGTTTGTTTTAACACGTGTTTTTGTTTGAATTCGATAGAAATCAGCAACTGCCGTTGCTTATTGTAAACGTGGACGTGGTGTTTTACGTGTAAATGGCCGGCCATTGAGTCAAGTGGAGCCAAAAATGCTCCAAGATAAATTACAAGAACCGATCCTATTGTTGGGTAAAGATAAATTCTCAGCTGTTGATATCCGTGTTCGTGTTAATGGTGGTGGTCATGTATCGCAGATTTACGCTATACGACAGGCTATATCGAAAGCTCTAGTAGCCTATTATCAAAAATGTAAGTCATTATTGTTGTTTGTTTTTATTATATTAAAGAAATTGTTTTGTAGACGTTGATGAAGCTTCAAAGAAAGAATTGAAGGATATTTTGATACAGTACGATCGTACATTATTGGTAGCGGATCCACGTCGTTGTGAACCGAAGAAATTCGGCGGTCCAGGTGCCCGTGCCCGTTACCAGAAATCTTACCGTTAAGTCTTATTCTATTACAATCAGAACGAAGTAAAAATAAAAACAACTTTCTAAGTTTTTATTTTTAATACCAGAAAAATAGATCCTTTTTATTATTTTGATAATCACAATTCAAATTAATTCAGCATCAATTTTAGCACCCATACGATGTAAGGCAATTATCGTATTTACAGCTTTTATCCAACGTTTCTTAATAACGTACCGTTTCAATTTAGCCTTGTTTAATTCCATTTCTGGATGGATTGTTGTAGCCGCTAACCATTCGTGTTGTAAAGCTTCGGTGGCTGATAATCGCGAACTACAAAAAAAATCAAACCACAAATTGAAATCCATTTTGTTGATAATTTTTATTAACAATAATAGACACATTACAATAATACAACAACAAGACAACAGACAGTAATTTACCAGGAGGACACCGAACACAGATGGTCCCTAAATTATTTTATAAATTTAACAAAAATTAAGCTTAGACTCTCCTGGTGGTTGTGTGTAAACAGCCAAAATGAAAATGCAAGCGTTAATTTGTTTAAAAATTAATGATGAATTTGTCAGAAATTAGTTTCGTTGATGAAATGTGATTTTATTTTTAGCCCGCGATTGAAAGAAATTATTTAACGAGCTAATCGTCCGTTGTCCTAAACAATCATTCTCGCTCCATTCGGATGATACCGAACCGTGTCGGGTATTGGGTCGTGTAGGTCCCTGGGGACCATCCCATTGTTCCAACAGTTGCAATAATAGGTCTTTTGTACTACTCGGACTATTATTGTTATTGTTTTGTTGATTGCTATTTGGATATTTTTGATTGAAAATCGGTACATCTCGACTCATATTCGTGATACGATATTTGGTACGTCGCCATGGTACCCCACAATCGGGACTATTCGGATGGTCTTTCGGTAATTGTCGATTGTTTGTTATTTCGATCGGTTTACTACTGGAATGATGACCATTCGATATTGATGTTGTATTATTGAAATTCTCATTATTTAATAATGTTGGTATATTCGATAATTGAAAGAGTTTATCTGATAATTTTCTTATCTCTTCGGCTAAATTGATACGTTCAGTTACATCCGGTCCTTTAATTACACAAGTACTATCCGATGATCGTCGTAAATGATCTAATTGTGGATTTGGTGGTAATAGATCGTGATTGATATGATGGAAACAATTATCAGAACCAGGACTTGAGGCTAATGAACCGCATGGTGATGGTGACATTCCGTTAAGGGAATGCGAGGAATCGGATAGATGATGACCGCCTGTACATATTGGCAAGATAATATGTGATGTCATCTCAAAGACATAAGGTGAATTTGGATGTTCATTCCAACGTTCAACGAACTGTTTTAAATTATCTTTGGTCACCTCCATTGTGGAGGTATTCGTTACCATCTCTACTGTTGTTGTTGGTATTGTAGATTTAATTGGTGTTTTCCGTTTTAACCAATCATGTTCTAAACATTGTTGGGCAGACATACGTTTACTGGAAAAATAAAAAACAAAGACAGAATTCCCGTTAGAATTAGTACGATTAATTCGGAGATATCATGCAAATGAATTGGGGAATTAGTTGAAAATTGTTATAGATGAAAAACACTTACTTCATATCTTTTAGTAGTAGTTTCCGTATGAAATCTTTGGCGTTCTCTGAGATTTCCTCAAATGCTTCATCGTCAAAATCATATTTCGCTATTGTAACATTCGCCATCGTTTCCACATCAGTATGTCCCATAAACGGCGACAATCCCGATAATCTATACAAATCTATTATAAGTCTCTCAACAGAAAAATCGTTAAAATTCTTACAGAACATAACAGATGACACCAACCGACCACATATCGGTTCCATAACCGATTTGATCGAAATTGACGACTTCGGGTGCAACAAATTCCGGTGTACCAAATAATACTTGTAATTTCTTATCGGGATCGAATCGTCTAGCTAGACCGAAATCAATGATTTTGATACGATTACCAGTACGTGATAAACATAGAATATTTTCTGGTTTCATATCTAAATGTAGAATACGTTGTTTATGGATGAAATCGATACCTTCGCAGATTTGTCGCATAAAAATCGTACAACTTTTCTCAGTTAAAACGAAATCATCATCGATGACACGTTCGAACAGTTCACCACCTTCAATACTTTTACAAATTTGATTTAATTCAATTAATCGGTGTGTACGAGATTAATTTTCGATTGGTCGAATCAGTGAGTAATGCGGTTGTAATATTAATGGTGTAGGGCGTCAAGTAATTACAGAAAATTTGGCTGCGTATTTCTATATGAAATCCTTTGGAGTCTGTGAAGTTGAGAAAATCCTCGATGCGTTCTGACAGTCTTCAAAATACCAATTTTTCCTTTTTACGTACTTTGTTTGGCTAATTTTCCGGGAAGTGTATTTTTTGGGTAGAAATTGACAAAAAAAAAAACGACCAAAAGTAAACGATATCGTCGATGTTACAAAGTTGCAAAAATGAAGAAAAATTCTCAATCGTACAGAACATACTGAAAGAAAAAACCGCCTTTTCAATAGGAGAAGATTTTTAGATAAGGATGTTCCTTTACTTTTTTGCTTGCTTTTCGATAGATTAATTTTGCGTAAGTCTGTCTGTTTCCTGTTGGGTGCAATTGATCTGAAGCTGTTTCAAGTAAGTCGTGCAAAATGTGAAAAAAGCTCCTCTTCACCGCCTATAGAAAACTAGGCTAATTACGTCAAAAAAAAAGAAAAAACTTCTTGAGATGGGTTCTGCAGTCTTTAGAATTTCAATTTATTGATTTGTCAACTTTTGAATATGTATAGTGGATTCAGGAACCAAAGGGTTACTATATTTGACAGACTTGTCGTTAAACAAAGAACGTGATTCCAGAGTAATAGGAAAGATACATATGTAAACAAAGAAATCACTAGATTCAAGTGTACCAACCGAAATCTATTAACCCTTTGGTCCGTGAATATACTATAGTTAATTTTACTGGAGGAGTTATACACCGCACGCTTTTAAGTCTTTGTTTAAGCATTTCCCGGATGCGGTTTTCAGTGGGGCGCCGAACCATTTAAATATGAAGAACATTCTTTTATAGATAGCGAAAACGGCACATGGAACTCTTGTTTGCCCTAATTAGTCTCGATCCAGCACTATTTCCACCTGATTTTGTTTGTTTTTTTGGAAATTTAATGCAAAATACTAAAGAAAGTCAAAGATACAAAATATCGAAAAATTTAATCGTGAAACTGAAAATACTCTCCTTTATATTGCCATGCTTCTATCTGTTGAGATAAGAAAGTCCGTGGTTGGTTGTGACGATCTCCGAACCGAAGAGGCTAAGAAGTCTTTTTAAAAGCGTTTGTGTAGTTAAAGACTTTGTACAGAAAAAGAGATGGTAAAGAGGGTGTAAGAAATGCTTGTAAAAGTTGGGTACTACCTTCGTCTTTTTTAGGGGGTTAAAGATTCTAAAAGTTCTTTCAAATAAGACGTACCACCTTTGAAAAGCGTCTGATCGAACAAAAAACTGGACACTGAGCCTAAATGTAGCTGCTTTAGATCTTTGAGATGAAAAGTAACAGACTTTGCCGGTTGCTAGATCTTTATCTATTCTTGTTAGCAATTTTTTCTTTCAGAAAGACTTGACGCAAGACGCAATTATGAAGAAAAACTTAGCGGAAGTTCTGTAATTCAAAAAATTTAATGTTTTTGTGTTTTTTAGAGGTTTCAGCAGAGGCGGACTGAGACTAAATTGCTGAGTTCCATGCGTCCTTCTCGCTATCCATTAAACAAGACTACTTAAATGGTTCGGCTTCTCATTGGAAACGCCCCGTGCCTTCCCCTTATGCCGGTACTGGGTTTCTAGGGACTTAGGTTGTCGTTTTGTTTTTGACTTATTTTGCCAAAAACGTGTCCAAATTCCTGCGGTGCTAACAGCTTCATCTTTTTGCATTAACTCTGGAGTCGCCTTTGTTTAGACGGAATGCAAATTCTAATTTTTGATGGAACGTCGCGGACAAGATTCAAAACGTCACATACAGTCACCGTACACATTAGTCACCGATTTGACCTTTTTCCATTAATAAATCTACTTACTATTCCAAGATGACACACATCACTTTACCATTCTCGAAGGCATCATACAATTGTATTAAACGTGGATGTTGTAATGTACGCATAATATCAACTTCACGTTCAACATTCCGACGATCCTCCTTTTTCGGAACACCAATAAATTTCGCAGCTAATGTTAGATTTGTTGTTTTCTCACGGCATTTATAGACAGTTCCGAATTTCCCACTACAAACAAAAACAAGAACGGGGAAAAAAACGAATATATTTTGGATTTCTACCAGTAAATTTAGGACATTTAGAATATTACCGGCCAATTTCCGTTTCTAATGTGTAGAAATCTTTCGGATCAATGCCACGTTTAATTTGGACATCACGGTACGGAAAACTCAGGTCAACTTCTAATTGATCAAAAAAAAAAACAAAACAAAATAATTAACGATTAAACGATTGTGCAATAATAATAATAAAGAAAGGAAAAAATTGACACGGTGCCAATTGGAACGGCGCCCAACATATTGTATTGGGTTCAAAAAATTGATAATAATAAATCCAAATTCGACTCAATTAATAAATTGATAAATTAATTAATTTAATTTCACACAAGTACACAATTTTGTCCAACTGTTCAATACTGGGATGGTTTCAAAGGGTGAATCGTGCGACTTACCACCAATTGGATCAGTTTCGTCGACTTTAATCATATTTGCCTACAATTCACATTAATAATAATAATGATAATAATTTCAATTATAATTACCTGTAATTAATTTAGAATTGAACGCAAAAAATCAAATCATTCAGTTGTTTTATAGACGATTCACGGTCGAATTCCACACACGTTTGCAACGAAAATAAAACATCAACAATGTTAGTACTTAAGTCACTACCATTTGTTGTTGTTTTTTTTTGTCCACTTTATTTACTAATTAATTATTTTCTGATTAATCAACCGCAATTGGATGAATTTGTAAAGATTCAGGAAATATTGTGTTGATTGTTTTAATAGAGAGACACACACAGACTTAAGTATTGTGTTGTATGTAGAAGCGTCGCGATGTCGGTACCATATCGGCGCCAAAATTAGAACAATATCACGTGATCATGTTGCGTTTGTATATGATCCTGTCGAAAATATATAGAATTGGATCTTATGTATTATATAAGTAGAAAAAATTTTTAATATAAATTCCTAGTTGTTTGTAAAAGTAGGAGCAGGGACACCGGTTGTCGCCGCCGACACGGACACACTTTAAAGATTTTTGCCAAAATACCATTACTTCGTTTTTTTTTTGTTGTTGAATTTGGCACGGTTTCATTTCGTGGTATTTTTCTAAAATGCACAGTAAATATATCATTTTTAATGTGAATGAATGGATCTTATTGATTAAAATTGGGAAAAATTCATTGGCACGATTCGTTTACAATTTATTCAGTTATAGATGAACGCTAAAAGATTCTCAGTGCGCAGTACTATCGGCGGTTGCCGCGGTAAAAAAATCAGTCACAAAAAAATACAGTAGGTAAAATGCGATACTGTGCATTTGATTTTTTATTGCGGTTATTACACGAAATCAAGGAACTTCTAAAATCCGTCTCACGATAAAACTCTGCGTCTTTGATCTCTCTCAACTTCAACATAACCTTCTGAGAGAGAGAGAGCGAGAGAGGATCATGAGGAGAAGCGATATTTCTAAATCAAAGATATTACTCTCCCGCATTCTCCGATGATTTATGATGAGACGAACTTTACCTCAACCGTATCTACTTGAGATAAGAAAGTTGGTAATTTGTCCCGACGATCTTCAGGTCCTTGGTTTGGTTGAAGATGAGAAAGAAAGTGAGGGAAATGTCTCTAAACCATACGTATTCCCTTCTCCTGTAACACCCGAAGATTTACTACGAGACAAACTTTACATCTACCGGTTTTTCTTTGGACACAAAGTCGAAGATCCCAAAAGTCTAGATTGTAGTAAACATCGAAAGAAAAAAAAATGCCCTTCTTGCGCATAAGGTATACGATTTTCCGCATTGGCAAACATATAGGATTTATTAATCATTAATTTAATGGTCACGAATCTACTTCCGATAAAGAAGTCCGTGACTAGTTCTGACGATCACCAGGTCCTTGGTTTGGTTGAAGATAAGAGAGCGTCACAAAGAAGAGAGATAAAGCGTCACAAAGACGAGAGATAGAGCATCACAAAAAAGAGAGATAGATAAAGCGGGAGATCGCCACAAAAAAGGGAGATAGTGTCACACAGGAGAGAGCGCTTCAAATAAAAGGTAGACCTCTGTAAGTCCTTTTTCCGCTACTTCCGGAATCTTATCTTGGGATGGATTTTAGTTACGCCTGTTTTTAGAGAAAGCAAAGTGTGCGAAATAATGCTGAAGCTGTGTCAAATATGATTGTTTAGAAAAATACAGGTGGAACAATGTGAAGGGCAGAGTTTCTTCCTATTTTTGACTACTTTTATCCTTATCCAGCCTATTAAATAACAGAAAGCTCTCTTTCACGTAGAAAATGAGACACATACATATATCCATCATAGAAGGAAAACTCCTTATCAACTTTTGAAATTATGAAATCTGACCTCTAGGTCTTTACGACGAGGTGCTACTGTGTGCTTGTGACATTGAACGTGAAAAACTCACAATCAGTCCCATGGGTGGGCATCATGAAAGCTTTGGAACCCTACCTTGGGTAGTCGGTGGGTAGCTACCTGAACGACAGAGAAATAGTGACTGCGGAAGGCAAACCCTTCGATATGAGTGTGGGTGTCCCACAGGGGTCGGTGTTAAAACCGCTACTGTGGAAGAGTGTTTTGCTTATGAAGAGGTGTTGCCAATCTTGCGAGTTGTCCACTAGATCTTCTAGAGAATGAACGTGTGAACGTTTGGAAAGGTCTAATTAGCGAAAGAGAAAAGTAAATGCGTGTGTGGCACGCATGTGATGGGAGATGTCGGAAAGGGAGTCTGGGCTAGGCAAACGAATTTCTTTGAATGCTTCGGATTCTACCTAGCGAAGATGGGAGGATGGAAGAAAAAGAGGCTAAATGCTGAAAGCGAGGTTGGCGAAAGAGTAACGAAGGAGAGCTTGGTGGAAATTGTAACGTGCTGGCGAGTTGAGAGGGGACCTTGACCGGGTCTCGGTTTAGAGGGACACAGTTATGTAATGTAGATATGAGGGAGAACACCGCTAAGATGTTTGTAAGTGGGGCGGCAGGGGTTGTTGTACAGTCGAGTCAGCTAACCGTATGTACGTAAGTTGAATGACTGGTATGAATGGGAGAGAAGTGTGCCTTCAAAGGACTTCGTAACACCTCTAGGGTGTGGTGGGGGAGTTTTTTCAGTTGATAGGGATCCGGTACTATCACTTGGCACGGGCAGGGTGGTGTCTATGAAGATTTTCTCCTGTACGTGCAAAAAAAAATTTAGTTCGTCCTAAATTGTAAGCAACCCTCAGGAACTGTTATTTGATGGGTAAATTTGAATTTTAGCGGTTGATGAAGACAAAGTTATAAAATAGCGACCTCTTTGCTACGCGATTTGAACTAAATATTTACTAATAGCGCCATCTATTACTAAATTACAGCGTTATCAAAACGCACTGATAAGCGTGCAATTTGGGCACAATTTTTTTGCTTTATTATTGCAGCTACCAATTTGTTATCCTACTTGTGAATAATGTGTGATAAGAAGATAAATGGTGTTGAAGGTAAAACGCCGTTTTTAATCGGTGTATCCGGTGGTACAGCCAGTGGCAAGGTACTAAACACGATTTGGTAAACAACTTTATCTGATTAATTAACTGAATCGGATTCATTATTATTGTAGAGTACAGTCTGTAAACGAATTATGGAGAAATTGGGACAAGTTGATGTCGATCAAACTGAACGCCAAGTTGTATGCATCTCACAGGATAGTTTCTATCGTGATTTAACACCTAGTGAAATCCAGAAAGCTGAAAAGGGTCAATTCAATTTCGATCATCCGGATGCATTCAATGAAACTCTAATGAAGGAAATTTTAATGGATATATTGGCGGGGAAAATCGTACAAATACCAACTTATGATTATAAGAATCATTCATTGTAAAACTACCAGTCTAAAAATCAACCAAATTTGAAATTTTCAACTATTTGTAGGCGCAAAGATGAAATCATCACAATCTATCCAGCCGATGTGGTACTAGTTGAGGGGATTCTAGTATTCTATTTCCCGGAAGTACGGAATTTATTCCATATGAAACTATTCGTTGATACCGATTCCGATACACGATTAGCTCGACGTGGTAATTCGTTAATATTACAATTTAATCTACTAATTAACAATAAATACAGTTCCTAGAGATATTAATGAGCGTGGACGTGATCTGGAACAAGTCCTCAACCAGTACATGAACTACGTTAAGCCGGCTTTTGAAGAGTTTTGTTCACCGGTAATTACCCGAATTGTAAACTAGAATTATTTAATATTTTGTTGTTTTATTCGATAGACAAAGAAATTTGCGGACGTAATAATACCACGAGGCGCTGATAATATAGGTGAGTCGCTCCACAGGTGTTCGTTTCATACTTTAATCTAAATCTTTCGCTTGGTGTCCGGTGGATAGTCACTGCAATTCTCTTCTAATTTTTACCAAAAAACAAACAAACCATCAATCATGATGCATGTTCATTACGTTAATTACTAAATTAATTATAATTATTTTTGCAGTGGCTATTGACTTAATTGTGCAACACATCTGGGATATTTTACGTGGCAATGAGCAGGCAAACAAATCAATTCCAACAACAGTACTTAAATTTAATCGATTTCTAACGAATCTTAATTGATTGAAATTAACAAAAATCATTGCTAATTTGTACCAAAGACTGTTTTAATCATTATTATTTTTTTTAAGTCAATTATGGCCGTGCATTTATACTGTTTATTCTGTTAACAAGGGGTGTTTGTATCGAATAAAATAAAGCATTTAACATTGTGACTTCTTTTGATTCCAGTTGCAATCGATTTAATCGTACAACATATTCGAGAGATTTTAAATAATCGCCAACGATCATCCGAAGAACGTGTTTTAGATCATGCAGCATTACAACAATCACCGATAAAGCCGAGTGGTGATCAATTCAAACGGCCGCATTAATTAAAAAATGATTATAGGAAAAAAACATTGCATTCGAAACGTAACAATTAGTACTTAAAACTGAATAAGCATAAGTTTAGATGATGTAAAACAAGTCCTCTCATCGATTTACACGATTTTTGTCCAATAATAAACCATGACATATCAAGTAGTACAAGTTCGTCGCTTGGTTTTTTTTGTTTTGTTTTGATGAGATGGCTTGTATTTGTTTTTATTTCGATGTGTGCGTGATAAATATACCAAAAAAAATTTATAATTTATCTTCGATTAGGAATAAACTTAATTTATTAATTAATTACAATCTTAGATTTAATTAAAATAAAAACAAATCGACTAAATTATTGGTAATACAATTCCAGATTCATTCCATCATGGATTTCGTCTACAAACAAATTAAGGAAACAATTCTAATTACCGTAATTTAGTGAATTAATTGTTCAATTAAAGGATACAATCCTGTAATTGTATATGGTCCTTAAATGTGGTATACCATTTCTTTAAAACAATCTTGTCCCATCTAGTTCCGGTTTGGGCGGCTATTAATTTCTTTAAATCACCAACTGTATCGTCCGGATTGCATTTGACACGCACCTTTTTACCTAAACGGTCATTACATGTGATTTCGATCATTTTTTGTTTTTGGATCCAGAAAATAAGTGCGCTTAATTTATCAAAATTCTGGACTTATTCTGGAAACAAGAGGATTTTGACATTTGACAGAACAATAATAAGACGCATGCGTACCAAATATAACTATCTTTATCTATTACATCGGAATTGAGATGATTACATCTCTTTCTAGTTTGGTTAGTTTGACAATTATGGTGATGAAACTCCAGCATTGTCAAATCGTTATATTGTCGGTAGACTAAAAGGGCTGTTTTATACACGAACGCGAGATAGAGAAAATGAGGTAATAATAATAGATTTACTCAAAACAATTGGGATTTGATGGAGTTTTATGGAATTATCCAGAAATTCTAGTTAGAATCGAGAGAGTTGAAAAGTTTTAAAAGAGTCTAAAAAAGTCCAAACAAGTAACTATTTCCATAGAAAGTTCAGTAAGTTCCAAAAAATTCCAATAAATCTTCCGTCTCTGTCTCTCATATGTTCAGTAGCTTCTTTGGGGGAAGGGGGCTCTGGGCGGCATACAAAAAAGTGCGTTAGCGCCCAAAGGAACCCTTTAGTTTTTCTTTCTAGTAGATAAATTTTAGGGGCGGAAAATACAAAACTTACCCCAGCCGTGCACCACTTTAACCATGAAATTGTACGTACTAGAAAGAGACAGATGTATCAGCGATATATGTGTCTCTCAGCGATAAACAATGAACACAGGATTTTTTAGAAAAACCATCCATCGTCTTTGTTGTTTTTTTCAGTCGCTAATGTAGTTTTAGAAAAATCCAGCTATATCCCGATTTTATTGGAATGTTCTGATAATAGGCGGAATATTGGAAAATTTTGATAATTTCTTGAAAATTATGCAATTCCAATTCCTTATGGTATTGAAAAATTCCACTAATTCCATAATTTCCAAGAAAATTCCAAGTTATTCCCCGATTCGTATGACTACTTCCTAGAATCTCATATATGGAATATGGCACCATTGCACAATTGTTGCACTTGAACTACTAACCTAACAAATGCAAATTTTTGTAGTTCATCTGTCCAATTGAACACTTTCCAGTTGTCTGCGTGGAGCTTTTGCTCTCTAATCAAATATAAAAAAAAAAATAATAAAAAATAAAAATGAATATTCCAAACGAATACGTTTCAACGGCTGAAGATGTTGCCGATCAGGTAAATCAAATTCAATTAAACAATCACGAATTATTTACAATTATTTGAAAAACAAGTTTAAGTCATATTTGATGAGATTTTTTGGTAATAAGTAGAAAGTTGAATGTCACGTCACCTTGCACCAGTTGTCTTTTTCGGCTGTACCAAATTAAATAATTTCTCATTAATTATCTATTAATTGATTGATTATTGTTGATAATTAGATTGATTGATGTTGGCATATGTTGTAATTCGGTTATCTTGAATTGGTGTTTTAGGTGATAAGAAAATTTAAATATATCCTACCGACAGTAGCTAGATTATGTTTAATATCAACATTCCTTGAAGATGGATTACGTATGTGGTTCCAATGGAACGAACAGAAAGAGTATATGGATATGTCATGGGGCTGTGGGAAATTCTTAGCAACAGTGTTCGTTTTAGTCAATTTGATTGGACAATTGGGTGGTTGTGTTATGGTTATTATTAGATATAAAGTCTCCATTGCTTGTGGTGTTTTATTCTTTATCGTTGTCCTACAGGTGATATTGCGATTTGTACCGTAAAAATTGTAGGATTATCATTTTCTTTTTATTATAGACTTTCGCCTACAGTATCCTGTGGGATATGCAATTCCTATTCAGGAATCTAGCATTAATCGGTGCTCTATTATTGGTATTGGCTGAGGGTCGTGGCGAAGCTAAAAGTCTCTTTGCCGGTGTACCATCACTTGGTGACAATAAGCCGAAGAATTATCTACAATTAACTGGACGTATTCTATTGGCTTTTATGTTTGTTACATTAATACGTTTCGAATTCTCTTTCTTACAAGTAATTCACTGTAATTATTTACAAGACAATTAATTTAACTCTGTAATATTTGTAGATTGTTTTGGATTTACTTGGTTCTGCTTTGATGGTTTTAGTAACGATTGGTTATAAAACAAAATTATCATCATTGATCTTGGTATTGTTATTAACAACATTGAATTTCTATCATAATGCATGGTGGAATATACCGTCGTATCGTCCGTTACGCGATTTCCTCAAATATGATTTCTTCCAAGTAAGTTCGTAATTGCAGGGCATCAAGTAATTATTACACAAATTATAGGGGACCATAGATTTTAGAGAATTTTATTTAAAAAAAATTTAAAAAGTCTAAATTAAATTGGTTCAAGTTCTAGCAAAAACGAAAGTTGATTTTGTCCCGTTTTTCGAAAAATAGTTTTTGTGAAAAACCCGTTCGAGACTTGCTTTTCTTTTTTGCTCTTCCAAAACTTTAGGCGTTCATGCCAAAACGAGTCCCATATTCATTTAATTTTTAATCATAACAAAGAACGTCAACTGGTTTTCCAATTCTGGGAAATTTTCTGAATAAAAGATGAAAATATTGGAAAAATAAAAAAAAATAGAGACCATATTATCTTCTATCATTCAAGAGATTTCGTCAATTATGTTGAAATCGATTTGTGATCGAATTTAGACTTTTATCATCGTCAGAATTGGATGAAATTTATTGGCCCCGTAGACAATAATAAACTTAATTCCTTTGTGGATTCCGCTTTTTGGCAAATTGATTTGTTTTATCGAAACATAGAAGAATCGATATTTGCTTGATTTCTATTTTTTCTTTCCGTTTTCAAGTCAACAAAATTGAATCTAAAATTCATAAGATTTTCATTTCATTACGTTGATATAAAAGAAAAACCGATCAGAATCGGAAAATAATTGTATCAGTTTCTTGTTCGATAAAATGAAAATCATAGGAATGGCAGTTGACAATGCCTTTAATCACTTTATTTCCGGGAAAACTAGCTTCTCTGAAAAATGGGAAAATCGATTTTGCCTTTTTTTACACGTTTCACAATCAACATTTGGAAATGAAACTGTATCAAAAAAATCGATTATTTTTTTTCCAAAAAGCACCCGGAAAATATTGTTCAGGATGTCGAAAAAATGAGCCTGTGAAAGTATCAGCTTTTAGTTTTAATATTAACAGGTGCCTCATTGCGATTTTCCATTTTCCATTTGATTAACATGGGAAAAATATTCCCTTGCACTTTGGAATTTTATAGCTCATGTTGGGAACAATATTTCGGAATGACTAAAATATAATCTTATACAAAATTCGTCTCTTATAATTTTTTGATATATTTATTTCTTCAAAAGTTATTCAAGGTTAATGGTAAATTTTTACATTTTTCCAGTTTTTTAACGCAACCATCAACTTTATGGGAAAATTTTATAGAACAATTTTGTAGAGCATTTTATTCTCTATAACTTATCTCTATAAAAGTTTTTGCTATTTTTTACAGGTCGTACGTTATTTGCAATAAACTGATTTTTTTATTTCAGTAGTATTTTCGCATTGATAAATATTCAATACTGCGAGTGAAATAACTTACGACCTGTAAAGAATATCAGAAAGTTTTATCAAGATAAGTTATAGAGAATAAAATCCTGTACAAAAAATGTTGTATAAAATTTTCCCATAAATGGTTCTGTTAAAGAACTGGAAAAATGTAAAAATTTACCATTAATCCAACTTTAACCTTGAATAACTTTTGAAGGGCTAAATATATCAAAAAATTGTAAGAGACCCTCTTTCTAGAGCGTTAAATTTTGTATAAGAATATATTTTACTCATTCCGAAATATTGGTCCCATCGTGAGCCATAAAATTCCAAAGTACAAGAGAATTTTTTTGCCATCAAATGGAATATGGAAAATCGCAATGAGGCACCTGTTAATATTAAAATTAAGACCTGATATATAAAAAATAGTCGATTTTTTTGATACAGTCTACTGTACATACATTCCTTTTTCTAAAAATTCCTCTTATTTTCGAGAAAAACGGTCAACTTTAAGCAGGGTTTCCACTACAAGACTGTAGGACTCAAGTGTGTAAAAAGTCAATTTTTGATTTTTATTTGGAATGGAATTGGTTAAAGCTGCAGGCTTTTTTTTTGAAGAAATTAACTAGTTATTCAGAAAAATAGAAGAATCGATATTTTCTTGATTAATATTCGATTTCTAAAAAAAAAAAATGTTGCCTCAGGTCGAACCGGCTGTTCTAGAAAACTTATGAAAGTATTTGAAAATAGAAAGCAGCATTATTTTCTCTATATTTCCTATGATTTTCATGTTATTGTAACGATAAAAAGACCAATCGAAATCGGAAGAAAATGTGTCAAAAATCGATTCTCGTTTTGTTTTGTTTTTCTTTTCGTACACGACGGAATTAAATGGAAATTATACAAAACTAGTAACGATTAAATCGATTTAACATGTCATCATGACGTACTTTTTACTTTTATCTCATTTCCTAATCAATAAAATTCAATGAAATTGATAAGAATGTTAGAGAACGAGAAGTGCTTTACTCCGCACATTGTTAAAAATATTTTCACGAGTTTTTCGGAATATCAGGCACTGGAAAAATCTTGCAATCAAAATTTGCTCTAAAATAGATTTTTCGCTCATTTGTTGGGTTTTTATTCTTTTCCTAAACAAATTATTCTTTCGAAAAAAAAATTGAAAGTACGTGGAACGTCGCGCGTTGGAAGTGAAACTTCTTAGGTTAGAGACGAAGTTCATTTTTGTATTGGTTTATTTTCTTTGTGTCGTTGCCTGAAGGTTCGATTTTTTGTGCATTTTACTTATCTCAAAACAATTTTCATATATAATTTTAACGCCATTAATTAATTTATAAATACAAAAATCATAAATCGCGGTACTCCCGGAAATTTTAGTTTCGTTTCGAAGTTTCACTTCAAAAAAAAGTAGTTTTTCACGAACAAAAACAAGAAAATTCGATCTTTGAGCCGATTTGTTTGAGCATTCAATAAAATTAACTTCATAAGATTGAATATCACTAAACATTCTCTAGAAAGACTTGAAATAATAAAAAAAAAACTTGATGCCCTACATAATTTTGGTTTTTGTGCACAATACGAATTTTCAAACGTAATTGTATTTATTGTAGACTTTGTCGGTGATCGGCGGCCTCCTGATGATCGTCTATTTGGGACCTGGTGGTGTATCAATGGACGAGCACAAGAAACGGTGGTAATTGTGATGGAATTTTCTACTCTTCCCCATTTTTTTTTCTATAATTTAATAATAAAAAAAAACAAACAAAAGAAATTAAAAGAGACATGTACATAATTGTAATTAATTATAACCGTTTAAAAGGAAACAAAAAACAAGTATTGATGGAAATTAGACTACACGACAATTATCATAAATTACGTACATTACGCTCAATTATTTTTTTTTTTAAATAGTTTTACAATCGAATTTATGTTTTAATGGGTTGTTATATAATGGACATGAATCAATAAAACAACAATATTTTTACATTAAAAAAAAACATCTTAAATTTATAATTTATTGTGATTTTCAACAAATTCTCGCACAATATTCGCCAAATGTCGATAATTACGTGTTTCTAAACTATCACGATCGCCTATCACCACCGGTTGATCATAGCACACTCGTGGATTTAATTCGAATTTTTGTAAAATCGTTGTATTGAGATCTTTAGCTAATTTCTCAGTATTATCACCGAAAATCCGATTAGAACTACCACAATCGGCACAAATAACATGCGACATATTCTCCACAATACCAATAATCGGTATTGATAGTTTACGGAACATCATAGCACCACGTCTCGTCACCTGTACAGCCGTCGATTGTGGCGTTGTCACAAGAACTACTCCAGCGATCGGTAGATTTTGTACCAGTGATAGTAGAGTATCGCCGGTACCTGGTGGCGTGTCCACCACCAGATAGTCCACATCATCCCAAACGACTTGTCGGAGCAGTTTATCGATCGCTTGCATCACCATCAAACCGCGCCAGATCACCGGTGATTTGTCGTCGATCAAAAAACCCATCGACATACTGGAATTTATCGATAATTATAAAATTATAAATGAATCGATGGATTTACCATTGTACACCGTAATTGTGTAACGGTACCATTTGGTTGTTCGGGTCGGTACGTGGTGATTCGTGCAGATTCATCATCGACGGTATCGATGGACCAAACACGTCGCTATCCAATAATCCCACATTTTTACCAGGATCAATCAATTTCAAAGCACAGGCTAGATTCACTGGAAACTAAACAATTAATTCTAATAATTGTGTAATGATTGGGTGATTAGCAGAACCTGATATGGTACTCTTGCCAACGCCACCTTTACCGGACGATACAAGAATTATGTTTTTAACACCGTTAATTGGCCGGATTTTCGGTAGACCTTTAGCCAACAATTCAGTGCGGCGCTTATCTGGATTTGTCGACATCCATCGTACCATTAACTGGAAATTAACAAATTTAAATCAAACCAAGTCGAGCCGCCTAATTTGAACTACTTACGCAATTGTTTTTTTCTAAGGTTATGTAATTAAGAGTGTCGATTACCTTTGTAAACAATTTGGAGAGGTTTTTATGTGATATAATCGATAGATTTTTCAACATTTTTCCACTTTTGGCTGCAAGATAAAATAAATCGATGTAATGTTGTTTTTGACAAATGAACTACTATGACGTGGTGCAATTTGAACTACTCCAGACTACTTGGATTATATCGTTAATTAACACAATTATTATCATTATTATTATTTATTAATTATAATTGAAATTTAATTAATTTATTTAGTTAACAGATATAGTGATAATTATTTTTTGCGTGAGTAGTTCGTTTGTATTAGCTCATTTGACGTTTGTGCAATATAACCTAACTTTATTTCCAAAAAGAAAAATCGCGAAAATCTCTCCGAATAGCGTTTTTGCGCTAATTGCCACAATGTTTAACGATTGCCCGTTAATCGCCCCATTTATTTGACCATAAAATAAACAACAATGGGGTATAAAGCAGCAGTTCAAATTTTACAGTAAGTTGTACACAAATCCAATATTCTAATCATTATTAAATTCGCTCAATTTCAGACAAGCTGATGATTTGAAAACGCGCGTATTGCGTAAATGTGATTTATTGAATGATGCCCAAGCATGGACCGACCAACAGAAACTCCAACGCATCTACCATCAAGCTTTGGTGATGGATCTGGAATACGCTTTGGATAAGAAAGTCGAACAAGATCTATGGAATATCGGCTTTAAGAATCATATAACATTGCTACAAGAGATGGCACGTGATAAGAAAAACGTACAACGGTCGGAATATCAAACGCTGTTAACGTGGTGTTTGGATGCAGCATCCGGTTTCTATTTAACACTATTACAAGAATTGTGCGATCTGTTTGATATTGATCTACCGTTTCGGCGACGCGGTAATGTGTACGGACAAACGAACCAATCGAATTCACCACAGCAGACAACATCCTGCTTGTATATTTGTCAGTATTGTTTGGTGCATTTGGGCGATATTGCACGGTATCGGAATCAACGTAGAGAAGCGGAGAATTTCTATAAACAAGCAATTGAAGTGTCGCCGAACAGTGGCCATCCGTACAATCAATTAGCATTATTGGAAACCAGTCAAGGCAATAAACTATCAACGGTTTTCTATTATATTCGAGCGATAGCTGTCAAGAATCCATTTCCGGCTGCTACTACGAATCTGTTGAATTGTTTAAATTCGACGGTCGATAAAGAAACGCCATTAGAACGGATACAGACGAAAATTACTGTAAATGAATTCATACAAATCTTCTTGTGTACACATACGTTCCTACAAACCGCCACAGATTTAGATCAAGCGGAAATCTGTATAAAAACATTAAATACTACAATGACGGCTTTAGTGGCGACACACAGTTTCACCAATGATAAACTCGTCAAGATTACAGCAATCAATCTGTACGCACTCAAATACGTCGGAAATTCCGATGAATTAACCGCTGATGAGACCAGGATTCGACAATTTATCCTCGACCTACTAGCCGGTTCTTTAAGCGCCTTCTTAATACCGGTACATACGCTAAAAAACGACGACACTTTACTGGATTATTACGCATTACCAGCGATTAAAATTCTAACCGATTGGATACAATTAGAACCGACCGTATTGGAGGAAGTCGTGTTCGCGAATCGCCTTCAAATCTGGCCGAGTCTTTGTAAATTATTGAACAACGTAACGCCGTTTTTAGCCGATTTCAACTATCAATGTAAAAATTGTTGAAAATATCGTTTAATTGATTATTAAATTGTTATTTTTACAGATTCAAATCAAGCGTTGCCGGAAGATCGAGACTTGCAAGGTTTCCAGCCGTTGGCGGCGCAATTGAAACGTTACAATTACAAAAATCCGATTAAAGATGCGAAAATCGAACGTTTAGTTCGATTGAAACGTATCGTTGATTTCGGACGATTCTTAACCGAATTTAATGTGAACAACACGAAATTGATTATCCGTAAAGATGACGTATTCGAACCGGGTTTCACACAACCGGATCCTACCAATGATCTCTTGGAAGAGATGAAATCGTTACATATCGCACCGACAATTGAGAAACGTGGTGGTATTTTGAAGCCGCAAGGTTCGCTGGAGAAATCACGTGAAGAACGTGAATTATCGATAAAAGAACCGAATTTCGATTGTAATAAGAAAGAAACAATCAAACAGAAACGTACAAAACAGAATGTGGCAATACAATCGATCTTTAAAAAATTAGAAGAAAGACAAGTGAAATTTAATGTTGATGATAGTAGTGGCGGTGATACAGAACAGCGTGTACAGGCGTTCAATCAGAATCTACCCGGATTTTCGACGATTACAGCCAATCAACCGGATTATCTAACAACATTACGGAATATCTCGAAGCCGTTATTGAATCAACCCCAACAGAACTTCAACGAGAAACCACCACCACCATCAATGCTACCGTATCCCAATTCCAATCTACAATCGAGCATTTTCGGTAATTACTCGCATTATACAGGCGACACAGCATCACCGTCAACATCGCAATGGTGGCCGAATTCCACAAATCAATCCAACTATTATCCACAATATTCGTATCCAAATAGTAGTAATAATAGTAACGGTTTATTTAATCAGCAATGGAATCATTTCGGTAATTTCGACCAAAATTCGGGCGTTTCTATCCGACAGGCCATGCTAAAAGAGTCCGCACCGAACGCGACGGCGACAACCGACAATTTCCCACAGAGTGCACCGAGTTATTCGTTGTTCAACACAAATAGTAATTGGTCGACGAATCTAGTGGGACAATTGCGGAAATCACAGGATTTACCACAACATTCATTATTTACAGGACAAGGTCCACAATCATTGGCACAACTGTTGGAACAACAACAATCTCAAAAGAATGACTGAATTATATTTTCCAAATAATTAATTAATTAATTATTCTATGATTATTACAATTAAAATCAAATACATTTTACAACTGAATGTGGGAATTTAATGTTTAAGTGTGGACTTAGCAGTTTTCACTTGTACAATTTACCAAAATAATAATAATAATAATAATAATAATTAAATAAGTTGAATGTTGAGAATTTTTGGAATTTTCAAAAATATTCAACAAATACTATAAACTATTTACATTGATTGATTAGTTTGGGAATTACTAATTAAAAATTTATCAAATTGTGGAAATAAATTAACAATTTTTGTTAATTTATTTCTAATTCTCTCTAAATTAATTAACATTAAACAATTTGTTTTAAATGTTGTTGTTGTTTTGTTCATTCTGTATATGGACCACAATTTCAATCACAAAAACGAAAAATAAAATTGATGCATAAAAGAAGAATTGGTAATGTTCGAATTAAACACAGAATTTTTTTATTATTTGTGGAATTTTTAACGTTTACCGTTATTAAAATTCAAACTTCGCAACGGTGTTTTGAATGTGGACGCCGCCTGTTGTTGTAATTGATACGCAAGTGGGTGAATTTTGAATCCAAATAACCTACAATTAAAATAATAAAAAAAAAACATAATCGATATAATCCAAATATATAATACGTTACCTAGGAACGAATTGATTGGTAGGGCGCTTTGGTCTATATTCAGGATGTACCATGAATAACATATGTGGAAATCCGGTACCAAAATAAGCACCATCTGTATGATGGTGACGGGATGATTTTGGTGTATACACATCCATACATTTTGGACAATATGATTTAACCATTGCTTCACCTGGTACGTCGGATAGACCTAATGGTAACATTGGTTGAGATTCACAATAAACACGTGGACAATAACCAAAATCACCAGATTGATATTTTTCGATCATCTGAGCAATACCACGATTCGTTAATATATATCTAGCATGTATTAAACCATATAGCATTTCAGCAGCTTGCTCGATGAGGTCTGATTGGTTCGGATTATCATCTAATTCATCATCTAAAAACAAAAACAAATAAAAGTCGTATCGAAACTAAAATAGTAACAAAAGATATTTGTTGTCTTTGTTGTTAAAACATGGAAATATTAAGATTGTAGTGTAGTGAAACAGAGAGGCTGATAGGTGTGTATTATACTACTATTTACAATAACACTAGAGCTTCGAACCGGAACTGAACCGATATGTTTTTCTAACCGAACGGAACGAAAAGGATAATGATTCGAAGTGCTGTAAGAGATTAGCACATACTGCATCAAGCTGGAACTGAACCGAAAAGCGAAAAAAACCGAGGGCATCGAACCGTTTTTTTACGTTTCGGTTCGAGTAGTAAAACACGTATCGGTTAAGTTCCGGTTTGAAGCTGTGGTGAATGAAGTATGTGCTGATTTATAATGGGGTTTGGAATCGATATTTTTTTCATTCTGGTTTTTGGTTTCGATTCGATTAGTAAAACATATATCGGTTCGGTTGAAGTTTTCGTTCCAGAAGAAATATCGGTTCAGCTCTGGTTCGAAGTCCTGAAAAAAACTATATTTTTTGTGGAAAACCACAACCGAACCGATATACTTTTTATTAGGGTTTCGAACTGGAACTAAGCCGAAAACCGTTATATCTTCCCGACCGAAAACCGTAACCAAACCAATATGTCTTTTCTAATCGAACCGAAACCGAAACGAAAAAATAATAGTTCGAAGCCTTTTTATAAATTAGCATATACTTCATTCACCCGGGATTCAAACCGGAACTGAACCGAAAACCGAAAAAAAAGTTATTTTTCCAAAATGAAAACCATAACCGAACTGATAAAACTGAGCGAGGTGAGAATTTTTGATTTTTACAATTTTTGGTACACATTCAAAGGAAATTAACTGACACTTTTATTCGTCTCCATCATCAAATTTAGTCCTTTTTTGTTTCAACACTCCTAAACGCTATATATAAATTGTAGCACCGGTCCAAGAGTACAGCAAAACAAGATGTATAATTTATGAGGGAAGGGGCGGCAGTACTTTTAGTGCATCTTATATTGCAGGAGGGCCAACAAGTCGATCGCCAAGCCAATTTTTGTCGATCGCTCGCGATATCTGCATATAACTCAGCTGACATGTGGTAGCTCCTTTTTGTTAGTATCTACCTGTGTTTAACATCATTCAAACCTCTAGGCACACTTGCATAGTCAGTTGGTTTGTATATGTGCTTGTAAAATAAGACTCTAAGCACTAAATGAAGACCAATTGGCGATGTCCAATACGAAACTAGGCAGCCGGATCGAGTAAAGTTCTGCAATTGTTTCATTGGCTAGTTCCCCGTTTTTTCTTTTTTTGTACATTCTACATTATTTGTCCGATATTGGCCAAAGTCTGTTGTCTCAATATACGTTTCAAACTTCAAAAAATCGACAACAAGTCGATTGCGACACAATTTTCGTAATCTAAAGTAGATCTTCCGCATACAAAAGTTGGTCACCCCTGCTATATTGGATTTTCGGTGTAGTATTTTGTTAAGAGTATCTGGAAAGTATAACTGAAGAAAAAAAACACGATAGAACCGTCTTAACTCTACTACCATACCTTAGAACTATTTGGAACTGCTGCTAAAAATGGAAGATACGATTCAATTTGGAAAATGTTATTTCTAGGTGGGTTATTTAGCAGTTGGAATGTGGAAAAGTTTCTAATTCAGGGATAATAGATCAATTCTACGTTAAATCTTCAAATCTGGTAGATCGTAAAAGAAGTTTAGTTTTTCGAAATTCTCTGTCAAAATTTTAAGGACAATCATTGGCAAGCTTAATACTGAATTCTGTCTAGGACCTAGAATTTTCCAAGTTGTTTTTTGAAGTTTCCGATTGTCTCCTTAGCCCAATTTCTTTACCTGTTTTGTTAATTAATTGTGACTAGAGCTAGTGTTAGTGTAAGGGCCAGTGCCTTTAGTATAAACACAGACATCGTAATGGCTCCAGGATTCCTCTAAGGATGGTAAATTTTCAAATAATTATGTTGTTTTTTTATACTAGCAATTGTACGAGTTTTTCCTTCTATTTTTGTTACGCAATTATCAACTGGAACCAAACCGTGAGTCTGTTCCTTTTTTTTAAAGGGGCCTTTACAGAAAGGTCGTTTTTTAATTGTTTTGAATTTTAATGATAATTATTAATGCGACATCTTCTCTAGCAGTTTTCGGTGGGACACCAAACGTTTTTTTTATTAAGGCCTTTTAAAATTCGATAAAGAATTATCGTGTTTATTTATTAGTATGGTCTATACTTGCTTTTATCTGTAGTACTTAGTTTATAGTAAGAAAAAATACTACAATATAATTACAGTTCGTGAGGAGGGCGCCGAAAATAAGCTGAGTAGAGACCAACCAGCAAGGCTTAGGCCGGCCCTGATAAATGGACTCGAGTACTAGATAAAAATGGAGAGGTAGGAGAGAATTACTGAACTCAAAATATTTCCAAAGAGGGGTAATACTCTGGAATAGTGTAAAAATTGAATAAATGAGGCGTTTGCAACTTAATTAGAACCGGAACTGTATTTTTTTGTTTGCTTAATAAAGGGGCAGAATAGAATAAAAAATTAAAAATAAGTCTTGTGTTTTCAAGTTCAGTGAAGCATCCTAAATCTACAATGTCTATTGTACGTGTTAAGGGGCACATAGACAAATAAATGTAACAGACAAAGACGAAATCATATACAACCCCACAGTGGCGTGCATTTGTGAATAGCAAATATTAAAGAGAAAGTCTAAGTTATAAATATTTCGAAAAATTATTTAGTTTTCTGGAAAACCACAACAATATTTGGATCGATTTAACAATTTTTAATGTTTTTCTGATCGATTAAGCAACATAATTAAATTCAACCGTTCCCAGAAAATTGTTGTTTTTGTAAGCAAATTTGCCGAAACACTTTTATGAAAAAAAAAAACTTAAATATCTGATCAAAAATAAATTTTTAATATTCTCAGTCTGCCGATTTTTTAGTTTTCAATGAAATTTTTCCAGAAAATTGCGTAGATTTTGCAAAATAAAAAATCAATAGAACAATCTTAAAAATGTATAAGATTTGGGAATTTGGGGGCACCGTATAAAAAATATGACTAAATAGGATTAGAAAATTCACAATACAATGTTTAAAAGTATGGATACGTCGGCGTCAAATTGCCTGCGCCGCTCCCACTTTTATTAGTTTTCAAGGGGCGGCATACTTTTAAACACTGTATTATGAATTCTTCAATCATATTTAGTCATACTAGTCAGTCCCCCAACTTCCAAAAACACTACCGTTTTTGCACACTTTTCCACAGAAAGCTAAACAATTTTTCCAGAGTCATCACTGAAAAAGTTCCCTTAACTAATAGGACAAAGTTCAATTATTCTTTGATCGTGAAATACCTCTAACGATGCAACAATTTTTGAACGATTTTAAGCCGTTTCTACAATCTTATTAAATTCACTGTTTCGATCACTATTTCTCTTATTTTATCCACTACTGTTGTAATTTACCTGGTTCTAGATCCAATATCATATCTAAAGCTTGTCTATAATTTGGTACTTGTTCATTCAGGCCAGTTAAATTGAATTTATCCTGTATGTAATCCTCATCAACCTGCAATAAATAAATAAAATTAATCAATTTGTAAATCACTAATCGAAGATTAGGTTAGAATCTCACCTCACAAAAAAATTCATTGCCTCTAAGTCCACAAAACCAGGAAATCCACGATACCTCCTCGGAGCTGCTCATTTTCCTACAATAACAAATTTATACAAAAATCAACCAGTTTTCACATACATGATTAAACGAATTATTAACGTTAAAATTAAATAAATAATTTGCAATAGCAAAAAAAAAATTGCAATAGATAGTACCCCTCTACAGATTCGATACAAGTTTAATGACACTTGTGACGTAACTGTACAATTAATTTTCTACAAATCAATGAATTTCTAATTAATTATATCGTGAGAAGTCAAATTTTACTTTGAATTTAATTGAATATTTGTGAAATTACCAAAAACTTACCTCTTTGTACCTTGATTAGCCACGCTTACGCTCCTTCATCTACGCGAAGAAAAAACAGCGACTGATCTACCATCTAGCGGCGCTATTTATATACTAAACTTGACATACGCACAAAGCGGCAAATTTGAATTCAACTCAAATACAAAATACATGAAAACAACCCTAATTACGAATTAAGTATGCAAAAATTAGATAAAAATTCAATTCAAATTCAACATTTTGATATTAATATAGAATTGATATAAATTAAATCGATAAATAAAGAAAACGCGATAATTAAGCGCGACATCTAGAGATGTATTGCAAAAATACTTTGATATTTACAGAGATCTGTAAATAATAAAATACTACTTTTTAATTTGTTGTATCATTAAATATTGCAACCCTATAATTAATCCAATTATTAGAGATAGTCTCAAGTAGAATCGTTTCTTCTAGCAATATTTAGCAAGAGAATTAAGAATCAGCAATACTTGGCGTCATCTAGCAATGTAACAGGATTTTAGCGGTAGTGGTAAATTTAAAATCCGTCACATTTAAGAATTGGTGATGGATTCAAATTAATCCATAGCTTTAATACAATTTCAATTCCAATTCACTTTACTTATACGAAAAATAAATAAAATTTGATTAACTTTCTGAGTATTGCAGAGACTGCCATCTATCGACTTATTGCATAATTGAGCGCGCCAAATTTGAATCTTGAGATATCGCAGAGGTCGCTGTTGGATTAGCGCAATTTTCAAACCAACAACTTTCGTCTTTCCATAATTTTTTGTAAGTAACATAATCCTGGATTTTCCTATTTATAGTAGTGCCAGTTTGTCTAGTCAATAAGTCAAATTCTGTAAATTCAGTAGATTTCATAATTTGTCCTGATTGTGGTAGTTTTTTTCTTTCGTAAATTTACCTTCAAAATGAATCACTTTGAGAAATACGATTGTTATCCGTCCTGAGTTTCTGCTCTTCTAAAGATCATATCTTTCCCCTCTTGGGGAGGTTCCATATTCCAGGTAAAAATACTCTAAGCAAGATTATTTGATTTTTTCAATCTTTGAGATGCAGGAGAGACGCTTAAAGCGTGGCTTTTCCAGAACGTATGATTGTTACAGTTGAAAAATTGCAATTTGCGGAGATTTTGTGCAACTTTTTGTTGTTTTGGATGATAAATACAAGGCTAAGGGAACAAAAATTGAGTCTTTAAGATACAGATTATCTCTAATTCTTCTTGACTGAAATCGATTTAACCTTGACGTCAGATTAAAGACCCAAAATGATCTACTGAGAACCGAACCTAAGACGCTCAAATGTTAAATTGCAACTGTTACTGAATTTTGGACTGTGCAAGAGGTTCTGAAGAAACTCTTACATTACGATTCCCTCTAAGCAGAGCTTGAGAAATGGAAGATTAGCCAGTCCTAAAAATAAAAAGTATTTTTTATAAGATATCGGCCTAAAAGTTTAGCAAAAATCCAATATTGAAGTACTATCTAGAAGCATTGAATGATACAATACTAGGAAATTTACTTAACAATAGATTTGATAAGCGCTTAGATAATTTGGTTATCAATAGATCTACAAATTTCTATAACGTTGTTAAAAGTTTTGATTCCTGTATAATAAACCAGATTTGCCTTGACTTACAGACCCTTCAATAGTTTAACTTGCTAATGACAACCTTGTCTGCAATTTGGGTAGCTCCGTGCGAACTTTCAATTGTTTTGGAGAGGCTTTATTTCTCCTTCATGAGTTTCTGCTCTTCTTAGGACAGTATCCGTCTGCTTTTGGGTAGGTTCCATTCTAGGTAACACATCTCTAAAGAAGATTCTTTGATTTTTTCGATTTTTGAAAATTACGAGAAACTCTTAAAGTGTGGCTGGTGTGGCTTTTCCATAACGTATGGTTGTTGCAGTTGAAAAAATGCAATTTGGAGAGATTTTGTGCAATTCTTTTGTTGATTTGTATGATAAATACAAGACAAAGAAGACAAAAACTATATTAGGTATAGAAATTGAGCCTTTAAGAGCCACATTATCTTAAATTTTTCTTGACTTAAGTCAATTTAACAATGACAAAATTCCTAAACTTCCTTTATCTCAAAGTAATGGCCTCAAAATGATTAGATAAGGAATAGAAATCTAGGTTTAGCTTACTTTAGTTACCTTTCAATGGTTTAATTTGTAAGACAACTTCGCCTGGAATTTGGGTAGCCCTGTGTAAATTTTCAATTATTTTGGGAAGGTTCTATTTTGCCGTCATAAGTTTCTGTTCTTCTTAAGATCGTGTCTTTCTCATTTTGGGGAGGCTCCAATCTACGTAACGCAATTCTAAAGAAGATTCTTTGATTTTTTCGATCTTTGAGAAGATTGATAAAAACTTAAAGGGTGGCTTTTCTGTAACGTGTGTTACAGTTGAGAAATTGCAATTTTGGGAGCCTTTGTGCAACTTTTTTGTTGATTTGTATGATAAATAGAAGAATACAGAAACTGTACTAGGTACAGAAATTGAGCCTTTAAGAACCAGACAAGCAAATTTTAAGTTGTTTTGGAGAGGTTTAATTTTTCCTTTCTGAGTCTCTGGTCTTTTTGAGTTTATATCGTCATCTGAGGTTATATCCTCATCATCTTGGAGATGTTCCATTCTAACACAACTATAAACAAGATTCTTTTAATTTTTTCGGTTTCTGAAAAACAGGAGAGACACTTAAAGGATGGCTTTTCCAGAATATATCATTTTTACATTTGAAAAATTGCAGTTTGCGGCGATTTTGTGCAGCTATAGTGCAAGTACAGAAATTGAGCCTTAAGGTCCAGATTATCTTCAATTTTTCTTGACTGGACTCAATTTAACAATGACAACATTGGTAATCTCTCTCTATCACAGTTATTAAAGGCTTAAAAATAATTAGATAAGGCATAGTAAACTAGATTTGGTTTATCTTTCAGACTCTTCAGTGGTTGAAATTCTAAACCAACTTCGTCTGCAATGTGGGTAGCCCTGTGGAAAGTTTTAATTGTTTCGGGGAGGCTTAATCTTTCCTTCCTGAGTTTCTGCTATTTTTGAGGTTGTAGCCTCATCATTTCGGAGAGGCTCAATTCTAACACAACGATCAACAAGAATCCTTGATTTTCTCTGTCTATGAGAAACAGGAGAGACACTTAAAGGGTGGGTTGTCCAGAACATAGGATTTTTATAGTTAGAAAGTTGCAATTTGGATAGATTTCTTGTTAATTTGGAAGATAAATGTACGGCTAAGGAAACAGGAACTATGGTAGGTACAGAAATTGAGCCTTTAAGGTCCAGATTATCTCTCTTTACCTTACGTCTGATTAAAAGTCCAAAATTATCTACTGGGAATCGAACCAAAGACGCTCTAATCTTAAATTGCTCCTCTTACTGAATTTTGAGTTCTGCAAGAGGTGAGGTAGAAACTGTTTTAAATTAAGATTCTCCCTAAACAGAGCTTGAGGAATGGAAGATTAACCGGTCTTAAATGAAAATGGGTATTGTTACAGGTACACAGCTACCCCCTTAAAATACCCTTTTGTAAGATATTATTTCTCCTCAGTTTAGTTGCATTTCCCCTCAATTTCGTTTCCTACTACTTACTGAGCTTTGTACCTTTGCGCATGCGCTTATGCCAGATCGTAAGCCTTCTTTTAAATACCTCTGGAGAAGGGGTACCCCTATGAGATATTTTTCTTAGAACGAGGGCCCCCAGCCAGATATCTTAGGGAGGGTGGGGGGTGCCTAGAAGTTTAACAAAACTCCAATATTGAGCCACTATTTAAAAGTGTGCAATAAATAAGTGATAAAATACTAGGAAATTTAGATAACTCTTTAAATTAATCCATTTCTTCGAATAATTTTAATCCCAATATTCCCAATTGTATTGCAGAACGTGACATCTATCGTCTTATTGTGCAATTCAGCGCGCTAAATTTGAATTGTATAGCGCTGTAGAGGTCGCTGTTCAATTGGCACAATTTTCAAATCTACAACTTTCGTTTTTCTATAATTTTCAACAAGTAACATAATCCCGGATTTTCCTATTTATAGTCGCGCCAGTTTGTCTAGTAACATTTTTTCGGTGGCGCCGTTTCGTTCACAAAACAAGTCAATAAAAGTCCAAATTCCATAAATTCGGTAAACAATGGAAAGTTAATGTTGTGGTTTACAAATTAGTGTAGATTTCATAATTTGTCCTGATTGTGGTAGTTTTTTTCATAAATTCACATTCAAAATGAATCACTTTGGAAAATACGATTGTTATTATTGTTAACTAGTTTGGAAATAATTAACACTCAAGGTTAGTGTGTTGACCATCAATATGTGTGTTTTTATTTCTATTTGTTGTTAACGATGAAAGTTGTACGGTTTACAACATTTTTATTGAATAAATACAGTTCTAGTTACAATCGTACATTTATACAAAACACACAAGTGTTCTCTCTAAATATTGCGCTCATTTTCTTTATGAGGCTTAATTTATAAAATAGTCCGTCTTTAAATTGTTTATCCACTATAGTGTCTCGAAAATAGTGTAGGTTTAAGGATAAATTTTAATCACTTTTTTAACGACTTAAACATGCTTAATTAGTCTGCAAATGCATTTGGTAAGTTGAAAAACTTTATAATTCGGTCAACACAGACAATGAAAAAGAACAAAAGAGTTAATTAAAATAATTGAAGAACAAATAGTGCATAAAAATTGTAAATTTCTATTCATTGTAATCCATGTTGTGTTATCTCTAATTGTAGGTGTTAATTAATAATTAAATCTTATCTTTAATCGAATTCTTTGTATTTAAGCGCGAATTTTTTCGAACAACATTTAATTGAGAATGTTGCTTACGAATACAACAAAATCGAATAAATTTGCAAGAAATCAACATTTAATTTATTTCTCTGATAAAATAATTGTTAATTAGCAAATTAATTACTTGTTATTTATTGTTTTTTAAGTAGTTTTTTTATAGAAAAACATGATAAACATTATTGATTCATTTTATAGTAATTTGTTTGATATTCCAGTAAAAATTCATGTTTGAATGTACTTCTAATCTTATCAGTTCCAACAAATCTTTAGATAAATATTATTAATGATATTATATTAATAATCAATGTGATATTGATCCGTTTTTAGAGTGAATTTTGCTAAGGTATGGCGCGATCATTACCGGTTGAGGATCTAGGTGAGTTTTCTATAAAAATTAATTACAAAAAAATATTTGTATTTTTAAAACCATCACTATATCTATGTTTATTACCACCAATACACAGTAATGTCCACAGGTTGCCAAACAGCTACAGTAAACAATTTTTTATCACTATATCTATATTAGCACCAATATACAGTAATGCCCACAAGTTGCCAAACAGGCACAATAAACAATTTGTTTAGCTACTTGATATCTCTAATTTCTGATAGAAAAAAGTATAAAAAAGATTCTACCTTTTGCTGTAGTTTATTTTATATTGATTAATTAATTGTTCATCTAATTATCGTGATTGTTACTTGGGAAATACCTAATTTATACGAACATTTAATGATTCGATTCCGGATAGATTTTATCAACAATATTTTGTTGTTATTTGTAAACAAATTACAAAGAATTGTTGTTGTTCGCTTGAATCTATGAAAAAAGTATAGCGCAATTACTGGAAATTGAACCTCAGATACTCAATTGTGAAATTGTGCATGTTATCGGATTTTGGGTTTTACAAGAGGTCGAATGATAACTTTCAAATTAAGATTCTCCTTAAGCAGAAGTTGAGGAGTGGAAGATCTTAAATGAAAATGGGTTTTTAGAGGTTTCGCCCTAAAATTTTTTGCAAAAATCTAATATTGAGCCACTTTCAAAAAGTATGCGATAAACAATTGAAACATACTAGGAAATTTAGATAATAATAGATTTGATAAGCGATTAGGTAATTTTGTTATCAATTTAGCTTAATTTTTAATTATTTTGGGGAGGCTTTTTTGTTCCTTCCTGAGTTACTGTTCTTCTTAAGGTCATATAGGTACTTGTTTTTTAGGAAGGTTCCTTTCTAGGTAACACAACTCCAAATAAGGCTCTTAAATTTTTTCGGTCTTTGAGAAACCGAAGAAACACTTAAACGTATGGTTGCTATAGTTGAAAAATTATAATTTGCGGTTTTGAAATTGACCCTTTAAGGTCCAGATTATCTCCAATTGTTCTTGGTTGAAGTTAATTTAACAATGAATGAGAACACTTTAACCTGTACGTTGGATTAAAGCCCTAAAATGATCTACTGGGAGTCGAGCCTAAGACACTCTAACGTTAAATTGCGCGTGTTACTGAATTTTAGACTTTGTAAGAGGTCGGATGGAAACTTTTAAATTATAATTCTCCCCAAGCAGAGCTTGAGGAGTGGAAGATGAGCTGATCGTAAATGAAAATGTTTTTTTTTTAGAGATATCGCCTTAAAAATTTATCAAAACTCCAATATTGAATCACTATTTAAAAGTATGCAATAAACAAATGATAAAATACTAGGAAATTTAGATATCAATAGATTTGATAATCACAAATTTCTATCATAATGTCAAAAGTTTCTATTCTTGTATAGTTAACCAGATTTGCCTTGCCTTACAGATACTTCAGTCTTAATCACAACCTTGTCCACAATTTGGGTAATCCCAAATTGCAGGGGAGCCTTTATTTTTCCTTCCGGAGTTTATACTCTTCTTAACATCGTATCGTTCTCATTTTGGGGAGGCTCCATTCGACGTAACACCACTCTAAACTAGATTCTTTGATATTTCGATTTTTGTGAAACAGTAGAGACACTTAAAGGTTGGCTTTTCCAGAACTTGTGATTGTTACAATTGAAAATTTGCAATTTGGGGAGATTTTCTGCAACTTCTTTGTTGATTTGAATGACAAATACATGACAAAGAACACAGGAACTATAGAAATTGAGCCTTCAAGGACCAGATTATCTCCAAGTTTTCTCTTTATCTCGGATTAAAGGCCTAAAAATGATTAGATAAAAGATAGTAAACTAGATTTAGCTCACTTTACAGATCCTTCAATGGTTTAATTTGTAAGACAACTTCATCTGCAATGTGGCTAGCCCTGTGCAAAGTTTTAATTGTTTTGGGGAGGCTTAATCTTTCTTTCCTGAGTCTCCGCTTTTTTTGGGGACGTATTCCCATCATTTTGGCGAGGCTCCGTTCTAATACAACTATAAACAAGATTCATTGATTTTTTCCGCCTTTAAGAAACAGGAGAGACGCTTTAGGGGTGGCTTTTTCAAAACGTATGATTGTTACAGCTGCAAAATTGCAATTTAAGGACTTTTTGCGCAACTTCTTTGTTGATTTAAATGATAAATACAAGACAAAGCAAACAGAAACTCTGCTAGCTACAGAAATTGAACCTTTAAGGACAACATTATTGCCAATTTTTCTTGGCTGAAGTCAATCTAACAATGACAACATTTGTAAACTCTCTTTATCTCAGATTAAAGGTTTAAAAATAATTGGACAAGGAATTATAAACGAGATTTGGTTTATCTTACAGACTCTTTAGTGGTTTAATTTGTAAGATAACTTCATCTGCAACGTGGGTAGCCCTCAAAGTTTTAATAGTTTTGGGGAAGCTTAAGTTTCTGCTCTTTTTGAGGTTATATAAAGTATAAACAAGATTCTTTGACTTTTTCGGTCGTTGAGAAACAGGAGAGACACTTAAAGGGTGACTTTTCTAGAACATATGATTATTACAGTCGAAAAATTGCAATTTGCGGAGATTTTGAACAGCTACAGTGCAGGTACAGAAACTGAGCCTTTAAGGTCCAGATTACCTCCAGTTTTTCTTGGCTAAAGTCGATTTAACAGTGACAACACTTACATCATATTAAAGGCCTAAAATGATCAGCTGGGAATCGAACCTAACACGCTCAAATGTCAAATTGCGCCTGCTACTAAATTTTGGGTTTTGGAGGTTGGAAAATTTTAAACTAAAATTCTCTCTAAGTAGAGCTTGAGGAATGGAAGATTAGCCAGTCTCAAATAAAAATGTAAGGTAAATTTAGCAAAAACCCAATACGGAGCCACTATCTAAAAACATGCAATAAACAAATGATAAAATACTAGGAAATTTGGATAATAATAGATTTGATATAGTTAAAAGTTTTGTTATCGACAGCGTTATCATGATATTAAAAAATTCTATTTTTGTACAATAAGCCTGATTTAACTTATCTTTCAGGCCCTTCAGTGGTTTAATTTGTAAGACAACTTCATCTGCAATTTGGATTGCCCTTTGCTAGTCTTGGGGAGGCTTAATCATTCCTCTCTGAGTCTTTGCTCTTTTTAAGGTCGCATCTTGATCATTTTGGGGAGATCTTTGAGAATTAGGATAGACACTTAAAGGGTAGCTTTTCTAGAGCATATGATTGCAATTTGAGGAGCCTTATTGTTTTGGATTATAGATACAAGGCAAAATGAATGGAAATTGGATTTTTAAGGGTCGATTTAACAACAACATCTGTATTTTATCTTAGATTAAAAGCCTAGAAATGATTAGATAAGAATAGATTTAAATAGATCGTTATTTACTACTTCACTTATAATGAACTAAATTTGACTTGACTCTACCATATTAGTAAAATAACGAAATTGGGATCAGCAAATCTGAGGCCCCGTCCCAATAAATGCTAGATTTTTTACTTTGTTTTAAAAACTGGATGTCTGTCGCCGTTTTTTGATTACCGCCTCGGGCCGTCGCCTAAACTCGCCCCCCCCTAGAGCCGGTACTGGTTCTTAATAAACACAATCAAATTGATTAGGTTGGCGTTTTAATTTAATACGCCTCCATATTTCTGTTGTCTTATCAAAATTTTCTGATTAAGGCAACAATTTATCAGAATGTTGCAATCGGTGAACAATAAATTAAAATTATAGCAATTTATACGATTTGCACTTGTTGACAAACTCCAATAAACGAATATAGTGAAACCAAAGCGATTTGACACATTTATCCACTTATTTTTTAGCGACATCTCCCCTCTGTCTTTTTATAAATATAAACTTGACTTAAAAAAATTAAGTCAAGTCGATTTGGTTTCACTGTAAAAGAAGGTAAAAAATCCCACCACTGGTTAAGAAAAATTCTTTGAAAATTGTCGAAAAATATTTGAAAAATGTTTACCTACTTTGTCTACTGTAAATTGTGTGCAATTACACTTTCTAGATAACAAAATATGTCAACACAACTCCAACACAATAACATTCCCAAATCTTTGTCCGAATAGATTTTAGTACTTTTCTCGACCCGGTCCAGGTCTATTCTCATTGTTATTTGTGAGCATGTGTTACGATTGTTGTGTCGCAAACGACCACGAATACCGTTAATTTGTTAACAAACAATTCCAAATAATCAAACGACTAATAAGAATCATGTTAATTACAGGTGATCCGTTACCGTACGATCCGGATTTCAAAGGTCCTTTGAAACACCGTTCGTGCACCGATGTTATCTGTTTGTTTATATTTATTATATTTATTGCCTGTTGGATTGGTGTCGCACTTTATGGTAAATTTTTTATTGTTGTTTATTTTGTCCCAAAAATTTTATAATTAATTTGAATCATTTAGCGTTTACGAATGGTAATCCTGACAACTTGTTATCGCCGAAAGACTCATCGGGTAGCCGTTGTGGTTTAGATGAACATGTCAAAAATAAGCCGCATTTGTTCTTTTTCGATTTGGTCAAATGTGTGAATCCATCAGTGCCCTTTACTGGTTGCCCTACCAAACAGGTGAGTGACGTTTAAAGAAATCGGCGAGATATAGGCAATGATTTTTATTGTCTTTGCGATAATAGGTATGCGTTAAGAGTTGTCCCAGTGAGTATTTCCTCTGGGATAAACAGAAAGATGTGAATAAATTGATTTGTGATTATGGAATCACACCAACAACGCAGAATGCGGAATTGTTAATCAGTCAAGGCAAATGTGCCCGTTGGTATCTACCAAGCACCCCTTGTGAGTAATTTTATTTTTCCCCTACAAATAGTGCCCTTTAGAATTGAAATATTAATTTCGTTAATATATTAAATTGCCTTTAGTATTAAATAGATGTTTGTACAATATTGCCGATCGGAGAGCATTACAAATGGATATTGGTAAAGTTAAAAGTGATGAAATTAAAAAAGTCAAACAATTATTACATAGATTACCGGCTTGGTTATTAATTGTTACACAAAATACGATTGCTATATTTACGGAAAATGCACAAGTACAACAGGTATTGTTCTGCAATTAGAAAGTTTCACAGATTCTTCGAATTTTTCTCTATCTTTTATAGAAATTTCTCGATAATTCTGGATAGATTATCAGTAGTAATTAACTAAAAATTGAACGATTTATTAGTAGATAATGACTAATCTAATTTAGAAAAATCACCATCTATCCTAGAATTTTTCCAAAATAATAATAATTAAATTTGAAATTAGCGCTACTTTTGTTGCCAACCTAACACTACTAAATTTTAAAATTAAATCCATGCAAAGTTACGATTCTAAAAATCACTAAACGTGGCGAAAAATTAAAATTCGAAATGTTAACAAATAGTGGATTCAGGAACCAAAGGGCTACTAGATTTGACAGGCTTATCGTTGAATGAAGTACGTAATCTCAGTAAACAAGGAAATTAACAAAAATATCACTAGTTTCAAGCGTACCAACCGAAATCTAGTAACCCTTTAAGCCGTGAATATACTATAATAAATTTGCTGGTTGAACGGGAAATTTCAAATGTCAATTGTGCAACTCTACACTCCAAAAATCCCCAACTAAACACTGTCCAAAAATTAAATATAAAATTTCAAATTACAGATGATAGGTTATCGGCAACTTAATGTTTGAAAAGTTCCTAACTTTTACATGTTGACATAAAAGAAAAAGAATATTATATGGTGGCACTCCTGTTTGAATAAAACCCTACGCGTTTGTTTACGTAATTTGGTGGTATTTTTTTAAAATTAACCCTGAAATTCGATATATTGTATTTCTTTGCATATTGTAAAATACTTTTCGAATCAATTTTCAGTTTAATACAATTTTGGGGTCTTAATAGAGGGACTATTTTTCGTTGCGTAGGAGGTTAGTTGCATTTCTGTCATTTGAAATTTTATAATTAATTTTTGGACAGGGTATACATATGTGGTATGGCGTTTGAAATAGATATAAAATAACATGAAAATGTCAAAGACAGAAAAAACAAATTCTTAGATTACTAAAAAATACATAAACAAATGCATAGGAACTTTTGAAGCGTGCAGTTGCGCATTTGACATTTGAAATTTCACGTTCAACCAGTAAATTCAAGTGTACCAACTACTATCGACTAAATCCCCGTAAAATTACTATAGAAGATTCACGGACCAAAGGGTCACTAGATTTGACAGACTTGTCGTTAAACAAAGTATGTAGTAGGAAAGATACATATGTAAACAAAAAAATCACAAGAAATACCACTAGATTCAAGCGTACCAACCGAAATCTCGTAAATTCTCTGGTCTGTGAATCTACTATAATTAAAAATTAAAGTAAATTCATCATTCTGCCAACTTAACACAACAATTCTTAATCTTACTAAAAATCACTGTCTTATAAAAGAAATCCCCAAATTCCCTCTGTTCACTACCAACTTAACACTATTATATGTCGCTAATTATAGCGCCGTCTACAATTAGAGTTTTAAAACAGATACTGACAAGGCTAGACTCTGGATTTAGCGTGAAAGAAAGCGAAATAGATAATAAACGTGTTTTATATAGTTTCGCCATAATTAAGGGCTAAAATTTCACTAAACAAGCGGGAAATTCAAAATTCTCATTATATTTTATCTATTTAATCAAATATTTCTAATTGCCAACACCTATAAATTAATTACAGTTGAAGACAGATGTTTACCGTCGTTAAGTAAGGACATTTTAGAAGAACTCCGACAGTCTCTTAATATATCAGAAAAATCGATAACATCAGGAGTAAAAAATGTTAAAATCTTATCAGATGCTGAACAGGTACGATGGTGATTGGTTGACAATATATACCAACAAAAAATTGTGTTGTTTCCATTTTGTTTCGTTTTTTTTTAGTTAATTATGTTGCTTAACTAAATTTTCGCTTTTTTTTTGCTTTATTTGTTTTCCTATATTAACACGTTCCTCAGTAAAATCATGCTTTACAAATCAAGTTCAGCCTGTGGTGTGCCAATGTTGCCCAAACTAATTGATTTGTAAAGTTGAATGGATACAAAACAGTGCCGGTCCGAGGAAAGGGGCGCCGAAACTTTTAAATAAAAAGAATATTATCTAATAGATAACGAAAAGAGTGTATGCCACTTTTGTTTGCCTCGTTGGCAATTTAGCCTCGGTCCGGCTCTGATGTAGAAATCATCAAATAATCAACACGAATTTTAGGTCACTGAACGTATTATCGAAGACCTTATAACGTCATGGTGGAAGATCGTTATAGGTATTGTTTTGGTAGCTGTGGCATGTATTATTTATATTTTGATAATGCGATGGATAGCCACCTTCATGGTATGGTTCTCTTTGACTGCTGTGGTAGTCCTCCTTGGCCTTGGTATAAATTTGAATAATTTAGGAGATTTAAACAGTAAACGTTACAATTTTCAGCTGTTTACGTTACATCTGCCAAATATGTCCAATTAAAAGATAATCCAGTTGATGATGATGATGATGATGATGATAAGAATTTTTTCGAATCTTATCTTACAAAGAAAGATACATGGCTAGTGTTGGCGATTATTTCATCAATTGTTCTTGCAATTGTTCTATTATTATTGTTATTTTTACGTAAACGTATAGTATTAGCGATTGCTTTAGTAAAGGAAGCCAGCAAGTAGGTTCTTTAAAGCTTTGCAAAAATCATTATTAATTATACTCGTTTCTATTTTTTTTTGCAAAATCAAGAGCTGTTGGTTATGTAATGTCAGTATTAATCTTCCCAGTATTATCATGGGCCCTACAGATCGGCGTTATCGCCTTTGCTATCTTTGTTGGTCTCTATTTGTCGACATCAGGAGATCCACGGTATAAAATCCGAAATATGAACACTCCTTGTTGTACTGGAGAGGCTAGTTCTTATAAGGTATCTTCGTTCTTATCGTTATTGTCATTTATCTTTTGTAAGATTGATTTTAGAGTGGTAGTATTTGTGTTCCATCTATTTTTGAAGCAAATTGCAAAGCGTGTGATCCATCAACGATTTGTAAATTTGTCGGAATGAATAATCCATCGTACTATCCATATTTGCAAGTTTTTAACGTCTTTGGCTTTTTCTGGGGCATGTTCTTTGTGTCCGCATTCAGTGAAATGACATTGGCCATAGTGTTTGCCTCATGGTATTGGACATTTAAGAAATCTAATTTACCATTTTTCGCTGTCACCAATGCTGTACTGACGACATTACGGTGAGTAGGTATTTGGCAATTAAAACCTCAGCAAGGCATTATGAAGGGTTGGCGCAAGCTATATGAAGGCTCGGCAAGCTATCTGAAGCCTTGGCAAGAAATCTGAAGTCTTTATAAGGCATCTGAAAGCTTGGCAAGCCATCTGAAACCTTTGCAATTCATCTACAGCCTTGGCAAGCCATCCATAGGCTTTATAAGGCATCTGAAGCCTTGACAGACCATGTTAAAGCCTTGACAAGCCGTATTGAATGCTTGACATACCTTGCCAAATACATTTTGACCTTAAATTACAGATACCACATAGGAACGTTAGCGTTTGGCTCCTTAATCATCACCATCTGCCGTATAATTCGTGTTTTGCTCGAGTACATCGATCGCAAATTGAATAAATACGATAACGCCCTGATCAAAGTAATATTATGCTGTTGTAAATGTTGTTTTTGGTGTTTAGAGAGATTCCTGAGATTCATCAATAAAAACGCTTTCATAATGTGTGGAATACACGGTAAAAATTTCTGTGCCAGTGCAAAAGATGCCTTTTCATTATTGATGCGAAATATCGTACGTGTTTTCGTCTTGGATAAAGTCACCGATTTCGTCTTCTTTTTGGGTAAACTCATGATAACTGTCGGTTGTGGTGCTGTGGCTTATCTAGTTTTCGCCACTGATCTTCTTGGTATCGATAATAGTGATCTACATTATGATTTTGTACCGGTCATTTTCATTATGATTTGTACGTATTTGGTTGCTTCAGTTTTCTTCAGCGTCTACAATATGGCTGTTGATACATTATTCTTGTGTTTCTGTAAGTTGAGATATATTTTGTGCATAAATCGATTTTGTAACAAATAATTTTTTTTAGTGGAGGATTGTGAGAGAAATGATGGTTCGCCTGAGAAACCCTATTACATGTCGAAGAATCTAATGAAGATTTTAGGCAAAAAGAATAAAATGCAATGATGATTTGTATGAAAGCGGATATCTGTGATATTTTTACCAAATCTAAGCATTTATTTGTGCCATTTATAAGATGTTTTACGATAATATTGTAATAATAATAAACCTGAAATCGTGTTTTTTGTGTTTATTGATCTTACAATCGCCTCAATTCGTCTTCCGATATTTATTGTGGGACGAACTATAACTATTTTAATTTTCAACAGTGTATATGTGTGTCTCATGTTAAATATGAAGGAGAAGTGTCTAAATAATAAACATAAAAAAACTCCTTCTATTCCACCTACTCTGACCACACAATTGTTCTATTGTATGCCGTGAATAGGAGGAGACTTCCTTCCACTCTACTTCTAATGTGCCTAGATGAATTTGGTCCCCTGTATATTTAGCGGAAACGATATCAGTTGATGTCATAACCGGGAAGCGTGTTGGCGAGCACTTCGCTGACCAAAGTTGCCAGATTGGGGTATTTTCCCCCAAATTTGGGGTAATTTCAAGACATTGGGGAATAAAATGTATGGGGAAATTGAAACATTTGGGAGGATTTGTGGGGATTTTTGACCACTTTTGAACCCGACCCCTTTCGATTTGGCTGAAAATTTGCCACCATTTTGTACCTCATTAGAGACGGTTCCCAGAATTTTTGCAAATTTTTTTACCCATCCAAAAAAAAAGTTATAAATTTTTCAAAAAATGGCTCTCTTTTCTTTAAATAGCCGTAACTTTTTCAAAACTTCACGTATCGGGACGTTTTTTTTCGAAATCTTCGTTTTTAAATGTACTTTTTAGAAAAAAATAAATAAAAATTATCCAAAGTTTGACATTTTCTACAAGTTCTCTGAAATTTTTAGAAGGGTGTTTTTTCGATTTCTATTTTTTTTTAACTTGAAAAAAAATGTTTTCTTCCACTTGAAGGAAAAATTTTGTTTTTTCACCTTATTTCGCTTAAGACCTTTCAAAAAATTTTTCAGGATGTAGAGAGAACTTCCAGTCCAGAGCCATCATTCAGCCAAGTTACTAATTAACAATTGATGACTAATTGTGAGATATAGATAGGGTAAGTCCCTGAATAATGTAAGTCACGTGAGTTGCCCGAGGATATAAATAGCTCCCAAAGTGTTTTTTTCTCATTTGAGTAATTTGAATTAAAATATAATTGAGTGCGCTCATTTGTTAGCAATAATTTTTCAATTTTCAAAAACGTTGTTTTTTCTTTTTGTACACCGGTGATCGATATTGAAGTAAGTTAACGAAATTGTTTTGATAATATTGCATATTTCAATTTTTTTATTCACTATAATTGTTATTTAACTAAATATCGAATATGTAATAAAGTCGAATCTGAGTAAGGGAGAACTGGGTAAGCGAAAAAACTCTGTAAGTGAGAGTAATTGTCAGGTCCCGTAATTTTACCCCTCTAAAACCTCTAAGAGTGAGAAACAAAAACCTGTATAAGTGAGAGTCGTTTTTCGCTCATGGACCTCTATAACTTAGATTGTTAATTGTTTGTACCACCCCCTCCGACTCTTATTGTAAAAGATGAGTTTCTATTACGGTAAAAGCATAGGGGCGCTGCAGTGCTGACAAACAAAGAAAAAGATACAAAAAATAAAGATAGAATATTTTTAAATTTAAGGGATTTCCAGCCCCTCCGTGTACAGCCCCTTCGAACCCGCCACTTGTTATTGCTTTACGGTCAAACTTCAGTTGACATATTTGAGAATTTCTTCTTTGTGTTGTTTAGCATTTTTCACATTCATTTTTAACAAGTTTCATTTTGATTCTACAATTATTTTCATTTAATGGATAATTTCATTATTTTTTATTATACTTGTTATAATTGTGAATTTTTGCGAAATGCAATCAGCATATGATTTCAATACGCCCACGGTGGTCTCTTTAAAATCTGAATCACAAGAGATAACGTTCGATAGACTAAATAAATGATAAATCGAGTACTTGTTTAAAAAAATATATGATTTCAAAATTTCTAGAAGATTCTTCTCGTACCGTGAGAAAGACTCGAAAATGACTAATTTTGACGTCATTTTAATTAAAACTATAAAAGGAGATAGGATAGAGTAATTGGGAGAGTCGTAGAAGTTGGGGCAGTCAGAGAAGTCGTACCTAGTAGTCGCAGCAGTGGTAGTAGTCGGGGGTAGTTGTAGTGATCATTAAAGGGCGGATATCTGCTCCAAGTTGGAGCAAGTATAATTCTAATCTCCTGACAAATTCGTATAGAGCGTATCGGCAAAAGCTGTTGTACTTGTAAATTCTATCTTTTCTTGTGAAACGTTTCTCTATACAAATAAAGTTCGAACTACCCCGCACATAGAGAATTGAATTGCTATCGTGACGTCGCTACGTTACGGCGAAAAAACAGGTGCCTAGTTGTACCGTATTTCTATGAATTTCTGGTCGCTCTCTCTCATTCTTTAAAACACGGTTCGTCAGCGGCAACAAGCTGATGTTTCTGCCATAGAAAATTAAAAAAAAACAACAATTTTTGACAAAAATAAATAAAAAAAACTTTAAAATTACGAACACATTTTTTTGATTTGTTCTACGTGTATTTTCTTATAACTTTATGTAAATACATGCATTAAAATTAAACTACGCCAATGGTGCATTTCGAGCATTGTAATTCGAATCAAATGACCTTCAATCCGCCCTTTACTGATCATATAGAGAAAATCGATAGTTGGGTTTAAGGAAAGTGGAAAGAACAAACCAAAGGCTTAAGATAAGTCAAATTTAACATTCTTTTTTTTTAGTTTTGTTTAGACAAATCTAATTGTCAAAACAATAGATTTAATAAGTAATATTTTCCTTGTATAATCCTTTTTGTTCTAATACCGTGTATAGTTTTTTTTGGTTTCTATTAATTAAGTATTATTATTACTACATAAAATTAATTAAAATCTAATTTATAAATTAAATTTTTTTTTATATTCAATTTTTTTTTACTCATTAAAGGGTGACTGTGCCCTAGAAAATATCACAGTCTGGTGGCAGCGAGCACGAATTGTTGCTACCTGTGCAGGTAAGGCAAGCCCGCGCATTTTAACATTAGCATGGTTTTTGAACGCAAAAATGGATACCATTGAGATGTATCTTTTGTGGAAAGACGTCAATGAAGGGATTATCCATATACTTTAATATAATATATAAACGTCTTTTCTAGTAATAATGTCCTTGTCCTTGTGTGTTTAATTCTAGAGTAAACAATATGTTTACATTGTTAATAAATAAAATTGTTAATATAATAAAAAAATAGATTAAATCGAAGGTCGTTAGTATTGAAAAAAATGTTGTACTTTACACGGTGGGAACTGACTTTTCACACTTGCGGATTTAGATCCAAACTATCCGCTCTTGTGAAAAGTGTCACTTTCCCACCTTGTAAAGTAAATAACTATAGTTTGTTTTTATAAAATACGTTCTATTATTGCTTTTAGAAGATGTATCTGCCACTAGAATGCCAGGAAAAACTGAAGTTTGTCGCTGCAACCGCTTACTATCAGTATTTCCTATTTATATTAACAAAAACGATCAACAATCATCGGTTTGTGGACGTTGTTATCTATCAGACGACGATAATTATTTGCGATGTGAGGTCTATGAAAATATAGCGAAAAATGTACGATTTCCATGCATTAATAAAGAATACGGTTGTATGCACAATTTATTACCTGAAGATGTAAAAGAACACGAAGAAAACTGTCCGTATCGTGGTGAATTTTGCATTCTTTCTCAACAAACAAATTGTAAGTGGAAGGGGCCGTTTAATCGATTATTCGAACATTATAAAGATGTACATGAAGAATTATTGTTGAAGAACAATCAGTTTGAGTTTGATGTATCTGAAAATCATAATTTTATCAATATCTTGCCATTTTGGCGTGAAATATTTCTTCTTGAATGCAGTTTCCATCAGATGTCGGAACAATTGAAATGTACTATAAAATCATTAAATTTATTGGATAATGTTTATATGTCATATTATATTCGGTTAGATCTAACATCAGAAGATGAAACAATAACGAAGAAATTTCCAGAGATAGAACCCACTGTAAACCAATCAGAATCTATTGATATAGATATAGAAACCACATTTATTTATGATGTTACTAATGTAACAGGAACAGTACTAATAGTTAATGAAGAAAAGTTATTCGATTATAATACAGAATGGAATCAGAAACTTTTACAAAAAATGAAATGTTTTAAATGTAAAAAGATAATTAGTGGTTCTATATATAATTGTGGGGGAGCACACTATACATGCGAAAAATGCAGAACATCCTGTTGTTCTTCATCAAACTATCATGATAAAGCGGCTGAAGAAGCTTTTGAATTCGTATGCTACAAATGCCCAAATGGTTGCAATTACATAGAAATCGGTATTGAAATGGCATCACATTTCAGTTATTGCAATTATGCCCAAATTGATTGCAGTCAAGTAGGCAACCATTGTAATTGGCAAGGTGTCGAAATTGATTTTGAAAAACATCTGCAAAATGACCACAGAGACAAGATACTAAAATTGAATGAAATTGTTAGATTGGACATGGATCGGAAATCAATAGAACGCTTGATTTGCTATTGTTTTTTGTATAAATTAAAGATTACTAAGGATTTGCAAAAAGTGTCATTTAGAATGGAAACACTTCATCACTTTACTAGTGGTTTGCCTTTTAGATTTGAGATTAGTATATTTGATAACAAACGTATTGAGAGAATTAGAATAGAACTACCGGAAGATTCTTCCAGAGGTTTTAATTACGAATTGTTTCACAATCAAATTAATGACATAATATTTGAAAATACTTTACTTTTTAGGCTAAGTATTTTATAACGTTAATACAGTATTTTAGGTCTTTTCTTGTTTTTTTCAGATGCCTAACCATTGCAAAAAATACAGGAAAATTAATTCGACTAGCCACATAAGAAAAATAGTGGAAAGAAGTCTCCTCCTATTCACGGATTACGATAGAACAATTGTGTGGTCACAGTAGGTCGAATAGGAGGAGTTTTTTCATGTTTATTGTTTAGTTAAACGCCCACTGTATTAAAGTCTAGTAAAACCGACCAATAGTATATGGGTCATTCCACCAAATTAAATCATTTTTACGGGGCGACCCCCGCTGATTTTTTTTCAAATTTTGTGGAGGTGTTTTCTACTTTGTCAAAAAAATTCCCTGAAAGTTTGAGTGCGGCCATTTCGAAGTTATGAATTTTTGAAATTTTGAAGAAACAAAAATTTCAACTTTTTTATCAATTTTTTTGAGGTGAAAAACCTTTTTTTCAAAATTGGTAAAATGTAGCTTTTTGTAGGAAAAATTCTCAGCTTTTTAATGGGAATATTCATTTTTTCATACATGTAACGGAAGACCCTTTAAAATCCAATCAAAGTGAAAAAAGCGATTTTTCTACCAGTGCGGCGCGTGGTACACCAAATTTGACCGGTTTTGCTGAAAGCTGAGAGATTTTCCCACAAAATATGTAATTTTCGCGATGTGCATATTTTTTGTTATTTTTCAATTCAATAAAATGTAAAATCTCGACAATTAAAAATAGTATTTTTTCTATTTTGCGTCAATAATAGCGCTATTATTAAACTCGCTACTGTATCGAAATGTGCTCATTTCGATACTAGTGCTGAAAAGTAAACTGTGGGAATTTTTTTTCCCACTACGTTGGTAACATTTTCATTGCTTTTGACAACTATCAAGAATCATAAAAATAAGATACTTAATATACCGTTTTTCGTACTGATCTTTGGATTTATCGGGTAGTAAATTGCTTCCTGCATTTTCAGCAATTTCCCTTATTTCAGGTGGAGTACATGAAAATTCTTCACTCATTGTTAAATAAGCAATTTGGCGAAAAAAACAATTGACTAAGAGTGAAAAATAAAACAATTGAAGTTTCCTAGCTGAATGTTCAATTGTTTTTTTTTAGTAACACCAACTCCCACCAATTTCCCTAAATATCAAATCTCGCAATTTTTTTGTAAAAAAGGGCACAAAATAGGCAAAATAGAAAAAATAGTATAAAGAACTCGTGTCAGAAGTCGTATATTGCACTCGTCCTTTAGAAAACTCGCAGCTCCGCCGCTCGTTTTCTAAACTTGGACTCGTGCAATAATAGGCGACTTCTGACACTTGTTCTTTAATATACTATTTTCACTTTGATTGGATTTTAAAGGGTCTTCCGTTGCATGTATGAAAATATAAATATTCCCATTAAAAAGCTGAGAGTTTTTTCTACAAAAAGCTACATTTTATCAATTTTGAAAAAAAGGTTTTTCACCTCAAAAAAAAAATGATAAAAAAGTTGAAATTTTTGATTAATAACTCAAACTTTCAGGGACTTTTTTTTGTCAAAGTAGAGAACACCTCCACAAAATTTGAAAAAAATCGGCGGGGGTCGGCCCGTAATAATGATTTAATTTGATGGAATGACCCATATATAAATAGTACATTCAAGTAAACAACTATCTGTTGTTAATAACATAAGAATAATTATTCTTACAACAGATTGAATTTTTGTTTCTTGTAGTCTGATTTTTTTTTTAGTTTCAAGGTTAAAAATTTGAATATGCGACAACTCCACAATGACAAAAGTCACTAAAACTGGCGCGTAATTCAAAAAAAATACAAATTATGTTGTATAATTTATTGCATTACAATCGGATTTTTACAGTTGGTACATCACTCTCACCATCATCAACATTGTTTCTAATATCCTTCTCCTGATCATCAATACTAATCAGTCCATTATCATCAGCTTTAGCTAGAATATCACAAACTAAAGGTGATTCAACACCTAGAATATATTCACAATATCTTGGCTCTAATAAATACAATGATACAGCATTTATATTTGTTGTATCTTCTAAACATTTCAATTTAACTTCAGTTTGTCTTGGTTTACCAGTTTTATCACAAACACTACCATCCGAATATAGATGTGATAATTGTGTACGTTGTTTGATTGGTTTCGGTTTCTTATGTGGATGTTGTTCGATCCATTCTAAATGTTTCTGTTTATTAAATCGACCCAATTGTATAACCGTTTTACTACCATCCTTTTCAATATGGTACTGTTCAACGGTTTTACCATAACAGAATTCGTACTTCCACCAACCGGTGCCGCCGGTCAAACAATTCTTGCCGGCCAAGAAATTGCGTACAGGCGTCGGATCGAGGGGTTTCTTCAATTCTTGAGCTGTCGTCGTCGTCGTTGTTGTTGTTGTTACTCGACTCGTATCGTCTTTATCACTGAAATCCGGAGGGATAAATTCGACACGGATACTCTCCAAATCGGATTTGCGACGTAACAGTGCACTTTCCCATTTTAGTTTGACCAAATCGTATGGACGATTCGGGCTGCCTTCCAATGGTATACAGTTGATCTTATTCTCGCCGGTTTCTTTGGGTTTGTAGCGCGGATGGGCGCAGACTAGCGGCGATAAAATAATGATTTCGTACTGACAAGTCGATGTTTCTTTCAACGAGTAAACTTCATGTTTACCGTGAATATAACACACGTACAACACGCGCGTTTCTCTGGGTTTATTTTGATTTAAATCGCATACAGTCCCATTACCCATCAACACTTCAACGTACGGTAGATTGATATTATCGATCTTCTTCATCGGTATCAGATGGTTGCGATCTTTCTCAATCTCTTTAGCGTGTTGCAGATTCCGTTCGAGCGCCTTATCATCCCACCGTCCCAACGTGTACTCTTGTAATTTAACCTTTTTACCTTCCCGATCCTCATGGTATTGTCGTATAAAACGACCATGGCATATCTCGTACGTCCAATACGATTCCAAACGATACGAACACGATGTTTGTGTGAATAATGGTGAGATCAATTCTAATGCTGTTGGGCCTTCGTATTGTTCATCGGATGTTTGTTCTTTCTCTTGTATATTCGGCAAGATACAACGGTACTTTTCTTGATTTGATGTCGTAACGACCATATCTTCACCGTTCAAATCTACACCGTCCAATTTATCACCGGGCCAATAGATATCGAACAGTACCGTATCATCGAAACCTTTCACATCTTGAGCGGACACAAATAGCAGATTTGATAATACGAAAATATAGAGAAATTCCATGATTCTGTAACGAAAATCAATTACATTTTTGACGAAAAAAACACTCGATAAAGAACACGTCAGGTGTAATTTGACGTTACAAAAACAACACTAATTGTAGCTCCGCGCTAATTCAACAAATTTTATCATAGATATCAGTAATTTCAACAATTTAGATCTATTTATACAGAATTTTTGACTTAATAATCGAAAATATTGCAAAAATAGTTGCTTAAAATTCCAAAATTTATTAAAATTTTCTACAATAGAGCTGCATTTAGTGCGAAAATAATGAAGTAAGGTTATGTTGTATTGAGGTTATGTTGATTTGCTTTTTTCAAAATTTCGTTTGAAAACATTGAAAATGCCGCAAAAAATCCACATACGTTTGGCTAAAGACCGTGTAGACCCGGGTGTCGCCTTCCACCAACGTATGCCAAAGATTTTCACACCGGGTCAAGTGATAACCCATCAAGACGAATTCATGCGGTAAGCCCCCAAATCCACGCCAATTTCTAAATTAAAACTAATCAAATCCGTCTAGGGGTCATGGTACTTACGAAGAGGACGGTGTGCTGAAATCATCGGTGGCCGGTGTTAAGGAGCAAGTCAACAATTTGATCTCGATACGGCCGTTAAAGAGTCGCTATAATGGTGAAGTCGGTGATGTGGTTGTTGGCCGTATCACCGAAGTGCAACAGAAACGTTGGAAAGTCGAAACGAATTCACGCTTAGACTCGGTATTATTGTTGTCATCGGTGAATTTACCTGGTGGTGAATTGCGGCGACGGTCCGCTGAAGATGAGCACATGATGCGCCAGTATTTACAAGAAGGCGATTTAATTAGTGCTGAAGTACAAAGCGTATTCTCCGATGGATCGCTATCGTTGCACACCCGCAGTTTAAAATACGGCAAAGTATTGAAATTTCAATTAAATCGACAATTTTTAAACAGTTTTCTTGTAGTTATCTCAAGGCGTACTAGTTAAAGTCTTTCCATCATTGATCAAACGCAGCAAGACGCATTTCCACAATTTATCAGTTGGTGCCAGTGTAATTCTCGGCAATAACGGTTTCATTTGGATCTGTCCAACGTTCCATAATGCCGAAGATAGTGTGGGCGGTTTCGTTCAGAATCTCGACGAAATCGTCTCGAAACCGGAACGTGAAACGATCGCACGTTTACGTAATTGTATTCTAGCATTAACGCAAAGTAAAATGATGTTGTACGACACCAGTATTACGTATGCGTATGAAGAATCGTTAAAGTATACAGTTGCGGAATTACTAATACCGGAATCTATGGTTGATGTGGCATTTTTAACACAACAGAGATTGACGATGTTGGAGAATGCTTGAATAAAGTTTATTTTATTTTTTTTTACATAAAATTCTTTAATTTTCCAATTAATACAAAAATTATCACTAAATTTATAAATAATTTTCGATATATACAATACAAAAATATGAAATAAATAATAAATAAAGTTAAAGAGAGCGCGGATGTCTTACCGTTACAAATCCAATTGTAGGAACAATTTTGTAGCAAAAAATCGAATATTGGCCCAAAAAACTAGTCGCTGAAGTGTTCAATTGGTTGTTTTGCACATATATCAAATACTAATATATTGCGATAAAAGAGCGACAGAAAATATAACATTTTTTGTCTCTATCACAACAAATCGCTTTTGCGCATGCGTGAAAGCTAAAATAATGCAACTAAAATAGAGTGAAGTTGGCGCTGATGTCACCAACAGCCAATAGCAGAGTTCAAAACGCAAGCGCTTGCGCACAACAAAATTGTCCCGATAGAGAAGTCCGATATTGCTATGTCGTTTTGATTTCGGCGCGTTTTGGCCCAAATTCGCAATATATTAGTATTATAAATATGTTGTTTTGTAACGGTAAAAGTCTCTGGTGAAGCAGCTTTAATTAATATAAAATAAAACAAAAATAAACAAAAAAAAACCACCACCAGACCACCACCAACCCGAAAATCTGTTATTCCAACAGTGTCTCTTGAGCTAATTATATAACTCGAATCACTTTTATTATAATTAATAATAAAGCACACTAGTCACTAATTTAATCATCTAATCAAAGAATCAAGCGACATGTTTGCCGGGATTCAACCATTTCTTCATATAATAACAGAACAAGGTACTGATGTAGAGTAGAACTAATAAGGCACATGTAACACCCAGTGCTAGAACTGAGGTCTTTGTCGGACACGGTTCTATAATTGTTACAGTTTTATCTGCAATTATTAAACGATTATTATGTTATCTTTTAAGGGTGAAAAATTGAATTTTACCAAAATCAGCACTCGATAGATCACTTTTGAGAAAATCTGATTGCTTTTCATCACCAAAATCTAAAACTAAGATCTCCTGACTCAACGTCATATCCTCCTCTTTCTCTTCATCATTTGTATTATTATAATTATTAATCGATCTCTTTCGTCTACCCCACGATTCGATTGAATCACGTCCCCATTCACAGACGGCCGCCTCACATGGACCTAAACAATATTTCACATTACATTGGAAAATAACACCGTACGATTCAGTGAAACGGAATGCTTCATAAACTGATTGTAATGCATTGCCGTCCGGTGTGAATGCTGGGAAAATACTGGGATCCACTGGACAACCTTCATCGTCGATGATTTGGAAGGTGCTCTTTGAGTCTTTTGCCATTGCCACACAACTACGTGCAAAAATACCATAAGGAGCTGGAAAAATTTCGATCATTAATTTAATGAATTTTGCGTTTGTTTATATTAAAGAAATTACTATCTTCAGGTATTTCAATTCGAAACGTAAGCTTATCACCGATTCGTACAGTTTCAACTTCACGTAAACGACTATCAAGGATACGGATGCGTGGCGGTGGTGCTTCTGGTGCCGATGTGATACTGATCATTTCTGGATCACGGATTGGCATCATGCCGAATGTGATATTCTTTGACGACATATCGTAGGTGCATTTGACTTTGTAGATTTTGTCGGCTTTTGTCATTACAACACTGTGATGTTGTAGGACGACGGTATTACTATAGACGCCAATCTGAAATGATCAGCATTTGAAATATATTAACGTTTTACGATGGAAAATTGGAAATTCAACTCTTCCATTTTTGCAAGGCAAGTTTGTCCCTTTGCAAAGAAAAAAGGGCTAATTTATTCAATCAATAACTCTACTGTAACTACTTTAGTTCTTCTGACGTAATGTTCTGTCGATAAAGGCTTGGAACGGACAACTTTAGCTCGCAGAGAATCAGTCTTTTGCATCGATTTTTAAGAGATTTTTCACCCGATTTTCACTTCTTCCTAAACGATTCTAGTTCTAAAATCTTTTACTGCCTTTATTCGTCATTAAAAGCACGAGTTTCGAAAATGGGGAGCTTTTTCATAGAATCGGTCGCTTTCGAAAGGGTTAAAATTGAACTTTATTTACCTACTGATAAGAGCGAAAATGAAGAAGAAATAAGCAGACTGAAGGAGAGGCAGGGATTAAAGGGTAGTTAGCGAAAGTGAGGAAGAAATAGAGAGATTGAAAGAGCGGTAGGAAGAGTGAGGGACAGACAGACAGAATGAAGAACATGCAGCGAAAATGAAGAAGAGGTAGTGAGGGTGAGGCAGCAGAAGTGTGGGGAGGGAGAGACATTGTAAGTGAGAGACATCTTGAGTAATTGAGCACGGAAGTGACGTAGAGACGGAAAGAGTGAAGGATAGACATCGGAAATGAAAGAAAAGCAGAGGAATAAAGGAAAGTCGGCGGAAGTGAGGGACAGGCAGAGAAATTTAAGGAGGAATAGAAAGAATAATGGGACAGTGAGACTGGAAGAGCGAGGGTTCAGGGAGAGACATTGGAAACGGGGGATAGGCAGTGGAAGTGAGGAAGAAACTTACAGAGTGAAGGAAACTGAGGAGTAGAAATGAAGCTGCAAGACTAGAAGAGAAATAGAGAGACTCAATAACAGACAGCGAGAATGAGGGAGAAGCAGGAGAAGTGGGGGAGAGACAGTATAAGTGAGGGAGATCCCGAGAAATTGAGGGCAGAAATGTCGTAAAGACGAAAAGAGTGAAGGATAGATATCGGAGGTGAAAGAAAGGCGGAGATTAAAGGACAGTCAGAGGAAGTGAGGGAGAGACAGTGCAAGTGAAGCAAAGATAGCAAAAATGAACAATAGAGGAATTTAAGGAGATACCTCGAAAGTGAAGGAGAGACAGAGATTCAAGGAGATACAGTAAAAGTCAAGGAGAGACAGGGAGACTGAAGGAGGGACAGAGAGAGTGAAGAAGAGACAGATAGAATAAAGGCAGTGGAAGCGAATAAGGGTCAGTTTGACTGGAAGAGGGTCAGGGAGCCAGCGGAACCGGGGTTAGACAGCGGAAGTGAGGGAAAAACTTAAAGAGTGAAGGAGAGTCAAGGAGAGTGAGAGGTAGAAATGAAGCTGTAAGACGAGAGGAGAAATAGAGAAACTCAACAACAGAAAGCGAGGATGAGGGAGAGATAACAGAAGTATCCACCGCATGCTAGTGCATTTTCCCAAATTTTTTGCTAAGCAAAGTAAGGCAAAAGAATGACGTATTTGATGTAACTATTCACCAATGAACTCATTTATGTTATTCTTAAAGAAATTAAAGAGTTTTTCAGAATGCAAAAAACTTCTACCCCTTTGAATCTCCAAGTCACAGGTCAATTTTTAGCCTTTGACTGTGAATTAGTAAAGTTTTTTAGCTTTTGCCAACAGCAATACTTCCTTCTCCCTGTATGTCTTAACAGTAATTTTCTTTAAAATCTTGGTGCTATGACATATTTTTAACGATTCAAGAATTCTTTGCAAAGGACGAAATTGATTTGCTAAAAGCTGTATTTGGTTGGTAAAAAAGTCAAGTTTATTTGCTTAATAAAAGAGTTGAATTGGCTGTAAAAAATCGGTATAATATTGGCCATATTTACCACAGATTGTGTATTACAGTCTTGTCCAGTCATTGTCAAGTCGAGCCGAAACAGATCACTATTGATAACGTCCACATTACAGGTTTCGGAACGACCAAGTGCATAAATACGTCCATTGAATGGCTTGTTTGTACGGACTTGTACTGCAATCTTTGTATCTTTACAATTCACCGACACTATACAACAATTTTTATTATTAACATTAATATTATTAATATACAATTTTTTTTTTTTGGTTACCATCATAACAAGTTCCAGTTTTATCACAGTTCACATCGCTCCTCGTTAAATTATTTAGATTCGGATCTTCGGTCGCCTCGAATACAACAGGCAGAGTATTATCCGATGGTGCTCCACTAGGTGAACCGACAGCTTCTATTTTTCAAACAAAATAATTTACCATAGCATCGAAAAAAAACGAACAAATTCCAACTTACTCTCGCAGGAATTCTCAAGATACGTCCCAATACGTTCACCGTTATCAATCAAAGGCCGTTCAGCATTCAAATACGTACTGGGCCCATCCGGTAACGTTTTATGATCCAAATGGAACAATTGGCAATTGTATTGGGTACCTTGCGGCGGTCCTTTATACAAGAACGATCGACAAAGGAACTCATTTTCGATTTCACAAGCCAATCGACAAGCCGCCTCATTATTCACTTGCAACTCCTTATCGGTGTAATAATGCAATGCCGCATATTGTGCTACTTTATCATCAGCCACACCGATTCGTGGTATTTGAAAGATACGATTCGTTTTGCACGCATTGTTGCCCTTCAAGCATAGATTCTCGAAATAATCAACACCTTGAGCATCGACGAACTGCACAAATTGGCCGGTTGTCCGACGATCTGAATCGCTCAATTGGCATTGGAGCGTCACGTAATTGTATTCGACTGAACGACATGTGAAACGGTGCTGAAATTTTATACAAATTATACAAAAATAAAAACACGATTCGATTAAATCGTGTGATTACTTCATTAAGACAGGCGGCGAGACAGGCTTCTTTCGTTGATGTATAAATGAGGGCATTATCCAGGCCGCGTATCATTTTATTTGGGACACGTTCAAACGACCATGGTCGTAAACACACATTCTCTGAACGTAATTGTAATTTTGTCATATAGTACATGTTGACGCTACGTTGTGGTACTGCTGATGGGTTATTACTGGATGTTTCATTCTGTAATTGACATAATGTCTCTTGGACCGGTATTAGGGGATTTAAAACGAAACTGAAAGCGGCAGCTTGACAATCGGGCTCTTCACGACACCATCCTTGGCATTCGTATAGACTTAAATTTTTTACAGTATAATACGTATTGCCTCTATAATCGAAATCTGTTAATTTCTCGAAAGCTATCCTGCCTGGAATTCAATCAAAATTATAACAACAAAACGATTATTAAATAGACAAGTCTCACCTAAAGCTCCATTTGCTAGAACTATGAATAAAATTATAAAGCCGGGATGGTAATCCATCTGGAATTATAGAGCAATAATCATAAATTAATCGATCTTTTCTTAATAGAAAATTTATTGTTCAAGATTAATTAAAATAAAATTAAAATAAATCTAGATAAGCACCAACATAATTAACATTAACACGAATACATCAATCTGTGGTAATAATTTATAATTCTAATGAATTGGTAATAAACTGGTTTATAATTAAGTGATTCAGGAGCTGTTTTAAAGATTAATATCCCTTCAACTGATCGAATGCTAGCGCTGATATTGCAGACTAGAGAGTCATGTGACTTACGTGTAGTCACAGATTCCTAGAGCCGGCCCTGATTCCTGCAAGGTGTTTTGTGTTTTTTATTTTATGTTTCTGTTAACGTGTAAGCTGAAACCGGTTTATAGATTCTCTTTTAATTGGCGTTGTTTAATTATGCTCGAGTCATTAGCTTCACGTTGCAAGCATCACGTGACTTACGTTAACGCGGCTATTTCGCTTTCTACATTGCTGTTAGATCTTGTTAAATGTAACGTTTTGTCTGTGTCAATTTACAGTATTTTATGAGATCTATCAATATAACCGAAACCGGTTTTCTGCATTATAGACTGATCTATGTAGCAGATGTATGCGCTCTTAATTATCTCGCTAGCTGATACCACCCCACTTCGCTAAGCACTCAATAATATTTAATTGTTGAACCTAGACGTAGAATATAAACAAAATGTTTGTTTGAATGTACCAATAAATTGTCAAAACTTACTTCTAGTCGACGCATGCTGACAGCTAAATTGTCAAAACTTATTTCCAAAAGTTCCTAGCTTTTAACGTGTTTAAATTTTAAAACCCTATTTAATCCCCTTAGAAAGCGCATTTTCAAAAATCCTTATCGTGTTGAGTGAGTCAGTTTGTGAGTGATAAATCGCTTATATATATATATAGATTTGATTCTTCTCGAAGCAGAGCCGTACTTAAGGCAAATGAGCCAGAAGTATCTCCTGCAAGAAAAAACAGGGCTAATTTATTCAATCATTAACTCTACTGCAACTATTTTTTCTCAATACTAACAGTTGACAGTTGACTTTACTTTACTAATACCTTAATGGTAAAGTGACACTTTTCTTCACTATTGACGTTTAGTTTCTATTGGGGGTACTAAAAATGATGTTCAACAAGTTTTTTTGTGGGACAAAATCGACGCAATTTTTTTTCTTAATACCACAAATTTTTAACAATTCAAAAATACACAGATTAAATTTTGGAATATAAGAAAAAAAACAAACAAAAAACTGAGAACTAAAATGCTTCTATTTTCAGTTAACTTATATATTAATTATTCCCAGTGGTTCAATTTAAATTAATTTCGGTTAATTTGAATTTAAATTTCGATTAAAAACAATTGCGTCTACCACAGATCGTCTACTTTAATGAAACCCAACTGAACTCGTCAAACACCAAATTGCAAATGATTGCAAGTGCTTCTGTCTCAAATTTTGCGAAGCAAGTTGGCCTTGTGTAGTATTTCCTCGAAGATCTTTCTTTGAAGAACTAGAATGTACGAAAATGTAAACAAACATCTATGTTTAAATTAAAGGTTGAAACGTTTTACTTTCAAAAACAAAAATGATATAATGAAAAAATAGATTAAATTGAAGGTCGTTAGTATTGAAAAAATGTTGTACTTTCCACGGTGGAAAGTGACTTTTCACACTCGCGGATTTGTAAAGTGTCACTTTACCACCTTGTGAAGTAAATAACTATTCTTCTTCTAATGTAACGTTCTGTCGTTACAGCCATGGAAAGGTCAACTTGAGCTCGTAGAGAATCGGTCTTTTGCATCGAAATTTTAATATATTTTTCGCCCTATTTTCACTTCTTCCTAAACAGTTCTAATTCTAAATTCTTTCACTGTCTTTATTCATTATTATAAACACGAGTTTCGTAAATGGAGAGTTTTTCCATAGAATCGGTCACTTTCGAAAGAGTTAAAATTCAACTTTATTCACTGATAAGAGCGAAAATGAAGAAGACATAAGCAGATTGAAGGAGAAACATCGGAAGTACGTGCTAGAGAGGCAGAGATTAACGGTAGACATCCAAAGTGAGGGAGAGACAGAAAGGCAGCGAAAATGAACAAGAGGCAGTGGAAGTGACGGAAAGATAGCGAAAATCAACAATAAAGGAGAGATAGCAAAAGTGAGGGAGATTTGGAGAGATTTAAGGAGGGACCTCGAATGTGAAGGAGAGATAGAGATTAAACGAAATACAGCAGAAGTTAAAGAGAGACAGGGAGACTCAAAAAGGGGCAAATAGAGGGAGGGAGAGACAGAAAGAGTAAATAGAAATATCCCTTCAACTGATCGAACTGATATTGCAGATTGCGGAGTCATGCGGCCTACGTGAAGACTACACGAATCCTTGAGCCGGTCCTGATTCTCTCAAGTTATTTTATGTTTTATATTTTATCTTTCTATTAAGCAGAAACCGGTTGTCTACTTTTATAGATTCTCTTTTAATTGGAATTCTTTGATTATGTTCAAGTCATTAGCTTCAAGTTGTAAGGAGAGTCCAAATTGAAACTCATAAATATAACATCACGTGACTTACGTTAACGCGATTATTTCGTTTTCTATATTACTGTTAGATCCTGTTAAATGTATCGTTTCTTCTTTCTTCAAGTTACAGTATTTTATGAGGTCTATCAATATAACCGAAACCGGTTCTCTGCATTACAGACTGCTTTGCTAACTATGCAGCAGATGTATTCGCTTTTAATTATCTCATTTGATTCTTCTTGCCTCCATTAGCTTCAAGTTACGAGGAGCAGAGCCGTACTAAAGGCAAAGGCAAATGAAGTGGCTCCAGTAGTTTTCTTCCAGTTGTACATAAAATTTCCAGTCACGATGGGAGAGAAACCAAAACGATAGAAAATGCCGCTTGCAACACAGAAGCGATTTATAATTATTATAATCAGAAACTATTTTACCGATTTCGTGCTCGTCAATCACCGCAAGAAGAAAAAGAGCATCACGTGACTTACGTCCATCTTATACCTATGCTATATAAAATACTGTTATAGCCGTCCTATTAGAGATCCTCTTTTAATTATCTTTCGATTTGGTTGTTTTTTTTTCCCGTTTAAACTCATAAACTTCTAGCTACTTAAACGTTTTTATGTTCATAATGGAATAAAAACCGAAACCGGTTCTCTCTTAACTAATAACCAATCGTTGTGTGTGCCTGTCGAACCTAATTTACAATAAATTTAACGATTGTCTGTTCGTTTTATTTGCGTTTAAATCGAATTGTAATTATTTTTGTAATTTCATTCGCCTTTACGGTAGAATGATTTGTGTGAAAACTGATATTTGAACGTAATTTTTTCTTCTGTTGTAATTAGAGAAGTGTGAAGGATTCTCATGAAGAAAAAAAACTCGCACTTGCAGTAGCTGAACGATTATCATTTAAGTTTGATATTAAATCAAGCAGATGCGAACAACGACGTCGACGAAGAGGCGCCTTTTTATTCGACGGTCGAGTGGTCATCGAATGCTTGCATGCAAACATGCAACATATTAACATTTCTCTACACAACAGCATCAATAACAACAACAACAACAACAATATTGAATAGTCAATATATCTTTAAATCGTGTATCTATAAATAAAATTAATCAACTCTTTGGTAATTTTATAGTTAAATATTTTTTTTTGTAAAACTAGAAATTGCTTCAATACTGTATTAAATAATGAGTTATTATTATTATCATTATCATCGTCATTATTAAGGATAGAAGTTTTTATGGGAATGACTTGAATGATCCACCACAGTCATTATCTACAATCAACGCTATTTCTTTAAGGTAAAATAGAGTTAAATTATAATAACAAGCTGAAAACTAGTTTTACGACCATTTACAAGTCGTTTTCTTGTCAGCTAACACTTCTGCCATTTTTTGCATTATAAACGTAACATTATTTATTCTTAAGGCTCTGTCCCGATGGGCGACGATCCACTGTTGTTGAGTTGCACACCGCTGACTTTTATCGCATTTTTTTTACAAAGGATTGCACATTTTGAGATAATCCTTTTATATTCCTTTCCAATGGCAATGAGCAATAACCTCGAGTGAGAATTTTTGGAAAAAATTCAATGAAAACCCCAATTTGATTCGATTTTGTTGTTCTTCTCCTTCGTTTATCAATAGAATCAAATGAAATTTATATCACTTGAAACCGTTAATACGCTTAATGTCGATATGAATTTGTTTTCACAGAATTCGTACCTATTTCCTGGAAAACCTGATAAACAAGAGTTATTGCTTTTTCTAGAAAATAGATGTGAATCTTGGAAAAACAAATTCATACCGACATCAAGCATATTAACGACTATAACTGACATAAATTTCATTCAATTCTGTTAATAAACAAACGAGAAATTATTGATCTAGATTGGCTTTGTTATTCAATTTCAACGTTTCACGGATAATTAAATAAATTATTTGAGATTGTAGCTCAAAAACAAAAGTCAACTGTTCACAATTTAACAACATCGAGTAAAATGTTCGGTTTTGTGTGAGTCTATCGGTATAAAGATTACATAACGTATTGTTGAAATTCATCCACTTAATAACATGTTTATACTGTTTATTCTATTTTAAATTTGAAATTCTTATCACGTAACACTTTGGAATCGTTTCTTCTGTTTCTAATGGCAGTAATTTTGGTTTTGAAATGGTTGATTGAATATTTCCCATTGATTTTATAAGAACAACAAAAAAAACTAAACAACAACAACAAACGCTCATCTTGATCATGTCTGATTGCCAAGAAAGTTGCGATTTTTACTATCAATCCATTGCAATATCAGTTATTAAAAGGTCGTGTACAAGTTAAGCAACTAAATTAAAAAAAAACTCCTACTTATATGCAAATTATAATGCTGTTTCCGTGATGAATTAATTACAGATCTGATAATGATTAAATTCCACCTCGTTTACTTAATTCAATGATTGCATGTTAGATCAAAATTTTTAAAAGGTTCAACCGTAAAAAAAAACTTACGAGATTTATTCTAACCGATAATCAAGAAAGTACGTTTTCTTTTTCTCTAATTTGTTTTTGTTCTTGTTGTGTTCTATAATCATCCATTAGAGATACATTTAAGTCATGCCAGAGAAGGCTACCAACCATGAAATGGATTCAATCCTATTTGGAACGTGTAAGATCGAAATGTAAGTCGCTAGGGGCCGGTTTGTCTTGCCTGCATGAATGCCGACGTCAACTCAGCTGTGATGTGTCAACGTTCATGCTTAAAGCAGATCTGGTTTCAGGGGGCTTACACTTTGAAATTGTTATCAGAAGCACGATGATTGATAATTTCTTGACTTCAGAGCCGTTTGTGGAATGGGCGCCTGAAGTTCAAGCTTCATTAATTTCAATCAAATATTTAAAATAACACTCAGTTTTTTTTTTGTAAGGCGAACTCACATCTCTGTTGGATTAGATTTGTAAAGCAATGAATTCTAGAGCTAAAATTGTTAAATAAACATGGATTTCAGATACTGAGAACTGAGACTTTTTCCATTTATCATAAACTCTTCTCAGGGCAAACTTAAGTAAAATATAGTCGAGCGAATGACTTAGGAGTTTTACGTTTTAATCTGTAAAACCACACAATTACTCCACAATAGAAACGATAGCAAAAGATTTTATCGAAATGGTGATAGATTGATTTGTTGTAAGTCTTCCAAAAATGTTGTGACGAGTTTTGTAAAATTTAGAAAATGTCACGTACGACCCAAATTATAATCCTATAATTACCAAAATCACTGCGTTGATCTTGTATTTTTTAATAATATAAAACAAAATTTTTATTAGGCCATTGTTACCTGTCGTTTCCTTCAAACAGATTCAAGATTTTAGTTGAAAAAGTAGCTGTTTGGGTGCTATGTGACATTTTCTAAATTTCACAAAACTTTTCTGGTTATTTACAACAGGGCAATCTATCACCATTTCCATAAAATCTTTTCTTACCGAATCTATTGTGGAGTAATTTTGTGGATTAAAAAGTCAATCTCCTAAGTCATTTACCCAACTATACTTTCAAATGTTGATTCTCAAAGGACTTTGTCGTCCAGAGACACTTTTAAAAACCTGAAGTTTGGCAGATCAACATGTTTTGCGTCTTAATTGCGTTGATTGAGCAGTATGTCTTGTTATTTAAATAGCGGTTGGCAATTATTGCCGTCTGGCACCAACTGGAGGCAAGAGGTCATAACGTGGTCTCACGAGATGCCATCGCTATTTTGTAACGGTATGACACACTATTCTGTACCGCAGCTTTTTCTTTGGTCAGAAAAGAGCTGGAAAAAAAACCACGCAAAACCAAACAGACAGAGACAGCTTTTACTTGAATATTTCCATATAAATTTTTCGTAATTTACAAGCAAGATTATGATTGTTTTTGTTCAAACAGTTAATCCAAATAGAAGTGGAACAATTTAAGCTTCTTATTATCCTACATTTATCATCGAATAACAAATCACTGAAGTGGACGATTTACAACTGTAAATCTAGCTCTCTCTCTCTTTATTATTCATTTGAAATTTAGGTACGTTTTAAGAATTGTTCACATTGGATCGTAACGTATTCGTTGCGTATTACGTCCGTATAATAAAATCATGACAAGGATTATGTAACTATTTTTTTTTCTGCATCCGTTACGGTTATGTGTGAATAGATCTTTACATGGAACAATCACCGATTTATTTATATAAACAACTTACTATATACTTCTCTAGTAGCAGTTGAGAGAAGTATATGGATTTATGATACAAATCAGCACATCTATATTCATTTATTTAAATTGATGTTTATTTTATTCAAGTAGGCATTAGGCATCTGAAAAATCTGCAATGGTAAATCGCTGCAGTAGTTGTAGTACTATCTAGTAGTAATCGTAGTAGAAGAATATGACCTGCATGCAGCAATACACTCGGCACGGAAGGATATCGTTTTTATGCAAATTTATGTTTCCTTGGTTTGTTATTTTCTTGTGTATAGATTTTGAAAATTACTAACTAAAGAAACAAACGAAATTTCAGACAACTGTTATTAAAAATAAAAATAAACTTCTACTTTCGATTTTATTTTAATTTAAACAACAGCTTGATTGGAATCCGTAGCCCGGGGCTGCACTACATCTATGTTGGGATTAATGGAACGGTAAATTGGTAATTTGTATTCTACCTTTTTGGGGGAATACAAATGTTGGCGTTTAGAATTAAACGGTACTTTTTTGAAGATCTTAAATGCTAGCCCTAGTGGCGCTGCCTCAAGTTCCATACGCTATTAATTTGAAAAAACAACAATTTCCACTTATTTGTTTCTTCTGCGTGACTCCTGGAGAGGCTCCATGCCAGATCCAAGGATCAGCTTTGAGAGCCGAAACGTGCCAAACGTCTAGAAATCGAGATTGTCCCATCATGAATTGGAAAAGTTACAGCTTGTCAAATCTAGCATTGCGGGTGAAATAGTCCCGCCCCTAGTTGCGTGGTAGAAAAATTTGATGCATGTGACTAAAGTACATTCAACAACATTTTTTCATTTGGGTATAGATTCCCGTACGATTCATATCGTCTACAACAATCGCAAAATCACCCCCTAAATTATTATAGATACATAAACCACTTAATGACTATGGAAATAATTATAATTATAAACAAGAGTGAATTTTTGGATTTGTTTTTTTTTTAATGTAATGAAAAAACGAAGCAATTGGCTATGTGTAATTTTTGTGTTTATCTGATTAATTCAATTTTATATTTTTTAGCATTCTATAATTACTAATTTTATTTCATTGTTTCTTTTCTTAGTTAAGTAAAATTTTATAAGTATGATTGATGATCTATAAATACATTATTTTTATTCTAAATAATTATATCCTATTCATAGAACAGAATTCTGTCATAGACTGTAGTTTCGAGCGTCTTATATTTCCATCTCTCTATTCCGAATACTTTCTCACTTCTTCATCTGCGCATCCCTTGAAATTATCACCCGCAATGCTAGATTTGACAAGCTGTACTTTCAAGTTGAAACCAGTATTTCCCGACTTGGTTTCAACTGGGTTTCAATTAGTATTTTTTCAATAGGAAATTTATTCTGTAATTATTTTCAAAGTTGACCGATTTTCTAATTAAATTCTAATCATTCAAAGAAACAAATTAACTGGAATAATTATTTAATTTAAAATAATTTCTTCAAGTAAATTAAGTGCAAGTGCTAGTGCTACAAAATGGAGTTCAAGAATACATTATGGATGGTTGTACCGACTACAAAAATAATGATGATGGGACATGTTTTGCCAACTAAAAAAAAACCTAAAACCCGATACCGATTCATTAATATTAATTTTTCAATAAAATTACAAGTTATTATCGATAATTTCACGTATAACTGTAGTTAATATGATAGTCTAAACGTGATTTCCTGTTTTTCCAATATTTAATTTAGTTAAATTGGAAAAATACCACCATCCCTTCAGTACTTTGAAATTTTGAAATACTTCCTGTGATTAGAATGATTACTGTGCTATTAGGGGTTTTTTCGTGTCGTCAAATCGAACGCTTCCTTATTGGAAATTCAAATGAAACTATTATCGAATAATAATTATAATCGTCAAAACTATTTGAACTTTTGAACCGACTTGGGATAATGATCTTTTCACATATTCACGACACGATCTTACAACTTATCGTTTTGTTGCAATTTCGCATCAATTTTCTAGACTAATTGATTTAATGTGGATATTTCTGGAAATTAACTCATTCTCGAACCGGTTTCGGTACTTATTTTTATTTATTTTTTTTGAAATTAACTAGAATCACATGAAGTTAATGTTGTTTGAGACAGAGAGTGTTTAGCATTTATTATGCCTGACGGGTAGCGTTGGCTTTGTATAAATGTAAGCATTTAAATATTACTCAAGTTGAAATAAAACATTGACTGTTTGAATGTTTGTTTTTTCGTTATTCACGGTTCACAACTTAAATCGACTTTGTGGCTTTTATATAGGAATATAACTATATACAATACAGACCGTGTTTTCTTTGTTTGATGTTGTTGTACAATTGGAAATAATGGCATGCATTAGTTGCAATTGAATACAAAAAAGAATTGGATGCGTGCTAAAGTTAGATCAACTATAAACTAGAATTTTTGTTGTTATTATTATTCTTTCACAAATAGAAACAGGAATGTTACAACCGCAGCACGTTTATATATTTGGCACCATATTCGACCGCACAATTGATTGAATTTTCACAATAATTGATAGAAAAGCAAATATTCGTAATTGAAGGTAGACGCATCAAATATTTTATATCACATAGAAGAATTTACATGTACGCTCGACAATTTTCAAATATTCACAGACGGTTTTAAAATTGAAATAAGTCTTTGACTCTGTCGCTCGCACATAGACATCAAAACAAAAAACGATTTTACATATCAAAGTGCAGTATAGAGGAGTTTTTACTGGAGCTTAATTAAAATTCCACCTTTATACCGTGTGTCTGGCACGCAATTGGTCAATGACACTCTTTCGGATAATCGAATATTCGGATCACTAAGAAATTGTCACACATGAGTGGTGTTGGCTTGCAATGTCGGTCTTGCAGGATCGCAGAATCACGGCCACAGGACAAGAAATAATCGAGAAATATGCAAATTGTCTCTCAACGCTTGGACACCTTGTATCGTTCAACAGCTGTGCTGGTATGTGGATTTATGCAGACAAGTTGGTTAATTTATGGCAAAATGAACAAAAATCATTGCTGTTATATGGCGAGATATTTCGAATTTTAATGTAAATCCGCTTTATTTATACCAACAATTAATTCGATTTGCATATTTTAATTGAAAAGCAACAGTTGAAACTGTTCGATTTTTCAAATCGCAACGCTTTATCGTATCAAATCCGATTCTATATATGGGAGAATTTTGTGGAAAATTCATGGTTTTTATTAACCATAATTATATGCTATACAACTTCATAATCTTTAGCACATTTCAAAATATTACCAACAAAATAAATTACCTGTAATAGAAGATCCGTTAATTGCCGGTTTCGGTCTTTTGTTGTTCGGGTGGATTAACTAAAGGCTTTGTGCGCGTTCTTATGGAAACACAAAATTCCTGTTGCTGTAGCGATTTAAAAGAATCATCACGTGACGTACGTGCAGTTTGAAAATTTCGCATCTTTGATGCTGCGAATCCTGTTCATTTCCACGCCCAATTGATGGTTTATTCGTACAAACACTCCACGGATATTTGAACAATAAACAAACGCTGTTGTATAATGTTGAAATATTTTCATCGTGTGCGTTGAGAGAATTTCCGGTTTACTTCCGATTAAAATATAGGTTTACAGGGAAACCGGAAATCATTTAATACGTTTGGTAATTAATGATTGTTGGCATTATTATTATCATCATTAGATGATGATGATGAAGAAGAAGAAGTATAAAAGAGAAGGCCAACAGAGTCCACTGAACTTGCGCCATTGTCAAGGTTCTTTCCTTAAGATTATTACTTTTATTATTACTGAAAAAAAAACGTTCCGACAATGTTGTTGTTGTTGTTGTTGTTGTATCCGTCACAGTTTATGCGTTTGTAATTAATATTATTATTGATTTAACTCTATCTTCAACGGACGGATTATAAAGCGTACAAATCTATTCGAACAAATCGAGACGCTTTACAGATGTTAGCTAACATGACTTCAACAATCAAATCTTTATTGTTGCGTAACTGTAACGCAAGAAACGTTAGAGGACTACAGGCTGTTTCAATTATTGCAATGTGTCACAAGAACCGGTGCCGATGTGCTGCGTCTCTTTGTATTGAGAAGTTTTAGAGTATGTTCATGGTGGAGATATCTCACTGCTACAGCAATGATACAGTCAAGACTGACACTGATTCCATCAATTAGTTCCGATATCTAGGCAAGCAAGGCAGCGAAATAGTGATGGCAGTAAGACATATCCAGCATGAACGTACCCTACGAGTTTATGTTTTATTTGAGAAAAAACTCAAGTTGGCGCCCTTGTGCGGCACACAACATGCCGGCCCTGTGTACCACAAATCAGGCAACGCTCCGGTGTAAAATTAATTAAGACTGGCATTCAATGTTTGACGTAACAAAAATTGCGCTTAACCAGTTGATTGATGATTAGTCTAGGCGCCAACATAATCACACCGGCTAAATGAGATGTAAGGCCATAATGGTTAATTGACAAAAAAATTGATTCTTGTAGCTTTAAGCGCAAAGACTGGTACTTGAAAAAAAAACACGCGCAACTTCCATTGTACTGTCTGCGTACATTTCCCATTGAATTCCAGACAAACAATAATTATCGATTTATTGTTTATTGTTATTTAAACAGCAATTTATCGTGATTTTTCCGAGTTAAAACTGGATAGACTTCGATAAGCGGGATATATGTTGGGAAGTCGGCTACCGGTACAAGTACTGTTAACGTGTATTTTTCACACACACACATACAATAGTGTAGATAACTGTCCATTGCTTGTTGGGAAATCTCCAAAATAACAAAAAATACAACAATCTTTAAACGGTTATAACGAGCCGACGTGTGAATTCGGTAAACAATGCTCCAATTAATACCAAAATTGATACCGTTACGTTAATTAAAAACGACTTGCGAGGCGAATGAAACTTCAGGCGAATCGCTGAAAGTGCCGATAATTGGCGAAATAAGTAAACATGTCGAATAACTGGAATTGTGACCGAGATTCGTTTTAATTCAACAGATGTTGAATTCGTTGTCTTTGTCCCGTACACTAGTCGGTTATGGTTTTGATATAAGTGCAATAAAGACAATCGCTGCACTATAGAATTGCGTAAATTGCCGATTCTCTGGAAAATGTGTAAAAATTAAAAGGGTAACAACGTGTTACTGACCTAGGATGAACTCTCAAGGTTGATAGTGTGTAAAGAGTTATTAATAGAAGTAGTGGTTGGCTTGTATAATGAATATCAAATCAGTTTTTATTATGGAAACTGGTTTCTTTGCTACAGATTTAAAAATGATTCTAGTAGATGATGATGCTGATGATGATGATAATGATACAGTAGAAACGCAGTTGGAACAACGGAGACGATTTGTCAAGATTATTGATAATTTTTATCAACCGAAATAATCCGTATAATTAATGATAATTCATCTTCTACACAATACAGTGTTATGGTTATCATCCATGCATATTATCCGATGATGAATATTTTCGAATTTTGCATGCTAAATTTCCTCATAAATCTATGCTCGGTTATAGTTTTTTTTTGTGTTATTGGATTTTTTCAACTAGAAAATTGCACGGATGATTACCTGTCTATCGATTCTCTTAAAATAGTTCACGTCCGAATTTCGACATAAAAAACGCAACTTGACCATCAAAAAAGCGCCGTTATTTTTGCATTTACTTAACCCAGAAAATTCAGCACTCGATCAATATCTTTATATATATAAAGTCTTATTCATAAGATAACTGTTTATACGAAAAGCTCTTACCTTGTTGGATGTTCGGCAAATTAACACTTTGCTTAAAAGTTCACTAATGGCACTCACTTTTGATTTATACAAACCACTAATTTCTAGATTTTTTTTTCTGTTATTTAAAAATCGAATCACAATTGTTGTACGGAAAACATTAGTTCTTCCGCGATTGTGTGGTCGTGGTCCTTCCGTGTCTTGTACACGAAATGAGTTCAACTTACAAGTGTCTTCTTGTCTTATAGTTATTGCTGAGGTGGTTGAGCAACGCTGGCTATTGGCCGAGCCGAGGATGGCTCCTTTGCTATTGGTCGTTCGGTTACTTTTTACATGCTTACTGAGTCGATTTAACAGTTAGATCAACTATATGGATGTAATCGATGTTAGAAGCAGGTATTTTTGGAGATGATTGTTAGTGTAATTTGGGAAAGAAACGACAATTGTAGATGGCCTGCCCCCCTAGAAAAAAAAACTGGAAACAACGACTTTTTGGCCCGTGTAGACAGGTGTTGATGACTTTTACCTTTTACAGGATTAATCAACACAACCGTAATAAATCGTCCAATTAGCACTCGATTAAATCAAATTGTGTACGAGTTTATGTGCGAAACATGTTGAAAAATATCTCCGACATGATTGACTTTTATGATAGAATGTAATTAGGGTTTAATTGAACACCGTTAAATTTTGATGGAACTTCAGAAAGAGTTAATTAACATTTTTTTTTTCGCAATTCGCATTGCAAACACATCCATCCATGGATAGTCGTATTATCGTTATATTAGCATGATTTTGAGTTATGTTGACGTAATAATAAATATTCTAATGAGGCCGATGCAGTTGGAATGCATTGGCAAGGTCGTTTAGTCAATGACCGCCTTTGCTACTTCCTTGAACTTGATAGATATTTCTAAAGAGAGAAAAAACTGAGCAAATAATAAACTAGATCGTAAAGTTTTTGTATAAATTGAGCCTATTAAAAATGATTTGCAAAAAATCGATTATTATAAAACAATAACAATTCGTGATATTTGCCTTAAGATTATATGTATCGTAACAATGGACTCTCTATTCAGCCCAGTAATTTATAGGACATTTTCGCATAAATTTCTGCAACTTGTTTGAAACTTGTTCTATGTCTATTCAAAGAAAGCACATGAAAAATAGAGAAAAACAAGACTAAAACAAAATATCAAGAATAAAACAACAACACTACCACGCCATATCTGTTAAGGGTACAACATGTAACTTGGAAAAATATATGGCAATACACGATAGTATTACATATAAGTATTATACGGACCGAGTCATGAAGATAGAGCAAAACAGCAGACTGTGTGTGTTTCTATAAAGTAAATCGTATTATGTTTCATAAAATAGATCAGAGGAGAAATAATGGAAACCTTCTGACAATCGTTGTTGTTGTAGCAAGCAAAAAATGGTAGAATTCTATCGAGATAGATTTTAAATAAAGAAAATGCGAAGGAAAAGCTCATATTTTTGTTTGATTAAAGAAAATTCAGTGAAACAAATACGACTTGAACAATATTTGTATTCCATACGAAGGCCCGCTTTGTAATCACAGATAACAATAAACTTGAAAAGTGCCTCGATTCTGTGTTGTGAAACAATAACGACTTGGCTTTTTTTATTGTTAGTTAGAGCTGAATAAACTATATGCTAACAATAAGACGAATTTGACTTGACCCGTCAGATTTCAGAGAACACCAAAATTTTCTTCAGAAGGCAAGGTACTGAAAGATAAAATATTTGCAAAGATAAGAATTTAAACAATAATTCTAAGCTTCCAAAAATTGTAAAATAATTTCAAATTAGAATTTATAATGAATTAAATTCTATATAGTGAAACAAAAGCGCCCAGGCTCTAACAATGTTAATACTTCGTTGACCGGTGACGAGTTTACTCGTCTTTTCATGCCCAAACCTTGTTGACCGATGACGAGTTAACTCAACAACAATTACAAAATAATACGTGGTGACAATACAAAGTTTCTGTGTAAAATTGCGGGTCAACAATGCGTTAATAGTTATTTACTTTACAAGGTGGGAAAGTCACACTTTTCACAAGAGCGGAGCAAATCCGCGAGTGTGAAAAGTCACTTGCTACAGTATAAAGTACAAAATTTTTCTCAATACTAACGACCTTCAATTTAATCTATTTTTAAATTATATTATTTAAATTTTTTCAAGTAAAACGTTTCGACTTTTAATTTAAAAATAGAAATTTGTTTACATTTTCGTATATTCTAGTTCTTTAAAGAAAGATCTTCGAGGAAATACTACACAAGGCCAACTTGCGTCACAAAATTTGAGACAGAGACACTTGCAATCACTTGCAATTTGGTGTTTGACGAGTTCAGTTGGGTTTCATTAAAGTAGACGATCTGTGGTAGACGCAATTGTTTTTAATCGAAATTTAAATTCAAATTAACCGAAATTAATTTAAATTGAATCACTGGGAATAATTAATATATAAGTTAATTGAAGATAGAAGCATTTTAATTCTCAGTTTTTTGTTTTTTTTTCTTATATTCCAAAATTTAATCTGTGTATTTTTGAATTGTTAAAAATGTGTGATATTGAGAAAAAAAATTGCGTCGATTTTGTCCCACAAAAAAACTTGTTGAACATCATTTTTAATAGAAACTAAAAGAAAAGACACTTTTCTTCACTAGTGAAGAGAAGACATTTTTCTTCACTAGTGAAGAAAAGTGTCACTTTACTATTATGATATTAGTAAAGTAAAGTCTACTTTCAACTGTTAGTATTGAGAAAAATAATAAGCAACACTTGTTTCCAATAAAAAGCAAATGTTTTGATTTTCCAAGAAAACACCAAAATTTTCCTTAGAAGGTAAACTACTGAAAAAAAAAATCCAAAACGTCCACAGATAACAATAAAATAATTTGAAAAGTAGTGTCAATAGAATTTATGTTGGAATTGAAGCTTCTATAGTAGAACAATAGCGACTAGGCTCAATGAAATAATAAACAACACTTAGTTAGTCGCGAACGAAAAGCAGCAAACGCTTCATAATAAAATCGGAATCAACAATATCGATTTTTTAGACAAAGCCGAATAAACTATATACTAAGATAGATTTCACTAGACCCATAAGGTTCTCCAAATAGTTAATTAAATTTAACTGCTGCTTTTTATTGCTGAACAAGAGGGAGAATTAAAGGAATGACTCAAAAGTTCCAAAAATAAAAATAATAGAATTTGTGATTAAAATGAATCCTCTACAACAGAGGTGGCCAACAAGTGGATCTCCAAGCCAATTTTGGTCGATTACCTGTGTTCAAACATCATTCAAACCTCTAGGCACATTTGCGTGGCAGGTCAGGTGGTTTTATAAAGTATGTGTTTATAAAGCAAGACTGTAAGCAATAAACGAAGGCTAATTGGTGAGTCGAAATAGGATACTAGGCAGTCGGAGCGAGTAAAATTCTACAACCATTTTACTGGCTATTTTTCCATCTTTTGTACATTCTACATTATTTTCGCACTATTTCCCGAGTCTAGTCAGACCTAGAACCCATATAGAGCCCAGTAATCCAGCTCCTACATTGAACCCTGAGATCGTACCATTTGCTGAGAGGTACTAATATGAACCTTTAAGTATACCCTCAATTACAAGTAGTGGATCATAAATAAAACTATTGCAGAAATTTCAAACTGAACCGAGAAATGCAACACCTATTTAGACCTGTCCCATAGTAGGTAGATTGTTAAAGGATGAATTAATTTTGAAATACAATTTCAACACAAATTTCTGACAGCTGCATAACGAGGAACAATTGTATCATACTGTTTCTTCTATTTTGCCTATTTTGTGCCCTTTTTCACAAAAAAAATTTGCAAGATTTGAAATTTAGGGAAATTGGTGGGAGTTGGTGTTACTGATATAACAATTGAACATTGTTTGATTTTTTTGATTGATGTATTAGTGGTTGTATATGTTACCAAAAATTACTATGTATTTTGTTTATGATTTTTGACATTCGTCAAAATCAGTGATAACGTTACCAACGTTACAGAAGAAAAATTACTACATTTTCCATTTTTACACAGTGTATCGAAACGAACTCATTTCGATACACTAGCAAGTTTAAAAATAGCGCTATTACTGAGGCAAAATAGAAAACTTACTTTTATCGATAGAAGAATGTTTGTAAAGATAAGACTAAGGAAATGACTCAAAACTTCAAAAACTAACAATAGAGTACTTTGCTGTCATTAGAATTTATAATTGAACTGAATCCTATACAGTCAAACAAAAGAGACTAGGCTCACACAATGCTTAAATAATAAGTGACACTTATTTCTACCTAAGGCTCCTTTGCAGATCACGCTTGCCTTAAGTCAGTATCGAATGGAAAACACCAAAGGCTTTAGAATTGTATCTCAAACAAAAGTTTTGATTTTGTAATAAAAATTGAAGCAACTAAGTAAAAAGTAAGATTACAAAAAACACTTTAATTTTCTTTGGAAACTACTTTCAAAGATAGCAATAAAATAATTACAATTGTATCGTGTACATTCAATTCTGTTCTTACACCACTTTGATATAACACGGATTTTCTTTTTACACGACTTATTTAACACGATCGACTTATTGTTGGATCCTAAAACAAAAATTGTTCTCTACTTTTTTGCCTTCGTTTCCGGGTTGTTTATAGTACAATTCACGATCTTTTATTTTTTCACATGTGCAACATTATTTTTTTATGCCAAGTTTTTTACATGAATCTATCAGGAACGTATCTAATATGCCAAACCAAAATTTGGTATATAGTGAAATAAAAGAAACTCGATCTAAATACTATAAAATAACATTCAAAAGCCGCTTTAGATATTCTTTAACTGGACTTCAGCAGATTTACAACCGCTTGATATTTCGAAAGAAATTCCATGTCGAAATGTAAAACGATTGTAGTATCGGCCCTTATCATCTTATGGTATTGCGGATTAATGATGTGTCATTAGAGATCAGAGCAAAATTAACCGAGCAACTAAAAAGACTTTCATTTTTACAGTCCAAAGTCAAGTCTACAACGGAATTTCGAATCATTCTGATCCAATGATCTGAGAAAAAAAAACAGTTATCGATAAGTTCAATATGAAAGCAAGCATCAATTATTGATTATAAGGACAATTTCCCTTTCTCATACATACAACGACGTCGAACAATTTCTGGTATTTGAAGCGGAAATTTCTAATGGTAATGTTCCAACTTATAACAGTTATAAAACAATTATTCTTATATATATCAAATCTCTCTCTCTCTCTTTGTCTGTTAATGTATTGAATTTAACAGGATAATTAGAGCGGGTTATTGTATGAAAACAATAATTTCATTCATCAACACAAAAAAAAACAGTAAATAATTCAAATATTCAACACATTTCTAGCTGTTAATCTTTAATCAAGTCGATAAATCAACCTCCTGGGGCCTGTGCTACCACAATTGTTTCCCCATCTAACTGTAGATTAACATACAGCTTTTGGACTAGTATTTCATGTCATTTATCCACAGATGGATAAAAAAAATCACCAACAACAACAACAAACTGTCAGTTAATCAAACAAATGGTGCACGTTAAAAATTCTCTTCTATCTTATTTTAATCTAGATGTTGGATGGAAATTTTAACAGATTATTTGAATATCGTAGCGAATAGAGTGTGTACAAAGAGATTTTCCGTCTTGGAGAATTCATCTTATATTAAAGTGCAATTTGCCTAATGATCTAGGCGAAAGGAAATAATAAGAATGAAGAGCAGAAAAACGTTTGTAACGGTTTCGTTGATTTTTATAAAAGGCTTGCATGTTTCCAGTTTCGATCGAATTTTCAGATTATCTCATTCAAAACGATTTTGTACAACTTGACTAACTGTAAGATCAAGTCGGCTGATTCTAGATAAACACACAATAATGTTGGAGAATTGATGCAAATTTACAGTAAAAATTTTTTTTGTGGTAATAATTAATATGAGAAAAAGACTGAGGGAAATTAATAATAAAAACCAGTTAAATATATGAGAACAAGTTTATAATTTCGAAGAATATAAAAATTGCTTTTTTTAGAAAATCAGCTTGAATTGTGTGAAGATTATAATAATAACATAATTAAAAATCGCAATAGCTGTGTCTGGGTTTTTTTTACAATAAGCTCAGTAACTGTAAAAAGCTGCGATGAATATCGCACCGTTTGAATTTAATTGGAACCAATGCGCCTGAATTGAAATATTTTAAATGAAAGGTTCCTGGAGACGATGAAGAGTCACGCCAGCCCGATTAGAGTAGACGAATTCTATTAGTAATTTTGTTGTTTTCTAAACATGTTTACACTTGAACGATAAGATTCTCGTACGTGTGGGCAGTTTTACAAGATTTATTTTGCCTATTTTCTCCTATAATAGGCTTACCTTTCCGGGATTTGTTACATTTTCCGTTTTTAGATCAATGACTTGAACTTGCCACAATCTTGTTTTAAAACGATCTGTTTATTTACAAAATTATTCTAATCAAGTTGTAGAATTCGTCTTGAATCTCGACTATTTTGAATAGAGATCGTGTTAATTTGCATTCCAGAAACGTTGACAGTCTCAAATCGTATAAATAAATGAGTAAACAGATGGTTGCTTTATGTAATACTTAATCACTTTAAGGCAATGTTGAGGCTAATTTATATTGTGGCAAAAAATAAAGAACAAATTAAATATAATCGCAGCAATAGCAAACGGTACTTGATCTCTCATATAAGGAGCAATTATATGATCTATCTATCTATACCTACATGTATTTATTAATATAATGGGATACAGTTGATGGCCGGCCGACCTTTCTCTATCATCTTTCGAAAAACGACGACAATTCATACGGAACTTGGTCGTTCAAAACAAATTATTTGTCTACGTGTCGAACACACCCATTCCACAATTACTTTCATCAATCTTCCGATTTTTGTTTTTGTTTGAGTATCAATAAATATAGTTCCGATTTATCCACTAAATATTCGAATAATAACGACGACCTTTCAAAGTTTCATAGTTTTTATGATTAATTCAAATTTCATGTTTAATAGGGAAAATTAATGGAGCTAATTAATTTCTCCACCCTTATTGGATTATAGCAGCACCATTAGAACTATTGATTTCATCTCGAACTGGCGCAAAAATTTTGTAAATGAAAACGTCACGTTTTATGCGTTTGACACTTAATGTGCGTTTAATTTTTATTAATGCAATTTATTTCCACATCAGAAAAGATTAGAGGCACAATAAATCGTAGTCAAAGGGCAAGCAGTACGTTTGGACGAACAATAAAATAAAATTCTTACTTTATTGTAAATTCTTAGTCGTTTTCGTGAAATTTTTCCCTTACAGCTAAAGCTAAGTATGTAGTGGAGCGGAGAGCAGTGGAGCGAGCATCGCAGAGAGCAGCGCAGCGAGTACTGCAGCGAGCAGAACGTCAAGTGTAGTGATGAGCAAAGCAAGACCAATACGAATGGTTTCAATGTCAATGTTATTATTACAACTGTTGACAAGATTTCATTTATAAACAATTGTATTTATAATTGTATTTATAAACAATACTATTGGCCTTGCAATTGTTTTGATTCAATTGTTGTCAACAGTTGTAATAATAACATTCGCATTCCAAGTACAGTAAACAATTCTGACGTCGGCTTTTTTCATCAATGGATAAGTTATTGAACCCCAGAGAAGTTATAATTTCTTTTTGAGCAGCAAATGAGAAGTTTTTTAAAGAAAAAAATTATTTTATTCATTGTAGGTAATTGGTTTCCTAATAGTGAGTAATTTTCCAGACGTTTTGGCATTTCCAAAATAGCTAGAACGAAAATCGTGTCGGTCAATTGAAGTATAAACATTGTTGTCTAATTTCTTTAGATACTTTTCCATTTCAATTCATAAACAAACGAGATATTTGAGGATACACATTTTAAAAAAAAAACACCCGGTATAGTGTTAAAATCTAGTAAAGTAAACTAAAAATTTCAAGTACAAAAAATCTGCCAAGAATGTACTAAAAGTGTTTCGAATAACTAATAAATTCACCGGAAATAATAATTTTCCTTTAGTCTTGCGTATTTGGTCTTGGTCTTGCAGATTCGGCCTTGGTTTTGGTCTTGTCTTGTGTGCTCGGTCTTGGTCTTGGTCTTGCAAAAATGCAAGACCAATGCAGACTTCGATTAGGAGAAGATCTACAAAAATGTTGACTTTATTTTCCCTGCTACATCATCCCACAGTGTATCTAAGAAGAATCGGTTCTACGACACGAAGACAAACGAGCAAAGTGGAGAATGCGTGGCTTTAATCGATAATAAATCCGTACTGCTCATCACTATGTGTCAAAGAATTTACAATGAGCTTGCTTTCGCTGCGGTGTTGTCCGCGCTGCTCGCTGTTCAGTTCTCCGCTCCACTATATGCCGAGCCTAAGAATGATAAATTAAGAAATTCATTAATTCTGCATAGTGACTTGACTGACATCCTCTATTTGAGGAAAGGAGCAATTCTTAATACATCTGGAATCGTGTACAGTCAAACAGAAGAGACTAGGCGCAGACAATGTTGAAATAACAAGCAACACTTATTTCTACCTAAGGCTCCTTTATTGCCTTAAGGTAGTCTCGAAGGGAAAGCATCAAAGGCTTTAAAATTGTATCTCAATCAAAAGTTTTGATTTTACAACAGAAATTGAAGCAATCAAGTAAAAAACAAGATTACAAAAGACGTTTTAATTTTCTTTCGAAACTACTTTTATTGCTGAAGAAAAGATTTGCAAAGATACAAATTTAAAACAAGAGACTTCCAAAGATAGCAATAAGTAACTACAATTAATGATGGAATTGCATCGTGTACACTCAATTCTGTTTTTACACGACTTTGATATAACACGATTTTTTTTGCACGACTTAAATCCTAAAACAAAAATTTTTCTCTACTTTTTGCCTTCGTTTCCGGGTTGTTTATAATACAATTCACGATATTGTATTTTTTCATAGGTACAACATTATTTTTTTTACACCAGGTTTTTCACACGAATTCTTCGACCTAAAGATTCTAAACTAGCATTTAAAAGCCTCTTTACATCTTCTTTAACTGGACTTCAGCAGACTTACAACCGTTTGATATTTCGAAAGAAATTCTATGTCGAAATATAAAACGATTGTAGAATCGGCCCTTATCATCTTAAGGTATTGCAAATTAATGATGTCTCAAACCCTAAATAGAAAATTTTTCTCTACTTTTTTGCCTTCTATTTTTTTACACGAATCCTTCGTTAACGTATCTACTGAGCCAAACCACAATTAGAGGTATAGTAAAACAAAGGCGAATCTACTTAACAGATTCTAGTCTCGCATTAAAAAGCCGCTTTAGCTATTCTTTAACTGGACTTCAGCTGACTGAGGGCCGATTTTACAATCGTTTTAGTCCGTCTGATATTCGAAACATAAAACGATTGTAGAATCGACCCTTATCATCTTATAGTATTGCGCAACTTAGAAGACTTTCAAAAGATCACTTCACTTCTGCTACATCATCCCACAATGTATCTTATAAGAATCGGTTATGATGTTGGGAAGTAAAAATACTACTTCTTAATTGTTCACGAGTATAGTTTTGATCGATATTAACAGCACTGCTCGTCACTGTGTGTCAAACAATTTGCACTGTGTTTGTTTTCGCTACTTTGCTCGCTGCTCTGCTCTCCTTTCCACTCTGTGCTTAGCCTAAGAACGGTAATTTCCTGTAAAGATAAATTGAGAAATTCATTAATTCTGCATAGTGATTTGACTGACATCCTCTATTTGAGGAAAGAAGCAATTCTCAATACAACTGGAATTAGTTTTCCCATGTAATTCAACTGTCTATCCATCCAAGTTCATGTTCAACGAATCATGATCAATTGATTTTGTAAAGTTTATATAATGTTAAGCAATTCAATCAATAATTTTATACAGATACATTTGTATACATACGTACGTATACGTTCACATATTTGTTAGATATTATTGATTAGTTATAGTATTAGATTTAAATAACATAATATCCATATGTATGTATGGTTATAGAAAAACAGGAAGTATAGATTGTTTTGATAGATAGATAGATGTGGTAGACGTAAGTAGAAAATGCGTCCTCCTGCGAACTACAGCGTTGACTGGGTGTCGTAGGTCATGCACGAGTGCATTGCCAGCCAACATTTTCCTCTCATCTCTCCTATTTCAGTTTAATGTTGTTGTCCGTTCCAACGTTCATTCGTTTCAAAGTACATTTGCACGGCCAATTCTTTCTTGTTCGGTCGACAACACCACCATGTTTTCCTCTACACACTCACATACCTACTCTTAATAATAATAATAATAGTAATAATCGTTTGATATCTTTAAAACAATATTTGTACAAGAATTATTCAAATTTATCATTATAATTCTAGAACGTTTCTTATCTAATATCATTTAATATCGAATATAATATTTATATAGTCGATAAAATGCTCTTTTGTATTCTTTGTGCGTCCCATTATTCAATTTTTATAACGTAGAAGCATTATTGAGACTATATCGAAACTGTCAAGTTTTCAGACTTTGTAATATTTCTTGAGAAAATCAATAAAATCTATCACGTCCTATAAAATGCCTTCGTTGATATAGTTTCTGATGTCTTTAATGTATTATTTGGTTGATAAGAGAATGTTTGTAGTTAAAAGCCTGTACGGTAAAATTCCCTAAAGTTCAACTCAAGATGAAAGACTAGAAACCAGTGCAGGATTAAGTCCGTATTTTTGGATCAGATACAGAGTTCTTGAGTCCTGCAGAGCTTCAAAGGAATAGTTTATGAAACGGAGTTATCTTCAAAATTACGCAATTTAAGCGCCAGGTATAGTTATGTCGGTTCTTTCTTCTCAAATTGTCCTAAAATAATTAGTTTCAGATCCGCTATTGACTGCCTACTTACTATTGTAATAATTGAAGAAGCTATAAAAAGTAGGCGCTTGTGCTGAAACAGTCTGTATAATGATTCTTTTAATTTCTTATGTCGTACATATATATTATTGGACAATGGATATCAAAACGATTGCAATAATAAGGAAATAATAATTGTTTTCTTGACAATGCGCCATTATGGCGTTGTGATGTCATTATGAAAAATAACAGCCCGCTGTTAAGGCCCGTTGCTATGATAAACAGTCTTTTTTGCAGTTATTAAAAAATGTGAACTTAGCCTCAATTTTTCAGATGTCAAAGAAAAAATAAAAAAAAAACACCAATAATAAAGTTACATTATCGACACTCAGGCGTTATTTGCCTCATAACGCCCTTGGTACATTAATTACTATAATAAATTATAATTTTGAATCAAGTCGCTTGGTGGCTGGTGTCAAAAATCGCTCCCACTTGGTAATTTGAACAATTGAACAAAATACAGGAATTTCTCGTATGAATTTTAATTGCCTCCGAATTATCTTCTAGAAAATTAAAAAAAAAATCAATTATTGCTTTATTGGAAAACAATACAGAAATGAAGTTGGACACTGCAGAGAAAGTCTTATTTCTGTTTAACTGATCGTCACCTGTTTCTCGATTGATATTACCAACAATTTTCAACAAATACGGTCCCTGTTTTTTATAATTTTCGGTACAGTTTTGGGTACTTTTGCAAGTGAAAAAAAAAGAATAAAATAGAAATTGAGTCAACTTACTTAAGGCAGTCAAAGCTACTAGATTTAAGTGTGTTTAAACTTTAATGCCCCTGTGGCGAATTTTCAAAAATCCTCGTTTACGTCACCTAAACAACTCCTGTGACAAATTTTATGCGTCTACATTCTACTAAAAGTCGATTTCAGTATGAGATTTGCCTTTGTCTGATCTTATCATAAGGTAAAATTTAATCAAGATGCCTTAAAGCTGTTGGGTTAAGTGGACAAAACCACTATGATTACTTTGGAATTCTCGAATTAAGTAGGTATTTGAAAAGATAAGAGAGCTTTTGTAGCTAATTTGTACAGTTATTTCTGTATAGAAGAACAACTCGGGTGCAATATCCGCGATTGAAACGGATAATAAATCTCAAATCTTGTCCTTAATTATACGCTAATTAAGTTAAAACGTGAGTAGTCGGTGGAATCACCAAAAATGGTAAACAATTCAACATTAAACTTTCAATATTTATTTTATTTGGTTTCATTTCACTTTATCTATACTAAAAATACCGATACAATAATGGTATAGTCTTAGAGTGTATTAGTTAATTTATAATCTTACCATACAAAGATTAATGTACTATAATAGGTTTATACCCTCGAGTATAGAATTATGTAGAAGGGTTGATTGTCTTTACTTCACTATTCATAACAAGTCATTACTATGGTCTCGTTTGTGTTCTAATTATATAAACCTGAATCACGATTGGTTTGAAGTTGAAGCGTAGTAGCAATAATCGCAAAAAATAGTAATAATCAACGATAAAAATGTACATTGATGGTTATTAATCAAATATGCAATTCTATAAAGAAATCTTCATATATTGAACAGCACAACCATCATTAACTCGATGTTATACATTATTTATAAAACAAGTCAATTTTACGTTTATTTTTCGCTTTCGTTTTTCGTCGTTTTTTAAAACAACTTAAACGAAACAAAGTATTATTTCAAATTGATAAATCGACCATGTTTACAAATGTACAAATGATACCAAGTGATAGTTAAGTATTTTTTAAAATAAAACGTTTCCACAAAATGCTTCGATCAATCATGTAAATCTCTATCTACATCAATATCTCGACTTTAACGTATATGCGCTACAACTATGGAAATCACCTAGTGGCGTCTGGAAACCTAGCAATGATTATGTAAATCAGTGCTGCTCGTTTTACTGATCGTGGTGAAGATAGGCGATCTCTGAAAGTGTAGCTAATTCAGCCAAAATGGGGACATTTTTGTGTCGTCCATCATTGGCGAATAAGTCAGGATCGCAAGCATTTCCAGTTGTTTGTTTTTTTCCGCGAACCGCTTGAAAAGCTTCCTGTAGACTTAATGGTCGGCGGACGACGCTTGGAGAGCTTCTGCTCTATATGTCAAAACCGAAATGTGCAAAATATCTAGAGATTGAGATTTCCAATTTCGAGTTGAAAGAATCAAGCTTGTTTTCAACTTGGTCTCACCATACTTTCGAAATTAGACAACTATACTGCGTTCACTATCGTGAGGGACACTTGCAGGGTCAACGTTTGTTGTGTCGATTTTTGGAGAGAATACTCCCGTCCCCCACGTACTTCTGCATCTACGTGATAAGCACAGACTTTGATTGTAAGTTGAAATCAGTATTTCTCGACGGGCTTCGTATTGATTGCAGACCAAATAAGTTAAAGTCAAAATTCCACATTTAATGGATGAAGACGCATGCGAACGAGAATAAGAGACAAAGAGAGAGAGATAAATAGAGAGAGGTTGAGAGACTGAAAGAGAGATGAGCAGACAAAGAGAGACAGGAATATATAAATAGAGAGAGCGAGAGGAACAGGATAAGAGATAAACAGAAAGAGATAGGTTGAAGGAGTGGGGAAGAAAGAGAGGAAGAGAGATAGAGAAAGGTAAATAGAGAAATGGTGTGAGAGAGAGAGCGAGAGAGCCGAAGGGTCGATAAAGAGGGAGCACGTGGTGAGAAAGTAATTCGATGGAGATGAGAAGAAGTGGGTGAGGGAGAGGAGCAGAGGAAGTAATCAAAGAGAGCGAAAGAGGGGGGCAAATGGAGTGAAAGAGACACACGGGAAGAGGGCGAGACAGCGGGGGAGGAGAAAAAGAGGGAGAGAGAGCGAGTGAGAGAAAAGGAGAAAAAAAAGAGGAGGAGAGAGACAAAGGGGGTGATAAATAGAGAGAAGGAAAAAGTTTGAAGGAGAGGTCAATAGACAACGAGAGGCAGAGGGACTTATAAGTAGAGAGAGAGCGAGAAACGAAGCGGTGGTCGATAGAGGGGCGGAAGAGGGGCGGAAGAGGGGGGACGAGAGAAAGACACACAGAGAAAGGAAGAAAATAAGAGTAAGAGAGATGAAGAGAAAGAGACAAAATGATAAAGAGGGAAAGAGAAGCGGAGAGAGGAGTACGCGAAACAGCGAGAGAGACAGAGAGAGAGAGAGAGAAAATGAGAGAGGGGAAGGGAAATCGAAAGAATGAGAGGCACAGATGGAGGGACAAAGAGACAAAGAGAGAGTGGAAGGGAAATCGAAAGAATGAGAGGCACAGGTGGAGGGACAAAGAGACAAAGAGAGACAGAGACAGATAAACAGTGAATGAGATAGAAGAAGAGATAAACTATGAGGGCCTGAGAGCAAGTAAGGAGGAAAGAACGAGAGAGAGAAAGAGAGACACACAGGGGAAAGGAAGAGAGATACAGAGAACAGAAGAGGGAGAGTCGGGAAAAGACAAACGTTCAGAGGGTGAGATAAACGGAGAAAGAGTGGCAAAGGAAGAGATACAAGGAGAGAGAGCATAATGTACAATTTAAAGTCTGTCTCATAATAAACCACCTTGACTAGCAAGAGAAAAAAAGAGAGAGAAAGAGAGTGAGGAGTTCTTTGAGTTTACATAGTTCTCTCTCATCTTTATGATGATCTCTATTGTTTGTTTCTTTGATTTTTTTACAATTCTTTAGTCACATCTTCAAACAGAAACTGGTCAATTTTACTGTGAAGGAATCAGTTGCACGAATTTGTAAAATACTTCAATGAATTATGTGAATCTCTCCATGTACAAAAACATTTTTTGATAATGACGTTAAACATAGAGAAGCTAATAGAGTTTGGCACTGATTGAGCTAGAGAGCGAATATCTACAAACTGACGTAAGTCACGAGATTCGCTACTAATTGTTATGGATGGATCGCCGTCAAGGTGTGCCTTATTTCCTGTTCCCAGATTACACTACGTATAGAACTGATTGTGGGTCATTTCAGACTACAATTTCAACACAACATCTATTCTAATTTTAGTCGGAAAATATTGCAGATATGATCATTTGCCTTGAATATGCTATGTAATAATACACTCAGTAATAATAAGAACATATCTATTCTAATATTCGTAGTATCTTTATTCGAACATCAATCACCTTCTGGAATTGCTATTATCAACACAATAAGTGTTCGGTTATTATCTGGAATCGGAAATTTGTTGTTCTGGTTGTAGTTTCTATTATATTATTATTATCTCCCTTGATTTACCCCAAAATATCCAACAAATGTAGGGTGTTTTTTTTTGTTGCTGTGTATACCTCTCCAGATAAAACGTGAATTAATTTTTCTGGTCAAAAATACAATTATTTCGATATGAACCAAAATCTGTGTTAACTTGAACACGTGATACCACGTTACGTGCTTAATTTTCTAAATTCTTTTTTTCGTAAATGTTCTGGCCTGAATAACACGTAACAGGATCGGTTGAATAACAATCTATATTCGTTCTGATTTATCTTTTAATTGTAGTGTGATGGAAAAATTACGATATCAACCCGAAAACACACCCCTATTTTCTACTACTTACAGCTTTATTAAATTTTATGGAACAAAAAAAAACCGAGTTGTGTAGGATTTATTCAAGCCTGAAAATATTTCGTTCGAGTCTAGTCTACCAACCGAATAAAAAACGCGTAGTAATTAACTTAAGTTGAAGTTGTAAAATTAAGTTTGCAACTCATCTTCACCAATTACGTTGCCTTTTCTCATTATTATTATTCGCAACAAGTAAACAAGTATTCAAACGTTAGAAGATGGCAGAGAATTGTGATTTTTAATTTAAATATGAATGTTGCTGTGAGAGAAATTTCCGGTTGATCGTTAGAAATAATACGTTCGGTTTCCATCGAAAATTCTCCAATCAGTCGCGATATAAAAGAATCGATTACCAGTCAAATATTCTCTCAATCTCGTTGGAAGTTAATTGAAAATATCACTGAACGATTTTTATGTGTTCTCATCGAGTTTTTCATACAATCAAAACAGTTTTTTTTTCTTCGTTGTTCTGTTCAAATTGATTGAAACAATAATCCCATATTAACACGAATACTATTGAGAGTGTTACATTTTTTTTTTCAAATTCAATCAAATGACAACACAACGGGGTGGCTGGATTCGTTTTAATCGGAAAAATAGACAGAAGCGGATTTCACATGGGAAATATTAGCGTTAGAATCAATTAATTTGGTTAGGGATTCAGTGAGTTACAATGGAAAAGAAAATACTTATTTTTTGTACAAGGTGGTAAAGTCATACTTTATCTACCAGCGGAAGTTTACTTTACCCACCTCAACGGTAAAGTAAACACTTTACCGTTGATGAGGGTAAAGTGCTACTTTACTATCGAGTTTTTAGTCGATAAAGTAGGACTTTACCAGCAAGTATTGAAAAAATGTATTATTGCGGGGATGAGACTTGCAATTTGTAAGTAGTGCTTAACTCACAATGTCATGTAGACATGCCCAAAATTTTGCAAGTCGGCAATAACCTCACACCTTGTATTCTATCATTTCTTGGAATTTAAATTAAACAAAACTTGGAACTGTTAGATTTTAAGCGAGATGAGCATCGTTAAACAGGACAGACTATATGTAAACCAAAATATTATCATATACCGAGAAAGAGAGAGAGAGAGAGAGAGAGAGAGAGAGGGAAAGATGGAGAGATAGAAAGACAAAGGGACAGAGACAGAGAGACAGAGAGAAGCAGTTTGAAGCAACAAAGAAAATTGGTATTCGTACTGAAGCAGGCAAACAGAAAGACATACAGAGAGAAACGGAGAGACAGAGGAATATGTAGAGAGGAATAGAGAGAGAGAGAGAGAGAGAGACGCACAGAGAGGCCAAGAGGGAGATGTTAAGATACTGAGACTTAGAGACAGGGAGAAATAGACAGAAAGATACACAGGGAGACAGAGAGATACACACAATAAAAGAGAGAGCGAGGGAAAGAAACGTGCACAGGGAGACAGAGAGCCACATAAAGACAGCGTAACACACAGAGAGAAAGAGAGAGAGACTGAGCTCGACAGAGAGAGGGAGAAGGGGGACAAAGAGAGAAACATGGAGGCAGAAGAACGCACAGAAAGAGACAGAGAGACAAAGGGATATTCATACAGAGAGAGAATGAGATACGCAGAGCGCGAGACCTAGACGTACTCACAGAGAATGTGCGTCATTGCACAATTAATGACACACATGAGAGAGCTTGAAGCATCAAGGGAAATCGGTAATCGTATTGATACTGTGACAAGTCTGCTACTCAGACAAATCTCCTGCTCCCAAGCTCATGTGAGTTTGTGCTGAAATGCACGTGTGACACGTTAAATCTCAAATTTAATATCAATACCTCCAAAATACTAAACTGTTAACAAAAAATCTAACCTAAGCAGCTAAAACAGTGGCACACCTTTAGGACAAAACACTAAAGCTTAAGAATTCTTCTAACGTTACTATATAAATTACACTTATTGTTTAGGTGTCACTGTTTCATAGCAGTTTCTTTCAGAAAACAGTTAAACCAATTAAATTTTACTTTAATTTGAACAATTTAACAACAGCATGTAGGTAGAATAAGTGTATGTGTACGGACCGTTTAGTTAATTTAGTTAATTTGCCTGGTTTCTGTGTGGTTTTGAAATTGAAAAACATGTAAGTAAAACCGGCAAAAACCAGGAAGAAAGCGAAGTAATTTTTTTTTTTTGTATTACAATTGAAAAACAATTTACAAAACTTCTCATTTCGTTACTACCACACACGACGACTACGACTTTACTATTATTATTATTAAACTTTACTGTATAATTACCGTTTTATTTTCATTGTAAAGTAGTTTCGTGAATACCGTGAAATGTAACGATCATAATTGTCATTACTCTCTCTATGTTTCTTTGCCGTTCCCTCTGTTATCTAAATTATGTTAAAGTTATAAATTAGTGCAAACGATATACAGATCATTGCATAATTTAAGCATCACTTTGAATGATATTATCACGACTCAAAATAAGTCGAACAAACTCTCTTTTCCTTCATTTATTTATGTCTACATCAGGGGCGGACTGGTGATGTAAAACGGCCCAGATATTTAGCACTCACAACGGCATACGGACATGAGACAGAAAAATAGAAAAAAAAATGATGATGAGATGTATTTGTAAATCTCACACATCCTTGGTTATCTTCGTAAAAGAGTCGACCTTCCTTTTTTAGAGTGACATCTATTGCGTTACATAAGAATTTACCTAAGACATGCCAAACATCTGCTGGTAAGTATAATGAGATTCTCCCAGATTGATACCGGCCAGTAATCTGCCAGAGAAGAACAGGGACTAAACAAAGAATTTTGGAATATCCTAGTAAATGGTTTGCCCTCCCTGTATGTAGTGCATTTGAAACAGTAAGAGAGTTCCTAACAGCCGTGGTTTACATCACTGTTAATTTCTATAATATTTTTATCGTACGTGATGGAGAACGATAGCTATAAAATGCTCCGTTAATTGAGCATCCATTCTAATTATTCAATGATTTAAAATTTCATTATTAATATTTAAAGGTATTATTACTACGCTACTGAGTTTGAAGTCATTACAACGAATAAAAGATGCTATAATAACAAATCGATACGAGATATTAATTTGGGGGAAAAACTACCTTGCCGTAAGTCACGTGAGGTAGAAGAAATTAGTTGAGAGATCTCGGACACTCTGTATAATGAAATGAAAAGTGCCCCCAGCAATCCCAGACCGGCTATTATTATTGTTGTTTTTTTTTTCTCTCAAATATAATCGAAGCATATAATTACATATTTGTAAGTTTACAGTGTTTGATTGATGAAATTTTAATAACTAATATTTAGAAATTAATTGTTTTTTTATTAATCAAAGTGTTAACAAAATTGATGGATTATTAGATAACAATTTATAAATTTATCTTTTGATTATATCGTCTAATTCGATTGGTTTTTAGAAAACACGAGGGGGGATATAAATACAATGTTGTACACACAACAATATTACATAAGGTAATCTATCATTTTCCATTACAATTTTCGTTTGGAAACCTAGACTGACTGTAATCGCTTCAATCATTTGATGATGGATAACAGTGAAGAATACACAATGTATTTAGACATTCGGGCGATAATAAAATTTTATGGAAACGTACCCGTTATAATTGAGTTGTTGTATCGAAGAAAAATAGAAAGACTTTAGTTGATTTATTAATTAAAACTGTTAATTTGTTTTTGCATACGATCCTAATAAATATTTTTTTTTCCAAAACTAAAGGTCGTTTCAAGAAACTTCAACCATTCAAGTGGAAGGTTGCGCAGCAGACGAGAGCGGCCGAGAGCGAGAGCGAGAGAGGAGTAGAGAAGGAGGTAAATGATCATGAAGATAACGTTTGTTACGATTTCGGCTTTGCTTTGAGAGCAATTCGCAAGAATTCATTACAATAAAAAAATGAGATACATTTAGAAATATGGAAATTACTAATCACGTGACGATTACATTATCTAAAAAAACAATTGATTATCGGATAATTAGTAAAATTACCAAAGACTAATTATTTAAATTAATTGTTGATACGTGCATTATTGTTTGCGCTCTGTGACGTCACCAGCGCAAAATTAACAGCGGGGGCGTGTCTTAGTCTTTCAAATAAAATTTTGATAGAAAATATCTTAATTATGCATAAATCAACTAGGTATTATACTATTAGTTTAATAATTAATTGCAATTATCCTAAAAATTAAAGTAACCAAAGGGTTCCTAGACTTTAGTTGGTGCACCTGAATTTAGTAATATTATATTCATACATGTTGAGGACTTTTTAAAAACAAAATCTATAAACGATATTGCTACTAGTGTGTGTTTTAGGATATTTTCTCGTTAAATTAATAGGGTGGTAGTATTTTTCCGTCGCGGCGTGATAGTGACAAATCTGTCAAATCTAGTAATCCTTTGGTCCGTGAGGACAGTATAATTTATTATTTATATCGTTTATATCGTTCAAGCATAGTAGCCTGGGTAATGTCAATTTATTCGTTTGTTCTTAATTCTTGTGTTGTAATAGTGAGGGTGGTGCAGTTCATTAACATCAATCATAGTAAAAAAAAAGAGATAAGAATCATTAAATTTGTTATTGTTCATTGTTTATGTGTATTTAATAAAATTGCAAATTTTTTAATTGCTGAAGACGGCTGAGAAGGTATGCTTTTTCTTCTATTATTCTCAAACGGAAACAATTGACTACTATTTTGTTGGCTAATTGTTAATGACATCGAGAGATAGAGAGACAGAAAGACACACACACACAGAGAGAGAGAGAGAGAGTGAAACATAGAGAGATAGAAAGACAAAGGGACAGAGATAAGCAGTTCGAAACAACAAAGGAAATCGGTAGTCGCACTGAAGCAGGCAGACAGAAAAACATACAGAGAGAATCAGAAAGACTGAGACACAGAAAGAGTGACGGGGGGATACGTAGAGAGAGATAGAGAAAGGCACACAGGAAAAGAGAGAGACTCACTCAGAGAGACAGAGAGACACGAAGAGACACAGTGACTGAGAGAAGGGGGTTACAAAAAGAGAAACACAAAAATAGAAGGACCCACTGAAAGAAACAGGGTGACGCAGAATGCGAGAGAGGCAGAAAGAGAGACGAACGGATATGGATAGAGAGAGAGATGGGGAGACATAGAGAGATAAAGGAAGATACACATACACAGAGAGTGAGAGAGAGACAGAGTGAGAGGCAGAAAGAGAAACGAAGGGATATGCACAGACAGAGTGAGAGAGAGTTACGCAAAGAGCAATTCAGAGACTCACGCACAGAGAATGTGCGTCATTGTACATAAAGTTAATGACACACAGAGAGAAAGAGGGACACAAAGTAGTCACAGTGATGTCAAGTTTTTCATTTGTTATCTTTGTTTCTTGTATCGTGGTCAGTGGCGTAGCTAACATAAATGGCGCCCAAGGTACGATACTTTGTACCGAAAACGGTTACTCTTCAAAAATACTACATTTTTCGGAATAAACAGGATTCGATCAAAATAACAATTGAAAATTTCCGGAAAATCTTGTTTGTTTTCGAGACTAGTTGGTGTCCTTCTGCGAGTGGCGCCCGGATATGATAGATCCCCTTTGCTACGCCACTGATCATGGCGGATGAAAATGGGAAAATTATAAATTAATTTCAATAAAATAAATCAATAAATTTCAATAATTACAACTAAAATTGGTTGTTGATGATCACAAGAACGGGACAAAGTAGCAGCACCTGGTGACTAACAATTTTCCGAAAAAAAAGAAAGATTTTATTGATCTATCACCAAAAAACTGTTACTCCGGTTTTGCAGACGATCCTAATAATTATTCAACATGTTTACAATTCCACAAATGACTCAAGTAGGTGGGACGGTCAGTATAAATCAATGTTTTTCTAAATGCAAACCACCAGGTCAGTTGGTTGACACGAATTAATCATCCCACGTCTACACGATTAATTCAAACACGTCAACCATCAATATTTATAAACAAACAAACCAGCACCTGACACCTACCTGTAATTAGGCACAGTTGGATACTGTTTTAGGTAAAGAGAAAAGTCTTCATTTTACTCGATTCTTATCGATAAACGATCAAAAAAAATCTCATTTAGATCGAGGAGTAAGTGTTGAAACGGTGCAATTTCGTTCAAGATGAAAGCTGCGTCGTTTTTTCAATTAACTTTATTCAATTACATGGATAAAGATTAAAGAAAAAGTCTCTGCTTTATGTGACTGTTACATAGTAACACGTCGCGTACCTACAGTTCTCCGATCACTGTCAAATTATCGTCAACGTCAAGTGAAACGTAAACAGTTTCACACCTCCAACAAGAATAATAATAATAATAATAATGAGAAGAAAACAACAACTGTATATTTTCAACATTCTAATCAGTTTCGTCCAATAATTGTATAAACATCGACGATTCCGTTGTTTGTAACTAGTGAATTTGACCTAATGACACGCTCTCTCGCCCACACATTTGTACATTACAATCCTTTTAAAGTTGCAATCAAACGGTACAAGCAAGAATCATGATGGTTCCTTAATAGGAAAAACAACCGGAATCTATAATGGCCAATTTGTTACGAGATACTGGGCGTCTGACCTCAATGCTCCTCATATGCACAAAAAAAAACAATAGAAAAAAGGATAAGGGAACTCGACAAACGATTAATGAGACTGTTTTTGTGGCACTTTCAGCTTTAAGTGAGAAGAAGTCTAAAAGAAAAATTGCATAGATTGAGAGATTTTGGTCGATTTAAGACACGCTGACAATGACTGAATTAACCCAATTTGGTCGGTCGATGATCAGTTTTAACCAATTCTATGCTTTTTATTTGATTTCGTTTTTTTTTCGGTGGACGTAAAAAATTGTAGAAAACTGGCTATCGACGCCGCCCTTTCTATGTTATTTGATCCGTGCTAAAATGGATTTGGCAGCAAATGTTTCTCCTTTATACTAGATTGATGTTGAACCAGTAACGTTATGGAAGATTTGTTATATTCCCAATAAAATGCGGAAAATCTGCAGGAAATTCATATCCGTATAGATTTATTTATAAATTATTAATTGTTGACGATTATGTAAAAGGAAATGATGAATTAGAAATAGTTGTGTTGGGAGCAAAAAAAATCAAGTCTATCTCGTTGATAAAATCAACATGTAATCATTATCAGATTGCTGTGTCATTCTTAACATGAGAAAAACTTGTATGGAAAATATCAATTTATATTATAATTGTGTGGTTGTGGTTTGTACTTACCGCTTTTACAGTTGGTGTGAAATAGAGTTTTTCCACAAAGAAAAAAAAACAGTCTACTACACATCATAGAAAAACATTTAATTATGGTGGAAACAATAACAACTTGAAGTATTTTAGCGATTTCTATCATAAGACTTAATAAAGAACAATTTCAACAAAGTCATTCTGTTTAAACTTTAAAGCAACCAAAAAATCATAAATAATGCACGTTCTTATTAAACTTTTATGTCTATAAATACGAAAATAAGTGTAATTGTGGAAAATGTACCTTTTTCAAGCAGTTCAGTTGAATGGTAGTAGATCACCTGATTTATATTCGTTAGAATAGAGATCGTTAACATTTTTCTTCGCAGCAACTGTTGGAAATAGTGAATGATGTTTATCGACTCCCTAAACGTTTCACAAAAGTACTCAATATTGTCGTTAATTTATCTTAATTTGTCCAGTTTTTAATGTTACATAAATCTTCGAAGTGCTAAATAGTGAGCAAATGTTTGCAACACTCTTGGTGTTCGTTTTGCTTTTTAACATTTCTGTCAGCCGAAAAGTGTCAAAATCTTTAAAATTGTCTCAATTTGATGAGATTGAAAAACTCATGTTCTTCTAAAGACAAGATTTATTTGTTAAAATTTCTCTCCCTTTTCACCGAATCTTGGAACTAATGGAAGACCTTTGAGGATTCTCTGAAGGTTTCTCAGAAGAACTGAATTCTTCGTCTCAAGAAATATTTGTATTGAAATCCTACTTTTTATAAGTATACTAAGACATAGACCTTAAGAAAACGTTCCAACGATTTACATGAGCCTACTTAGTATTGCTTTTAACTTATCTTTGTCGAGATAGATAGAAAGGTAGTCCCAGTCTTCGTCTTGGTACTGCTTCCTGCGTTTTCTGTCAGCCCCAATGTGGTAAAATTGTAACTCTTTCTCTAATGAAGTGCCAACATTTTTATCTGCCAGCCCCAAAGTGGCAAAATTGTTATCGAAATGGTCTTAATTTGATGTGACTGAAAAATTAATTTTTTTAAATCCTTCAAGACTGTAAATCAAAAGATGGCAAGACGAAGATAATAATGGAAGATCTTTGACGATTCGTTAAAGGTATCACAGAAAAACTGAATTCTTCGCCTGAAGGCATATTTACTTACATTGTTGTTTACTTATCTTTGTCCAGCTTTCAGTGCTACGTAACTCTTTCTCTAATCAAGTGCCAACATTTTTACTTTCAATTAGGGACCAAAAGGTAGTGCCAGTCTTCGTCTTGGTGATGCTTCCTACCTTTTCTGCCAGCCTCAAAACGGCAAAATTGCTATTGAAATAGTCTCTATTTGATGCCATTGAAAAACTCATTTTCATAAATGCTTCAAAACTATAAATGAAAAGAGGGCAAGACGAAGATAGGATTTATTTGTTAATAATTTTCTTACTTTTCAGCAATTCTTGGAAACAGTGGAAAATCTTTGTCGATTCCCTGAAAGTTTCACAGAAGAACCGAATTCTTCGCCTCAAAAAATATTTTTGTTGCAATCCTATCTTTTATAAAATGTTTCAACGAATTACTCAATATTGTCCTTAACTTATCATTGTCCACCTTTCAGTGCGATGCAACCCTTCCTCTAATAAAGTCTTAACATTTTTACTTACAATCGCATACTAAAAGATAGCGATCTTGATCTTGCTTTTTAGCTTTTCTGCCAGCTGCAAAGTGCCAGAATCTTTTTTTAAATAGTGTCTACTTCACGTGATGGCTCCTTTAATGCTCCAAAAGTAGCAATTATAAGACTGTTGTGAAAATTTTTCTTACTTTTCAGCAATTCTTGGAAATAGTGAAAAAGTTCTATCGATTACCTAGCAGTTTAATAGAAGTACTGAATTCTTTGGCTCAAAAATACTTTTGCTGGAATCTTACTTTTTATAAATATATTAGGGCATACCCTATGAAAATGTTCCAACTACTTACATGGACTTACTCAAAAATATCCAGCTTTCTATGCTACATAACTATTCTTCTAATGAAGCACCAACATTTTTCTTACAATTGGAGGCCAAGAGATAACGATAGTTTTGGTCTTCGTACTGCTTTTTGCTTTTTCTGTCAGCTCCAAGATGCCAAAATGTTTATCAATCTATATTTTATATGATTGAAAAAATAGTATATTAAAAGTGTCAGAAGTCGACAATTATTGCACGAGTCCAACTCGCGCTTCGCCGCTCGTTTTCTAAAGGACGAGTGCAATATACGACTTCTGACACAAGTTACTATTTTGCCTATTTTGTGCCCTTTTTTATAAAAAAAAATGGCGAGTTTTGTAATTTAGGGAAATTGGTGGGAGTTGGTGTTACTCATATAACAATTGAACATTGCTTGATTTTTTTGATTGATGTATTAGTGGTTGTATATGTTACCAAAAATTACTATGCATTTTGTTCATTTTGTTTACGATTTTTGACAGTTGTTAAAATCAATACCAACGTCAGGGGAAAAAAATTACTACATTTCTCATTTTTACACATGTATCAAAATGAGCTCATTTCGATACAGTAGCATTTGCTGCGATAAAATTCAACAATAATGAATTTCTGTTTCTCTTTGATGAGATACGCTACGAAATTGCTGGAAACCGTAATTGATCGCATCAAGAACCCTGGCTTAGCAACTGTCATGAAGGGAGAGGCTATAGTTACAACAGAAATCAGAGCACTGTGCTTCAAAATGCTGGGTGGTTCCCACATAAACAGTCAAAAACAATCGATGACAGCACAGGATTCTTTAATGCTTTTGTGATGACTTTAGGAAGATTATTCTGAAGCTTAAACAAGAGTTAGTCTTATTGCGGAGAAGCATATCGTAAAAGTTCAAATATCGAAAATATTTTGGAGAATATATTCTGTATTTACGACAGAAAGAATCGCTCTGTTGGACACATTAAAGCAAGAGAGAGAGGCAAATATACCATTCAAGTGCAGAGTACCCTTTGTTACCCCTAATGCAGAAACATATGTGCCCAATTAAAACTTCAATGGGAATATCTCAGTACATATTCTTCACTTGATAAGCACGATATGAGAAAGTCTCAATTAGATATATGATGCTTGTTCCAGGGGAATACTTAAGAAATTATATTATCACTACTTGGAACTTCCGCCATTTACAAGTCATAGTTAATATTAACTAGTTACAAAAGAGACTGTTTAAACATCTCTTTATACGCTTGTATAAAATACTGTTGATAAACATATGAATTATATAGAATAGTATTACGAAAGAAAATAAATGAAATGGAACGAGTAAAAGAGAGAATAATTATAGAACGTATTCTACAGTTGCTAATCAAAAAGTATACTTTTATAGCTGAAACATTCTGAAAATAGTTATTTTACACGTCTCTCATATCTATCATGCACACTGATAAATGATTGAAAAATTATCAAGTTTACCAAACACTATTATTATACTACCACTATAACACAATGTAGGTAGTTCAATACAATTTTTATCGTAGCAATTGTCCAATCTGATAACAAGTGATTATAGAGGTGTTTGTTTGGCGGCAAACAAGCGTAATTCTTATCAGATATGCTACAATTTTCACGATTTTCACCCAATCAAAAATGCAAGCTATTGTTGGGTAGATTTCGTTGTAAGATACGAAAGATTTTTTGTGGAAAATTTTATTAATTTCTAAAGAATGTGCATAGTAATGTTATTGGACTTGGATAATAAATGAAAGTTCAACAACATCGTATAAATACAGCCGTTTAATTTTCTGTTTTGTTTCACAATATAAATACCAAAGAAGGTCTTTATTCATCATGATTCGTCTACTGTTAAAAACTCCACAAAGACTACGGCACTTTTCTAATACACGATTCTTTTTGTATTGTCCCGATCTATCTGGACTTGTTATCAACATCTATTATTTAAGAAGAAAAAAGTTGTATTATAATTCAAACTATTGTTCCGAGATCGTTGATTTATAACGCGAAATTTTTATGGAATTATATTAGTAAAGTGGCGATATGATTGATTTAAAGATTCTTGTTATGTGATTATTACAATTCCAACACGATTTTTCATAGTTATTTGTAACTAACGAACCATAAAATCATCTATAAGTATAGAAAGGCATATTTTATAAGTTTGTTAAAACGACCATATCAAATACAAGAATTTCTAATGTATAGAAATGTAGTAGGTACTCGTTTTTGTTGTTTATAAGTAGCATGTATGTTGTATGGATTGATGTTGCTATAAATCACAACAACTAATTATGTTTCTCTACCTATTCATTATTTGCAAAATCTAATTATATATAAATCTGGGCAGATCCATTACGTTTCGACACAAATCGCGTGGGTCACCGATTTGGATGCCGATTGTTTTTTTTTTCGCAAGTGGGCCAGAGAAGGAGGTGATCCTGAAAATTTGAGCGAGATAAGTTCAAATCCGGCCGCTAGAGAATATTTTGAAATTTGAAAAAAGTCGATTTTTTTGTCAATTTTCAAAAATTCATATCTCAGCTTCTGTATAACTTAGAGATTAGATCGAGACGGCATTTTGCTCGGTCAACCCTGTATTTTAAAGAAAAAAATATACTATTGATCGAAACTTTAATTCGGTTTAGCTGTACGCTTTTAACTGAATCACTGTTTGCGCGAAATTTCACCTATATTAAGGTCCTGTCAAATCTACAGTTTTTGGACTGTTGATTTTCACCCTTTCATCTAAGGTCTCGAAAATTACTCACTATTAGGAAACCAATTACCTACAATCAATTTCTGCGAATAAATTTGATATGAAAATAATATTTTTCTTTTAAAAACTTCTCATTTGCTGCTCAAAACAAATTAGAACTTCTCTGGGATCAATAACCTATTCATTAATGAAAAAAGCATACGTCAGAATTGTTTACGATACTTGCAATGTGAATGTCATGTTTACAAGATTTTATTTAAAAACAATTGCAAGGCCAATAGTATTTGGTACAATCCAGAAAACAACTTTAGAAATTCTATCTCTAGTAAGAATTCCTATGTTATTTACAACATATGGAATATCTACAATTGTTTACTTGAATGTACCATTTTATAAATACTGTTGGCCTTGCAATTGTTTTTAAATAAGATCTTAAAAACAGTTGTAATGATGACATTCGCATTGCAACCATGCTATACAATTCTGATGTCGGCTTTTTCATCACTGATCCCAGAGAAGTTCTAATTTTTTTTCAATTGACACGATTTTCTTTATAGCTATTTTGAAAATGCCAAAACGTCATATAAGGTCTGGAAAATTACACAATATTAGGAAACCAATTATCTAGAATGAATACTGCGGATTAATTTCATATAATAACAATGTATTTTCTTTTAAAAATATCTCATTTGCTGCTGAAAAAAATTAGACTTCTCTGGGATCAATAAACTATTCATTTATGAAAAAAGATTACGTCGGAATTGTTTACTATTCTTGCATTGTGAATGTTATGTTTACAAGATTTTATTTAAAAACAATTGCAAGGCCAATAGTATTTATAAACAGTACAATCGAGAAAAGTTAATGTATATAAATTTTTGAGCTAAAAAGTCAAGCCTGAAGCATTTTTTAGAGAATTTAATGCCCTACAAGAATATTCCTGAGTAATATTATTATCTCAAACGGTTTAAAAGTTATAGCATTTTTAACGGACAAAAAACATTTGAAAGCATAAATTCGATAGGTTAGTCATATTGGCTCACCCTAATATATAACAACAATAATAATCATCAGATTATAGTTAAAAATTGATACTGTTTTTACCTTGGTTGGGTAATTTTTTATTATAAAGTTGGGCAGACGAGCGTTGACATGTAAAAAACGGATTATCGTAGAGTAATGGTGGTAATCTTGTGAAGAAAAGCTTTCTTTGATAAATTCTCACGTTAAGACGACCGGGCTCAAGCAGCTTAAAAGCTTTATATATTTACGGTTTGCAACCAAAGAAAATTAGGGTAAAATTAGTTAAAATATGACTATAATAAAGTACGCAGCTCGTGGGGAAGTATTTGTGTTAAATAAATAAAGGAAAACAGGTGAGAGGGAACAAAACACAGCTAAATATTGACACCTTCCACTTACCCTTGATATAAATATAAACCTGACCCACATTTTGCTGTTCTCTTAATTAAAATTACTACAAAACAGAAGAGGTGGATTATGAAGACTTGAAGGAAATTTCAAATAATCATACAGACATTCTTCAACCTCATTTTGAATAATTAATATAAAAACTACCGTAATTAAGTAATTTTCGAATCAATTACTTAATTACTTAATATCAATTCCTTTAAAGCACTATTTGCTAAATGGTAAAAATAGAAAATTAATTATAAACTGTTATATGGCATACATAAGAGGAAGAACTATTTTACGATTGCTAATAACTCATTATTTCTATCGATAGGTACAATAAAATTATTGCAATAAAAGCAAACAGGTAAATATATGGAGCTATAAAACTGCAAGTGAAAAACTACGATAGTAATAACTTAAAAGTTAATTTTAACAGACATCTATCAATGTCCATATTCTTGTTTTTATGTACACGAAAATAGTAGATTTTTTGTATTTCATTACTATTCCAACCGAGTTCGTCTTCTTTGCCGACTGACTGCGCTATTCTATACTACAACCACTCCTAAATGATCAACTTAGCTTGTAATAACAAAGTAATCGATGTAAGTGCAATTATCGATAAGAGTTCGACGCCAGTCACTTTATTAATTAGTAAAATGTGATCTATATTTTGAAGATCTTTGTTCTTTTTGTCTCGAATGGAACTGTCGAAATTATACTGGGTTGGTAAGATTTCTGGGACAATTTCGTTTCTTGTAATTTCAACCATCCGAGGATGTAGCTTTTGGAGTATGCGGTTTAGATAAGAGAGAGAGAGAGAGAGAGAAAAGGAGGGAGATGATCATGAATATAAGGAAAAAGTACGAAACCAAGCTCGGCTACTCATCATGGTGAAGGGCCGATTGTATGGGTGTATCCAACGCAGTCTCCAGCACACCTACAAAGCATTCCTCTGACCAGTCATAAACTATCCAGTAACGCTTTATTCCTCATCAATCATCAAACAACTCGGCCAAATCAGAGTCTGCGAACGTCGCGTCGTTATGAAGATCTGCCACCAACACTGTAGCCCTCCATCCAATCTGTCTACATCAATGCGACCCTCAAATCCATCACTGAGAGACTGGTGTGCCTGATGCAGCAGTTCTTACTCAAATACTTCAATAACCACATTCGTCATCGTCGCAACATCCTTCGAACTTCTTGGAAACAACTACTCAGAGACGGCCGTCTGGCATGTCGCAAGATTCGGAAACCAAGAAGGAAACTCATGTTTCCATCGATGTTTACGAATGGTTTCAATGTCAATGTTATTATTACAACTGTTGACAAGATTTCATTCATAAACAATTGTATTTTTAATTGTATTTATAAACACTACTATTGGCCTTGCAATTGTTTTGATTCACTGTTGTCAACAGTTGTAATAATAACATTCGCATTCCAAGTATAGTAAACAATTCTGACGTCGGCTTTTTTCATCAATGGATAAGTTATTGAAACCCAGAGAAGTTCTAATTTCTTTTTGAGCAGCAAATGAGAAGTTTTTTAGAGAAAAAAATTATTTTCTTATCAAATTCAGTCGCAGTATTCATTGTAGGTAATTGGTTTCCTAATAATGAGTAATTTTCGAGACCCTATATGACGTTTTGGCATTTCCAAAAATCGTGTCGGTCAATTGAAGTATAGACATTGTAATCTAATTTCTTTAGATACTTCTCCATTTCAATTCATAAACAAACGAGATATTTGAGGATTCACATTTTAAAAAAACACCCGGTATATATAAAAAATTGTTAAAATCTATCAATCGGTTCTGGAGTTGTGAAGGAAGAAAGTTTTTACAATTTGTTTATTGATTTAAACTTTGAGGGTAGGTAATCAGTAATTCTCTCATTAAAGTGTAGGTACATAGCCCATCCCATTAATCGTAGCGAAACCATCGAGCAAGAAGCCTCAAATGACTGTATCATGATCAGTAGGAGAAGTTTATTTTTTTATGAATATCCTGTCGAAATTGAACTCCTTGTAAAGGACAATAGACTGTGTCTTTCTGTTGAATAGATTTGATCTATTGTACTGTACTGAATGTATTACGGTTCGGTGCGTATAACAAACATTATCATTATCGTTGATACGCCCCTACAAACGCAATATTCACAGATAATGGAGTATTTGACTGTAACAGAAAACAATATGTATCGCATCTAAAATATCAACAAATACGATAAAAATTATTATATGAATCGCTGGTCAATATTCATTAAAATTAGTTAACTAAAAAGCTATATTTTTAAATGAAAAGTCACGTGATTTGAATATGTATGTGACGTAGTTACTTCTTTGGATTACTACGCATGATCATTTCTTGTACACATTCAACTATAATGAGTATCTAGATAGGAAACCCCTTTACACTCTCGGGAAGTATCACAAAGTTGACCAAGGAACGAGAGTATAAAGGATTTCGTCGCTCCGCTTTCTGCTACTTTTTTTCGCCTTAGCTAACTTTTCTTTGGGAGCGGTTTTTGTACACGAGTCAAAGGAAAACGACGCACTAGTCGTTCAAAGTACTGAGATACAACTTGGGCGAGGATCCTGGGCGAAGTTACTTCTCGAGAGTGTAAAGGGACATGGCTACCAAATAACAACTGCGAAAGTGAATTCATTGAGCAAAGGGTTACTAGATTTGACAAATGTTTCGCTAAACAAAGTACACAATCCCAAGATTGTATGCAAAGATATAGACACGAAGAATGAAATCCCAAAAAATATCACTATATTCAAGGATACAAACTAAAATCTAGGAACCCTTTAAAGAATTTTCCAAATTTCTTCAACTATCTCATTGTCTTACATGACATCTTCTCTCATATTAGCGCCCCTCCTGATTCTTTCTCAAGTACGACACAGGTTCTTGGACTCTGTATAATATGCGATTAATACAGCTTTTGCTTGCAAAATATTAAAATCTATCAATGTGACGGTGCGAAAAAAGAAAACTACCAACTTTTGTAGAGTAACCGCGAGACCTCTCGTCGAGCGAAAAAAGTATCTCGTCTCACCTTGATTTCAAGAAAAGATACGTATAAACAAAGGCACGCAAACAAACACGCACTCAAACGCACAAATACTAAGTAAATTTTCAAACACTTGAACAATCACTTAAAAACTCAAAAAGAACACACTTGGGACAGGACCGACTCGAGCTTTCCTGGCGCTACAGACAAGCTTTTTTCCGTTAATTATTTTTCTACTTATTTTAGAAATAATTAAACGTGAGTAAATAAATTTTGAGGAAAGTAAGAAAAACTAAATTTTATCAGTTCGAAAATAGTCGTTTTGATAAAAAAGTGATCATTCACGTTACGTCCTTTTGTGCAAAATATTAGCCTGGCGTCTCATCGAAAAGTGTTAATTTGGGGCGCCAATGAAAAAAGAATCACGGTGTGGTTCCAGTTGATAGCTGCATAAGTGTAACAAAAAGTCAAAAAAGACAATTATTACAATAAAAATACGTAATTATGTGAAAATTTACCAGCCTTTTTCATACCAAAAACACTGGCACTTACACTTAATATAATTAATCTAATCGTCAGGGCAATAAAAAAAATTGAAAGTGCGTGGAACGCCGCGCGTTAGAAGTGAAACTTCTTAGGTTACGGAGGAAGTTCATTCTTTTCTTGGGTTATTTTCTTTCTATCGTTGCCTGAAGGCTCGTTTTTGTTCTGCTGTGTATTTTTCGGCATTTCGATAATCTCAATTTAACGCCATTAAGTAATATTACAAATATAGAAATTATAAATCGGGGTAACCCTTGAAATTTTAGTTTCGTTTCAATGACACCAACTCTAGGCCCTAGTGTTTATTTTACACAGTTAGCAGAACTGACATAGTATAAGCGACGCTATTGGCAACGCCCCCACTCTCCCCTCTCAGCTATCTGTGAGAGGAGAAATGTTTCCCCTTACGGCGTCTCGAATTTTCGTTACATAGGGAAAATACATTGGAAAATATTTACACCCAAGCGCGTCTAAAGAAGTTTCACTTCAAAAAGTGGAAAATACTAAAAGTGCCTTTTGCAAATGAAAATACGGCTACCCAAATAAAGGGCTCGATACAGATGAAGGAATTGGGGCTAAGGATGCAATTGGATACTTCAAAAACCTTCCAACGGTGGATTTGGTAAATTCCAGGCCCTAGGCATAATTCAACTGTAGAGTTGTCAATTTTTGTACTTTAAAACTATATACAATTGTCCTTATCCCAGAATTTGGATTGATGATGATAGAATTCTCCAAAAATTGAGCCTTTTTTACGATCTATAAAGTCTGAAGATCTGACAAAATAAATGGTTATTTGTTTATTCATGCATCTGAAACTTTTCCATCTTGAATCAGGAAATAACTCCCCTAGAAATAACATTTTCCAGGCTGAACCAAATCTTCAGTATTTAGCACCCACGCAGAAATTTACAATAGGCCCACTCTTGCTCCAAGCTTGTGCCAAGACTTGTCATACTTGGGCCGAGCTTGGTAGCCAACTTAGGCCAAAGCCTGGCTTAACTTTGAAATGATATCCACGGGCCACTTCTGGCAACCAGACAAATTTTTTTTAATAGAAAATAAATCAATAATACTTGAAAAATAGACAAAATTCAAGTCAATTTTTACAACTCGAAATAATATAAAACCCAACCCAATTTAACAAACGATTTATTTTCTATTAAAAACGATTTTATATTCTGTCCAAAAATTAAGTATAAAATTTCAAATTGCAGATAATAGGTTGTAGGCAACTTAATGTATGAAAAGTTCCTAACTTTTACATGTTGACATGAAAGAAAAACAACATTATGTTTTGTTTACATATTTTGCTGGTAATTTTTTACTATTAACCCTGAAGTTCGATATTTTGTATTTCTTGGGAGATAGCATGTTTACATGAATCAATTTTCTGTCTAAAACCATAAAGAACTTAAAATTTGGGGTCTTAATAGAGGGACTATTTATTGTTGCGTAGGTTACTTGCATTTCTGTCATTTGCAATTTTATACTTAATTTTTGGACGTAGTATAGTTTCTTGTCTTGGTTGTGCATTTGCGTTGAAACTTGACCAAGCTTGGCAATTACCAACCGGCCCAAGACTTGCCCTGTTATGAGTATTGCGAGTTCCTACCTGGGCAGCAATTCCAAAAAGTCCTAAGTTAGTACTCTAATCCTATATTTATGAAATTTCTCAGAGTTAAGACCGTTCTAACGGTTTTTGTTCCAGTTAATAATAGAGCATTTTTAACAGAATGCTACACATAAAGTCCAGTATAAAACGCACTAAAAAGTGTACCTACTAATATCGCTACCGATATTTCTTTCGCAAAGAAAACTGGAACCGCACCGATAAATGTTTTACTAATCCAACTGTAACCGAAAACCGAAATGGAAAAAATAACGGTTCACTAAGTTTTACTTACGAGGGCCAATTCAGTTTGAGGGCCGCATTTGGTCCGTGGGCCGCACTTTGGAAAGCCAAGTTATAAATCAGCACATACTTCATTCACAAGGACTTTAAACTACGGAACTGATCCGAAAACCGAAAGTCGAAAAACGAAAACAAACGAAAAAAAAAACTTTCATGAAGTCACGCAAGCAAACGCACAAACACTCGAACAAACAATTTTTTACAAATTGCTCGTTCGTATTAAACTCTGTGAAAATATCCATCATTGTAAATCCATCAAAATAAACAAAACAGATTGTGTTATTATACAGAATCTTTAAATCTATTCAAATTTTAAGCAATTTTCATAATAAATGAAGTGCAAAAACGAGCAAATTTATCATCATTACTTTTCACACGGCGCAACATAATTTTCCGTTATGGAAATATGAAAACAATAGCACCACTATAGTTGTTTTGAATAATAATAATAATAATAATAATAATAATAATGGCAAATCTGTCGAGAATCGACGTGCTCAATATTATTGAGAATACCTACATTCCATAAGATAATATTTACAACATTGTTGATCTCATCTTTGACCTTTCAACACAACTTTATCTATACGAAGTATATCTCTCTACCCAGATCTAATCTATTCCATCTATCTTATACTATTGTTACTATTATTATTATTGTTTTGAATTATCATCCTTGATACTATTCAAATGTTAAATTGTTCAAGTTTAATGAAAGGAATAACTGTTTGATTATGTTGTTGTTAATTTCAAAGTAAAATTGTTATAATGGAAATGTCTAGCCGGTAGCGAATCGGAAATTGTAAAACATAAACCGGTGTTGAATAAAATTACTAAATTACAAAAATGTGTGTAAATTTCTACATACACACAATTTGACTTGATATTTGTCTAATGGAATTTCAAAAATAATATACATCATCACCACCATCAATTGCTAGAAAATCGTTCTATAATAGTAATCCATTTTGTTACAGTCCGTTAAGCTTTCCACAACTCTGTCTGTTGGTCTAGATAAGGGTTTATCCTATTTTATAGTTGCAACAATGTTGACAGTTTTATCTCAAAGAACAACCAACAACGATTTCTTTCTAGTTTTTTTTTGTTGTTGTTGTGTTATTTGTGTGCCGTTGGAAATGTAATTAAATAATCTGCGGGTAATTTTTTGTTCGTTAAAACCCATTCTAATAAAAATAAGGAAGAATCAGATGCAAACTGTGTGACATCTCGCATACGGTAAACTTCCTGTTTCAATCATCAAATGTTGCACCAGATGAATCCCACATATAATATATATCGTTCTAGATACTGTTAGATAGCGACAAATATGATTATATCTATTTATACAGAGATAGAGAGATATGTGAATGACTTTTAATGATTATTTGATTATATACACTCTGTTGAATACAGAATGTTGCCGAAAATGAAACTGTATCGTCATCATAATTATTCCGAGCAACAATAGAAAATTAACAAATCCATTATAATTTCGTCTAATCAAGATTAAGATTCAGATAAATATTTATATGAGTTCCAATTTATCGAAATTACATATTATTTGATGCAATTTAAAAATAATTGATTATCAAGTTTGTAATAAAAATCGGTTTAATTACAGTAATTTAATGCATAAATTACCGGAAAGAATCTACGATTCTCTCAACAATTGTGTGCGTTTTTCTTCAACGAATAGAAAAAAAAAAACTAGATTGAATAGAGAATATCTAATGTATTCTGGTCGTTATCGCGATTTATACAAAGAAAATTGTCGATTCTCTGTGAATTATTTGCGAATTATATGAATTTAAACAATAGTAGATGCACTACCATATTCGTAGACGTAAGTCACGTGGTGTCTAATGTTGTCATGTAATTTATCTGGGCGTTTATTTCCCAAAATTATGGAACAATAGCCGATTGTTTCCATAGAGTTACTCGTCAAATTGATCTTTCCACGATATTATATAAAGAACTATGTACATAATTTACATAAACCGAGGATATTTTCATTATAATTATCTCTTTTATTGAATTTATCTGGATAAATTTAAGGGAACAAAAAATTGGTGATTAGATAGGGAGAACGGGCCTTATATTTTAACGAATAACGAAAAGGAAAATTACCAAAATTACAATTATTCGATTGGTACAACAGAGGGGATGTTTACCAACCTTTTTCATACCAAAAGCACTGGCACTTACCCTTAATGTAATTAATCGAATCGTCAGAGCAATAAAAAAAATTAAAAGTGAAACTTCCTAGGTTAGAGATGAAGTTCATTTTTTTCTTGGTTTACTGTCTTTCTGTCATTGCCTGAAGGCTCGTTTTTGTTCTGCAGTTGTATTTTTCGGCATTTCGTTTATCTCAATTTAACGCCATTAATTAAAATTATAAATATAAAAATTGTAAATCGGGGTAAACCTTGAAATTTTAGTTTCGTTCCAGAGGGCGCTGTACATCGATCAATGACACCAACTCTAGACACTAGTGCTTATTTTATACAGTTGGCAGAACTGACGGAGTATAAGCAACGCTATGGCAACGCCCCCACTCTTCCCTCTCAGCTGTCTGTTAGAGGGGAAGTGTTTCCCCTCACGGGGTCTCGCATTTTTGTTACATAGGAAAAATACATTGAAAAATATGTACATCCAAGCGTGGCTAAAGAAATTTCACTTCAAAACAGTCGTAAAATGCTGAAAGTGCCTTTTGTAAATGAAAATACGGCTACCCAAATAAAGGGCTTAATACAGATGAAGGAATTGGAGCTAAAGATGCAATTCGATGCTTCAAAAACCTTCCAAGAGTGGATTTGGTCAATTCCAGACGCTAGGCAGAATTCAACTGTAGAGTTATCAATTTTTGTACTTTAAAAATATGTACAATTGTTATTGAACCACGAAATAACTCCTCTAGAAATAACATTTTCCAGATTGAATCAAATCTTCAGTTCTTAGCACCCACGCAGAGATTTACAATATATAGGCCCACTTTTAGTCCAAGCTTGTGCCAAGACTTATTATACTTGGGCCGAATCTGGTAGCCAACTTAGGCCAAAGCCTGGCTTAACTTTGAAATGATATCCATGATATGATATAAAGAACTACATAAACCGAGGATAGTTTCATTATAATTATCTCTTCTATTGAATTTCTCTCGATAAATATAAGGGAACAAAAAATTGGTGATTAGATAGGGAAAAACGGTCAATTATTCGTCTCATATTTTAACGAATAACGAAAAGGAAAATTACCAAAATTACAATGATTCAATAGGTATAACAAATGGATGTTATAACAATTTTTTTTTTCGAACAGAACCGGCGTTAGGCTACGAGTTTTGGCTTACAATATACAGACTGTTTCAATACAAGCGCACACCTTTCACGGCTTCTTTATTTAGGTATTAAAATATTCGTATGCAACCCTTGAAAACTTAAATTAGGCCACCTAAGGACCTAAGGAATGTTGCATGAATTCGTAAAAATAAATTTATGAAAATAGTGCCCATCGCTTGCCACTACTTTGCCCATCTTTCGGGTAGGAGACGTATACCCGGTCGAAAGAACGCTTCGTCCTTGGAGGCAATACATGAATCGATCCAATTTTTATGATTTTCATAAAAAGTAAAATTCTCTCTTGAAACAAATCATGAGCCACCGATTGTAACTGGTGGTCGTCCGAAGGGACAATATCTGGGCGACTGGGTTAGGACTTGCCATTTCAGAGTTTGTAGATGTGTGCAGCAATAGATATTTACTTTACAAGGTGGAAAAGTGACACTTTTCACAAAAGCCAAATCCGTGAGTGTGAAAAGTTACTTGCCACCGTGTAAAGTACAACATTTTTTTCAATACTAACGACCTTCAATTTAATCTATTTTTTTATTATATAAATATATATATATCTAGAACTTTAACGTAAAACGTTTCGACCTTTAATTTAAAAATAGATGTTTGTTTACATTTTCAAATTTCTAGTTCTTCATAGAAAGATCTTCGAGGAAATACTACACAAGGCCAACTTGCATCGCAAAATTTAAGACAGAGACACTTGCAATCACTTGCAATTTGGTGTTTGTCGAGTTCAGTTGGGTTTCATTAAAGTAGACGATCTGTGGTAGACGCAATTGTTTTTAATCGAAATTTAAATTTAAATTAACCGAAATTAATTAATATATAACTTAATTGAAGATAGAAGCGTTTTAATTCTCAGTTTTTTTGTTTATTTTTTCTCTTATATTCCAAAATTTAATCTGTGTATTTTTGAATTGTTAAAAATGTGTGGTATTTAGAAAAAAAATGCGTCGATTTTGTCCCACAAAAAAACTTGTTGAACATCATTTTTAGTACCCCCAATAGAAACTAAAAGTCAATAGTGAAGAAAAGTCACTTTTATTCACTAGTGAAGAAAAGTGTCACTTTACCATTAAGATATTAGTAAAGTAAAATCAACTTTCAACTGTTAGTATTGAGAAAAATAACTTTATCGGCTTTTCGCCCCACTCCGACCGATTTTCCTTCGATTTTAACACTTCATAATAAACCTGTTAAAACCCACTAAGTGCAAACGAGGGGCTTAGACCCATGAATGTTACGTTTCGCATTGATGATGATGGTTGTCCGGGCCTAACCCTTGATTTTCTACGCTTAGGATTGTCATAACGTATCCACTGTTCTTCGTCTGTAACAATCCAATGTAAAAAACATTTTCTTTTGTGCTGTTGAAGCAGTCATTCACTGGTCAAAAAAAGCCCTTATATGTCTCTCGGTTTTTGATTCATATAGGACCCAATTTCCCTCATTTTGGATCATTCTCAAAGCTATCAAGCGTCTTCCTACAGTAGATAAATCAACTCGCAACGATATAGACGTAGACAACTCTTTAAGCGTTTGATATGAATTTTCTCCAAGAATTCCTCCAATTCTCTATCTTCAAACATTTTTGGCCGTGCAAGTCGTTCCTTGCCTTCCCAGTTAAAATCATCACACTTAAAATCTGCAAACCACTTCAGACTCATTTTCTCAGCGAAAGCATGTTCAGCATGAACTTCCTCCAAAATCCGATGTGCCAATAATGTACAATGTACAATGAGGTGTGGTCTAAGAGTAGAGAAACCATTGGCGTGCAGCTAAACACTACGGCAGGCTGACTGAAATTATATTATATTAATTGTTTATATATTTTGATTCGTTAGAACGTGACTATTATACAGGCTTATCGTAAACATTATAGTATTACACTTTACAACTGACACACCCGGACACACCTCTCTTGGAGTAATTATTACAAGCAAGTCATATTACCAATTGAAAAATAAAGTTTCTAAAGGTAAATGCAGAATACTACGAGTCAGTTCCAACATCAAATAATGATTGAAGAAGCTATGAAAAGTGGACGCTTGTGCTGAAACAGTCAGTATACGGTAGTGGCAAATAGAAGAGACATCCGATAACTTTCTTGTAGTTAAAATAAGATTTTGTACGAGCGGCTAGCTACAACTCTGCTCCCTCCAATCATAACAAGAGAAATGAATAACAAATGGTGATAAATCATTGTTTATCAACATTTGTAATTAGCGTTCGGTCATTTTGGTTGATACCACAAAAATTCATTATATTTTCAAAAACTTCGAGGCAATGTAACTTTTAGGAATAACACCATTGTTTATTCATTTCTCGTGTTGTGATTGGAGGGAACAGAACTGCAGCTAGCCGCTCGTAGATTTTGTCTCTGTCTTACACATTGATTTGAATATGTGCCTGAGAAGCTGATGTTTTGTCTATAATTGGAAGCCTTGGTGTGACGTGAAAATTATCCAAAAATTCTCAATTTCATGGAAATTCTCATAGCTTAGATTTTCCATGGCAATCATTTTTGTTTGTTTTGATGAAATTCAGGCTAGCTAACTGTCGATTACTCAATGATGCTTCCTTGTATAATTATTCCTTTCTCTCTCTCTCTAATAATAAATAGCATGTAGTACGTACGAGATTCGTGTAAATTTTAATAAATTGTAAATAGGTAAATGAAGTAATGACCGTCTGTAAATGTTTAGAAAAGATTACAGTTGATTACGGTTTCTTGGCCTTGCAATTATTATTTGTCTAAATATATAATTTCAATAGATTCTTACAACTATAACTCAATCAAAAATAATTACAGTCTTCTACCGTTTATTTATTTTATAAAAAAAGAAGAATTGAGAAAATAGGAAATTAGAACTCGGTTAATTTAATGTGGGTGTTTGCCGTTGTTTTTTTTTCTGTTCAATTGATTCACAATTATGCAAGACGATAAAAATTCATTATTACGCACAATTATAACTGTTTTATTGTTGATTTTTAGCATATTTTCACAAGATATTCAACGATTTGAAACGGTGTCAATAGATGCGATCATAACGTAAAATCCAAGACAAATATGAAGTAAAACACTAATTGTTTAAGTCGAATGAACACGTCTTTTTGGTTAACAAACGTTTTAACAAAAGCAACCAATTAGTGAGCTTCTGTGTGTAAATTCATTTTAATTGAATTTTATACATAAAACCACATAAATAATTACTGCACAATAGATTCGATAACAAAAGATTTTATGGAAATGGCGGCAGATTGCCGTATGTGCATGTTGTATTTCAGGATTCAGGATTGTAGTTGAAAAGGTACTTGTTTGGGTGATAGATTTTCAAAATTTCACAAAACTCGTCTGGTTATTTTTGGGAGATTTACAACAGGGCAATCTATCATCATTTCCAGATGTTCAGTAATTGTGTGGCTTTAATCAATCTCCTAAGTCATTTACTCAACTATAAGTTGCCGCTTTTCAGTACCCAATGTACAAGTAAATGAACAGACTCTTATCAATTAATACCTGTGCTAATAATGATAAAAATTGATGAAATATGGGTGCTATATCTTATAATTAACTAAATGTTCCTTACTTTAATATTATAAATTACAGGAAATAAGTAGAGTAATGGTGATTTATAATAAAATCATCAATACAGTACAACAGATCGTGTATTATTTTTGTATTTAGTTTAGTTATTTACAAGTTTAGATCGTGGGAAATCTGGAGTAGGAACTAAATCTTTCAATACACATAGTCAACAACCTTAGACCACAAAAATGCTACAAAAAAAATAATTGCCAAATCAAATTTTTGTCAGTTAAAATTATAGAAAATTCATGATTACAACTGTAATTTCGTGTCCCCTATTTCGCATCAAACCACACAATAATTTGATAAAAATTATTTTGTTTATTTTGTTAATTTTCCGTGCCTTACGAAAATTTAATTATAACAGTAATTTGCATGTGAACTCTTCTTGTTTGGAATTTTCAACAATAACACAAAAAACAATATTAACCTGGTTCAAATAACTACATACATTCGGTTTGAATAGAATTATTTACCGTAAGAATGTGGAATTCTAAACCGCTTTATTTCTAAAGAAACTTTTTATCAAAAACTTTCAACAAAACCATCCCTCGACAGATTCTCTTTTATTATTTGCATCGGAGTTTTTAATAATGATAATAATATTCTTTTATTATACAAGTCAGAGCTGTCTTTCTAATCTTTCAGTTAAGTTATTTCAATTTACTTTATGATAAATTATTTCTCTGATTCCATTCAATTTATAAAAAACTACAGCTATTATTCCGGATTTTGTAATAAATTCCGTTAGTTGATTAATAAAATCGAATTTATTAATTAAATTTCTGAGTTATTATTGAAATCCAAAATGGGCAAGATTTATACTACCTTCTAACTATAAATGGTAGAAGCTATTTTGTTTTGTAATTTATATTTATTTCTTATAAGCCTAGCTTAGTGATTTTGCTTATTTGTACAATGCAAAGAGATTTTTAGCGTTTATACAGTTGTATCCCAGCTGTATTTAAGGATTAAATTGAATTTCCTTATTAATCTGAAAGCTGCCGTAAACTTTTTTAATAGTGTTAATACCAGAGACGGTTTCGGTGAGACGAACACAACGGGACGCCGAGTCCTGCTGTGCAAAATTTATGTAATTTTCCCCTATCTTTCTTAAATCTATCATCGAAAGAGTTAAGGTTTGATGAAGGCTTAATTTTTAATTAAACTTGTCAGAATATTGCCACATCAAGTTAATTTCAACACAATTTAAGTTAGCTTTAAGTCCAGTTTATCTTACGTTCTTTAAGCCACCATCAAAGATGAACCGGGCCTAAATTCCAAAAGTGAATAATAAAACACGCCAGTCACGTTGGAAGGGAAAATTTGTTGCAGCTATCGAAAAGCGTAAAAATCGATTCACAGACAAAAGGCACGATTTAGCATTTCAACAAACAATCATTTCTAACGGATTAATTTTCGGTTAACATTTGGTTAAATTTTGGAATCTTTCCTATAATGCGGGACGATTTTCGCCATTCTTTCATACACATTTTTTTAGTGCTTATTCTTCACATGAATAATTCTATTGAGTGGAATGGAAATAGACAGCTGTTCCTGTGAACACAGAGAAAAAAATAATGATGTTCATTTCTGTCACTGATTGTTATTTATTGAATGGTAAATCTTTTTGTCGTGAGTAAGGCTTATTATAGACTTAAACATTGTTGGCCTTGGTGGATTCCACAACGAAATTGTCGATTGTAGCGTAAAGATAGCAAACATACAAAACACTACATAGCTTTATTATAAAAGAATTGGTTCGCCTACACTTAATTTGAAACAACATTGGTACAAAAATCAATGTTGTAATACCATAAATGGGACACCCTATAGTTAGATATTTTTTCCCAAAATAAGAATCACATAATTATGCATACAATTGTTGGTGTTTTATGACTTTAACCTTTGAACTTTGATAGGAACGGTATTTTTTTTACTTCTTTCACTTATCAATTAAGACGATATTCAATTTGTTGCAAAATTAAACCGTATCTTCATCTCTAATCAATAGTTATTAGATATGATTTAAAAGAAAACGTGCTCATGTACTGTGCAGTCGAGTCCATATAATCTTTTTTCTATCGAATTTCTAATCAAAAAAGACATAATAATGGACCGTACAGTTTATGTTCTTATTGATAAAAAAAAAACTTGGAAATTACGTGTTACCGTTATGTTTTTTTCGACAAAACAAAATTAATTAAAAAATATATGCAGAAAAGTGGTTTTTAGTTTTCTAAAAAATATTATTATTAAGCTTTTAGATTAGAAGATTTCGATCAAATCTGAAATAGTTATTCATTGGATGGCATTTATAATTTGCATGCAAACTAGTTTTAAAGCTTTAAAATATCCCTTTAAGCACCATCTAATAGATTTAATGGAACAGATAAGTTGTTTGACTGCAGACAAGATGATGTAGTTTGATAAAAATCCCAAACATCCAATTAAGATTTGTACAGATCTATGTTATCGTTGTTGTTTTAGAAATGTGTAATAAACACCAAATTTGGTTGGATTGCAATGTAGGCAATCTTTTATAACAACATTAAAAATAATGCTGTTGGAATGGAATAGTTTGACTCCTTATCAACGAATTCCGCATAAAGATTGTTGAGAATTCAGGGGTTCATGTTAGTTGCTCAAATACAAATGTTTGTTAAAGCCAAATTAACCATTGTTCGTGTTTCCATTCATTCGTGGCCTGGTTGAAATTTTAATTCATTATTTGTTTTCTTTGTGTCGAAAAATAAAGCTTGTTTCCAACTTCGTCTCACAATACTTTCGAAATTATGCAACCAAATTGAAATCAATATTTCTCGACTTGGTTTCGCTAGATTACTGTCTAAATAAGTCGATATTCCATGTGTCTCATAAGTCGTGTGTAACTAATTTGGAAAGCCTTTTATAAAATGCCTTTCTACGTGGGTGGGGTGAAAAGTTTCAGACCTAGACAAGAAAACAACGTCTTTCGCGATTTTTTACTCATTTTTCAATGTAGCCTCCATCGAGGGCTAGAGATGTTTAATATTTGAAAATCTTTTTCGTCCAAGGGTTGCATAATATGCCCCCCTTTATTGTTCTACCCTTTTGTAAACAATCGATATAAATTATCCCTCGTGCATCCCAAAAAACTGTCTCTATCAGTTTATTGAAAGTCAAAGTGGTCTTTGCTCTTTTTGGAGCAGGTTGTTCCTTCTCGACCAACTTTTTTGATTGCTCTACTTTTCAGGTGTATAGTGGTGAACACAAGTTTCATCCATAGTCATAAATCGGTGCATAAATTGGAAGAGCAATTCGTTGAAATTCTTTTTCGGTGCAGTGTTTGCTCATGCGTGAGCAAACGCGGCACCCATCTTGTGCACAGCTTATTCATACTCAAATGTTCTTGTAAAATATTACTGACGCGTTCTGTTGACATCTTCACAGCCTCTGATAACTCACGAACTTTTATTCGCCGATCGGCTAAAACGCGTTTTTGAAGATTTTTAATGATTTCTAGCGTAGTCATATCAGGGAGACCTTCACTTCGTTGCTCAATTTTGGTGCTTATGCGACTCATCTTGAGTTCTGCAACCCAACGTTTAACGGTCGTATCTGATGGAGCACACTCTCCCAATATCGAATGAAGCTCTTTTTGGATTGTCTTTGCAGTCAAGGCTTTCAGAAAAAAAGAATTTAATCACAGAACGAATTTCTAATTTCTTCATCTTTCCGGAAAGTCTCTGAATGCTTCAAATTAACGGACTGGTAAACCTAATAAAGGATGACAATATAAAATCGTTGAAAAAACCGTAACAACGATGCTGTCTCTAAATCAGGACCAGAACCTTTCACTCCACCCTGATAGCAATTAAAATAAAAAAAGTCTTGAATCAACTTATGTTCCATTGTATACTTCAAAATTCTTCGACTTGGTTTCATATCGATTACAGGCTAAATAAGTTAAAACCAAGTCAAAATTCCGCTTGCTCTCGGCACTATACTCAGTTGGGTTTTGTCTAGATGTCGTTGATATTTACCAAAATACCAATTGGATTGACAAAATTTAAGCAGGCATCAAATTCAAATCCAGTCAAAAACTACCTAACGAGACCAAGTCAAATAACAATAGGACCGTGCGAAATGCAGTTGAAACCAAGTTTTAATGTTCAACTCGAATCTGCTCTGTGTTCTTTATCCTTTCTTAGAAATCTAATGCTTAACAATAACATTTTGGAATTTTGTTGTTTCTCGACTTGGTTTCAAATCGATTACGGGCTAAATAAGTTGAAAGCAAGTTGAAATTGTGCTTGTGCTCGGCACTGTACTCAACTGGGTTTCGTCTGGATATCGTTGATATCTGACACCAAGTTCAAATCCAGTCAAAAATTATGTAACCAGTCCAACTTAAATAACAATAGAACCCCGATGAAAGAAAAAAGTCAGATCAGGCCAATTTTTAGCTCTGATCATATGTTAGACGTAATTAGATAAAATCTTTTTTATCGGGTCTGACCTTTTTTTTCATCGCCGATGAAAAAAGATTTTATCTAATTATGTATAACTATATATAATCAGAGCTAAAAATTGGCCAGATCAGATCTTTTTTTCATCGGGACCGTGCGAACTCCAGTTGAAACCAAGTTTTAATGCTGGACTCGAATCTGCTCTTACCACTACGTGTTCTTTGTCCATTGTTAGAAGTCTTATCAAAACTTTGTCAAGTTCTATCAACTTATTGTTTTCAATAATTCAGCGGCAATTCATCCTCTTCAACTTTTCAACCAACCAACAAACAATACGCTTTTTAGATTTGAAAATTAATCCCCTTCATTATGTTATGTTGTGTTGATTTAAATGAAACAAGTATTTATGTAAAGTTCAAAGAAACACAAAGGAGGCTATAAATTTCGGTAATGTTTGCTTTTTAGTGTTTAAGACAGGTTCCTGTTTAATTCTAAAACTGTTAATGTTATGTCATTTATTATTAAACAACAACACAAAAAAGTAGGAATTAAAAATGAAGAAAAACAGAACGAATTAAGTCGAGTTTTTTTTATAGAGCTTTATAAAGAAACTCGGCGGTAATTGCTTGTTTTTTTTATCGAGAAACGAAAAAAAAAACAATACTGTCAACTAGTACTCGGTTTGATTTATTGTAAAGTTTTATAAAACAACTCCCAATTTGGGAAAGTGGAAGTGGTTTCTTTAGCTACTTGTAGCTAAATTGTTCAAATCTCTAGGATCAGCAAAAATTGCCGGTTCATTCTAATTCCTGCAACATTGATTATCTGTGTGTAATCCAATTAAAGGAGAACATTCTGAAATGGTTAAAAGTGCAGTTTTTAAGCTTAGAGATTTCTCGTTATTTGCAGTGCAGGAATTTTAATTTTCACCATTGACCTTCCTTTTAGAAAAGATACGAAATTCAGGTGATATTGCTACATTTTGTATAGAGTATATATTTAGTTATTTATACGCGAAGAATACTAAAAGGGAGATGTTTTTAATGTTTCATCATAATACGGAAAACCTTTTGTTGATAGTATCTTTTATAAGACTTGTTTGAAATTTCAACGATGATTAACAAAGTCTCTTATGAAAACATATAACGTATTCTATAGAAGTACATACATACCTGAAAGGCATTACGGTTTAATTTACGAATAATAGCAAACTTGTTAGAGCCCCTAAGTGAACTATAAAATTTTCTCATATATTCATATTGATGATTTATTATTAATTGTTTTACTGAAACTGTTGTTTTCTTATATAATTTTTTCTTTTAAAATACATTATAAATTCGGTCTCTTGTAGTAGAAACGATTCAATCCACTACGTATTGTGTATTCTCAATTAGAATATGCAAATCTGGCAAACTCTTTCCAAGTAAATCCATTTAGAAATACGTACAGTTTTATTATAGATTCCAAATTTTTAAGTTATAAACTCGAACACATAAATCCATAATGATTTTCTCTCTACTAACAAACCAATCTTGTTTAGATAATAATAAACTTTCTTATACAAACGAAAATTAATATAATTGCTGTTCTAGATTCAAACTGAACACGAATAATATTACGACTCACGAATTTTTATAAATTTATGGGGATTTTTGTTTATAATGAAAATATTGATTGTTTCCCTAAAGTTATCTGTAGCTTTTGTGGACGAAATCTTCCATGCATCTTTAATGAAGGCACACAGAGAGCTTTACCGTAAATCCCCCTAACCCGGCTAGAATTGTATTTCAATCTCTTTGCATCTCTTTGTAATTCAATTGTAATTAAGCAGGTGGTCCATATAAATGTTGAGGTGTACACCCTCGAAGAGTGTTTGCCAATAAAGAAAAATACGACCAGTCAATTTACAATTTCTACCTCAATTGAGTAAATAAAAGATCATATAGGGTGTCGCAGTTGGATGGTGGTGTGGGCAGGCGATTGCTACTGCTCTCCTTTTAATTCCGTAAGTGACCCCATTTCAGTAAGCAAATTCTTACACAGCTCCCTCCGGAGGCAGCTTTCTTAAGTAGCGACGAGGGAAATTTTTATCTGACTTCCAATACTACTATCGATACTAGGCAGATAACTCCCGCATTAGTTATATATTCCGAAACTAACTGCGTGGGGTAGCGGATTATTGCAGAAGTGAACGTCATACTTCACGATATGCTGAAAACTTCACAGATCGCCTACAAAAGTCTATTACTGCTAACATTCTCCATTAACTTCAAAATTAAATGAATATAAAACGGTATGATTTACAAACTTCGTATTTACAATCTGTAACTTTCTAAAACTATATTTTTACCATTTAATAGTTTCAGGGTATCCGGGATAGTTTACAAAAACTAAAAGCTGTGTAAAATAATTCAAAATTACGAAAGAAAAGTGCCGGGATTTTTCAGTAGGTGGTGTCACTAGAAGATAAAGATGGTTTATTTCGAGAGCCTCATCTGTCACCAGTTTATATGTGAAGTCTCATGACATTTCGTTCAGTCGTTCACAAGCTACAGTCGTTTAAGTGTCGCTACCTACTCCTTCGTAAAAAAAAATGGAAAAATAGGAATATCGCATATTTATCAAACATTGTTTTTTGATGGGAAAAGCTCGTAAACATCAGTGAAAAAGTCGAAGAAATCTTATCCTATATCTGCTTATTCGAAGACAACAGTTTATCGATGCTTTAGTAAAGCGAAGACGCACCGAAGACGAAACGAAGCTGCGAATCCGGAAATCGTTAAGTATACGCAACGAATCGTTTTGAGTGAAGTTGCACGAGTTAGCTGAGGCCGTTGGCATCTCACAAGAACGTGTGGGATACATATTGCACGACGTTTTAGATATAAAAAAAAACTATCTGCGCGATGGGTGCCGCATTTGCAAACCGTCGAGCAAAAATTGATGAATCAACGGCCGCTTTGGTGTTGTTGCAACGTAATCGAGCAGATTTTTTCGACGTCTTGTGACGATGGATGAAACGTGGTTCCATTACCATATGCCTGAGTCCAATAAGCAGTCTGCAGAAAAACTACGAAAGCCGTCCAAAGCGGCCAAAAGACCAACGCTCCTCCGATTTTTGGGATGCGCATGGCATAATCTTTATTGATTATGCAACATTATTGGACGATCTGAACGATGGGATAAACAAAAAAACGGCCAGATATGGCGAAGAAAACAGTTCTGTACCATCACGATATCGCACCGTCACATACGTCCTTGAAAGCGAAAGCCAAGTTGGACCAATTACGTTTCGAATTGGTTGCCATATACTTTATACTTGCTTCACACGGATTATTATCTGTTCCCAAACCCCAAGTGGTAGCTCCATCGAAAGAGATTCGTACTACAGAAAGGGCAACGAAATGTTAGAAAATCGCTCTATTAAGTGTATCGCACTCAATGGGAACTATTTTGAGGAATAAATATAACTTAATAAATATAATTTAATTAAAGATAAAGAGACATTTTAATTCTGAGTTATTTAGTCCGAAAAATGTTCTAGCCGACAACCGGAAATCGAACCACGGGTCTCCTCGTGCTATCCGGGCGTTGAGGTGCTCGTAGACCACTGAGCTATCGACGGACTAAATTCATATTACTAGCTTCGAGCGGGGGGAATATTCATTAAAATTCAACATCTCTCGAAGACGAGTCAAATATTTTTGTTTTTGATCCTTGACTCTGTCTAATCGAAATTTGTCCAAAAAACGCTTGTTTGCATTAAAAATCCCGGCACTTTTCAGCCTATGTCGTATACCGTTCGGCTTTACAGCTCGCAAACATGGCTAAAGAGGCATACAAACCAATTCTGTGCCTTTGCGGTGAACCAAGACTTGACAAAATTACATCAGCGACTCAAAATAAAGAACTCTTACTTTTGTTAGCTCGTTTTCAATTATTACAAAATAGATTCTAGTTACCTAGATATTCGGTCTCGTGTGGATCTTTCGGTATATTACCATAAAATACAAACCTTCATTTGGTATACATATAATATGATATCCATTTGAGATTCGTTTTGCTTCAACAACCAAAGAGTTTAGTATAACTGAAGTGCTAATACACTGTCGGCAAGTTCGCAATCGAAACAAGATATTCTCAGCCCTTAAGCAACCGACTGTTGTATGGATTTAGAACTTGAACAAAACTCCTACAGTGTTGTTGCAATTTAGAAAAACTTACAATTTACTGAATTGTATATAAGTAAACTATAAAAGGTTTCAATCCAATTTCGTAAAAAACAGTCTATCCTGTTTTTATTGTTATCTGATTACATACTGTGCTATTTCATCGATAAAACAGCATGTCTTCTCTTTGTGAACGTAATAATTTCGATTACATTTCACACATATTCTTTCTTCTACATCTGTTAGTGTATATAAAACCGTATAAAATCGATGAAATGGAATTAAACGTGTTTTTTTTTGATATTGAAATTCTAGTTCCTTGGAATACGAAGAATTTCTTATTCTTAACAGATGGGAAAAAACATGTATTATAAAGAAAACGATACCACAATTTTTATAAAAAAGCAAAACATCTCGCAAGTATAGCGTTTTCGATATTTCGATAATAAACGTATTAATAGAAGAAATAACAATCTTAAAGACTCATTAAATCATTCAAGATTCTCTCACGGAACTACTCTTTAATTATCCAGCAAGTTAATTGATAAATTCATGCCTTTACAATAAAAGCCTATTAATCATAATTTAAAAGAACAGGTAAATAATGAATACGGTGGGAAGTTTGTATTTCTGTCTCTCTTACTTTTTTCTATAAATAATTAATTCAAGAAATTGTAGAGATTGCTAAAACTTACAAATCACCCCAAGGGAACGAAATCGGTTGCTGAAAAGTTTGATTAGAAAATGTTAAAGTTTTTGGAAGTAGAGAAAAAATGCAACAATTAATTAATCAGTTGTCACTTTTTCTAGTCTGTGGCCGCCAAAATGAATAATTTACAGTTTAAGTTAAAAATTTGCATAGCCAACGACAAACTGTACAATTTGCAAACTTCGTGACTATAGTTTATTTAAAATTGAGGATAAGTATTAACTTTATATGGTTATAAAATATATTTAATAATATCGTTCAAACATCGTTGAATATAAGGAATTTACTATTTATTTATTATTATAATTTCAAAACAGTTAGATTGTGGTCTTTGAAGGGAACACAAAGCTTAATTACCAACAAACTTTACCACTTCAATAGTTTTGCTAAAGTTCTTGTAAACTTTGGAAATAATTTTTGTTATAATTCACCATTTGTAGATCACTAAATTAGCTAATTACTCGTACAAGTTGTAGCGTTGCAAATTAATAATTACTGTACTATAGTCGAATAAATTTAGAATAAAAATTGCTGATAATAAATTGCTTAGTTAGTAGCTGACAATTCAATAATTATGTGAAATTGTCTCGAATATAGAATCGCATCTTTCGATTCTGTTGTACAGTTGAATAAAGTTGGAAAAATCCGGGTGGAAATTCTTTGTATTCCTAACTACAATACGTTCTCCTGTTGTTGTCAGAAGTTTCCAATTGTTATAATATTTGGGTGGAGATTTTCATTTCCGCATACACACTAAACACATCCAAAAATATTACAAACATTTTCCATTATACTACACAAATATGTATACTTTTATGTTAGTCATAAAATCGTATTTTATGTTGAACCGAAAATTATTACATTTATGATACACCTCGGTCATCGTATCTCGTATTGATATTCAATTATGGCATTGTTCATTCTGTGGTTGAATTAGTAATTCAACCCTCACATTGTGTGGTTGTATAACATAGTTGACAATTTTCGTCCATAATAGTTGAGATCAAATAGCTTTGAAATTGAAGCGGAAAATCTCAATTTCAGATAATGGTTAACGATCAGTCAATCCCAACGTTAATACAGAATAGAATTAGTCGTAAAACGTTCTGTTTAAATTCTAAATCAACAAGTTATAACCACATTTTATTAATAACAAATTGGTGGATGCGCCAGGAGAACTGTGGGTTTTCCTCTAAAAATAACAAATCAAACGATTTACTTTCGATGGATGTTTTAAGGGTGAATGTCAAAGTTTGCACCCCCTCCTTAGTTGATACTGAACTGTAAAATTGATTCAATACGAGTAAGACGTTCGCAATCTTTCGAGGTATTCATGAAATTTTCCATTTCCTCTCTACTATTAATACAAACATTCAACAGTGAAATTCTTTTAGAAACGTGCTGATTTTTTCAAATACATAGTGGTAAAGATGAACGAAATCAATTTCGGTTCACATATCTCTCTATTTTGTAAAGAAATATCAGTTTGGGAAGATCCTATAAGTTTTTTTTTACCGTTTTGTCATCGATCAAGTTGATACTATCACGTATAACGTTTGAATTTGCAAATATAGTAGTAATCGTAACGGAGAAGAGAAAAAAAAATGTAGTCGGGTCCATTGGGGACTATATGGCAATTACAGAAATGATAGGAAAGTTTAATGGTGATGTCGTAATCTCTTCCACTTCTGTGCGCACAGGCAAAGAGACATTGTAGAAAAAATCTCCTCTTGTTGGATTTAAAATAAATACATTTTGTTGAATTTTGTTTGTATTGTCTATTTTATGTTTACCAAAAACTGGTAACAGTCCGATTTAGTCTGTTGTATTGTTTTCATCAATTGGATGACTTTTATTGTTATCTGTTAGTGCTTTATTTCTTGTATATTAGGCCCATAACTCACTGACGCGGTAAGCCGCGCAAAGGGTCATGGGACTTACATTTTTGATCTGCCAGCTCTTAAATTGGCATTCATTTGTTATTATTGTTTCTAGAAAACAAATGATTTATAATTTATTTTTATGACTATCATAATATAGCCTATCATTGGCGGAATTACCGGAAGATCACATACCAATTTTTCTTAAGATCCGTCAAGTCGTTCTTGAGTTGTAGAAAAGCATACATACAGTGTTACAGACTCGGTCCAGAGGCGTACTGGTTTCATGTAAATAGCATTTTATACCGGGTGTTTTTTCTTTAAATGTGAATCCTCAAATATCTCGTTTGTTTATGAATTGAAATGGAAAAGTATCTAAAGAAATTAGACTACTCAGAATTGTTTACGGATGATTTCAATATCAATGTTATTACTACAACTGTTGACAAGATTTCATTCATAAACAGTTGTATTTATAAATGTATTTATAAACAATACTATTGGCCTTGAAATTGTTTTGATTCAATGTTGTCAACAGTTGTAATAATAACATTCGCATTCCAAGTATAGTAAACAATTCTGACGTCGGCTTTTTTCATTATTGGATAAGTTATTGAACCCCAGAAAAGTTCGATTTTCTTTTTGAGCAGCAAATGAGACGTTTTTTAAAGAAAACAATTATTTTCATATCAAATTCAGTCGCAGTATTGATTGTAGGTAATTGCTTTCCTCATAGTGAGTAATTTTCGAGACCCTATATGACGTTTTGGCATTTCCAAAATAGCTAGAACGAAAATCGTGTCGGTCAATTGAAGTATAGACATTGTAGCCTAATTTCTTTAGATACTTTTCCATTTCAATTCATAAACAAATGAGATATTTGAGGATTCACACTTGACGCGAACACGCGGTATAACCAACACAGACAGAAGTCTCCCTATGAACATACTAAAAGAAAATATTGATCGACTTGTAGTTCTCCTCATTATCAGTCAAAGATACAGCCGGGCTTTTTATGTATGAGCCGTATTGTTGACTAATATCCTTTACGGACGCCTATGCATTGCAGGTCAGAAAAGGGATCCAACCACCCTCTTACTAACGCGTACCCATCTACATCTACTCCCGCCTCAGCCTGGCGCGAGAACAATACCTATACAAGTGATTATTATGAAAATTTACTTCGAAAAAATGCGGGTCAAGTTGGATTTTTGTAACTCTTTATTTTAGTGTTTTAAATGTATCTCGTGGGTTTTTTTTGTCAAGTGAATTGTAGTATGTCGCAAATATCTGAAAAGTTACGTTGTTTTCGTCGTTAATAGCTAAGAGCCAAATTCACATAAAAAATTTGTGTTTTTTTTTCGTAAATTTCATTATTTCAAATAGACCGGCTCCACCAAAAAAGAGCACCTAGAGCTACCGCCGACGAAGATGTGAAAATGTCACGTGTACAAATAAGTTTTCGCCAGTTGACAAAAGTAAGCGCTAACAATAGATTACGGTCAAAATGATCAGATGTAAAGCGTTGTTATCGCAATGTTGGAATACACGTCAATTGAGGGAGCTTTTGATTTACTTCTTCAGTTTGGAAAAATCTGCAACTGAAGTGCATCGATTGCTTGTAGATGCTTATGGTGAAGCTGCCTTAATTTGAGAACGGTAAATTTGATATCGAAGACAAAGAACGTAGCGGAAGACCGAAAGTCTAAGAAGACGTGGAAGTGGAGACAGTATTGGATCAAGATTCGTGCCAAACGCAAGAAGAACTTGTACCTACGTTAAGCAACCAACGATGAAATATTTAATGTACAATACCCGCCTCGATGGTATCTAAACCTCTACTGACTATACAGGCCCGTACTCGAGCTAGAGATGTAGCTCACCCGCCGAGGACGGGAAAAGGGTCCTCTACTCCGCACGGAGTTGCAACCATTAACACCAGGAGTCCAACTGCAAATGACCGGACTGGGGAAGATGCCCCAGGAGTCCCCCAGTCCCCATGGTACCAGTCTACATTAATGGTGGGATGTTCGGAAGCAAGCTTTCTCTCAGTTGAGTCCGCATGTTGCGCACCACCGCTCAAAACCAGGACCACCCCGAGCCCACGGCAAAACAGGCAGCCGTTCGAAGCGGTGTAATTTTAGAGGCGACACTTTTCAATGCGGCCTATATTGGACTTCATGTTTAGCATGTTATTAAAAGAACTCTATTATCAATTGAAAAAAAAAAACGATGAAACCGTATCAACGCTGATCAATTTGCTAAATTTAGAATTCAGATACTACCTTAGAACTCTTTGGAACTGCTGCTAAATACATAAGACTTTATTTAGCAATAAACAATTGATCAATTCTAGATTTTTAAAAATTATTTCACAGTTAAATTTTTCAGATGACAGTTGCCGTTATTTTGAAAGCACAAAATTTGAGAACCCTTTTTAGGACCTGAAATTTACCAAATCCACCCTAGGAAATGGTTTTGAAGTTTATATTATAAAACATATTTTTAATATTTTTGTTTCTGTGACGATTAGGTTAATCGCGTTTATACGTTCTTGATAGGAACTCAACAAAGAACACCTACTTAACACCCTTTTTAGATTTGCTCGTTCTTACTCAGTTATTTTCGAATCGTTGCAGTATTAACGTTAACGTTAATTAATAAGTAAGAGTGTATAGTGTTAGTGTTAGTGTAAGTGCCAGTGCATGTGGTTTTTCTTTCTATTTTTGCTACAGTTCTGCAGTTTCCAACTGGAACCAAACCGTAAGCCCGTTCTTTTTTTTCTCAACAGTGTCCCACATTTTGAAATGTTTTAATTCGACACGTTTCAATGCGACCCCATACAGCTCTCTAAAATTTAACAAAGAAGATTTCATGTGTAAGATTTTGTTTGGAGAACTCTGACTATTGTAAATTCAAAAAGAAAAAAACGCTAGAACTGTCTTTGTATTCACTTTATTTTACAATATTTAAAAAGGAGGGCACTGAAAATAAGCTTGTTTGGAGCGCCAAAAGAGCCTGGGCCAGTCCTGGTTAAAACCTATTTGGAAACTCTCAATTAGGAAGTGTTACCCCACCAGCTGTATCCACCAGACATTGCACCCTTTGATCCTTACTTGTTGAGCAACACTTTACATAATATGAAGATATCAAAACTTGGATCGATTCGTGGATGGCCTCAAAAGATGAAGCATTTGTCCGACGCCGTATCCGTATGATGTCAGAAAGATGGCAGAAAGTAGTGGCAAGCAATGGATAATAATTCGAATAAAACTGCACTTTTCCTTCTTTCACAATAATTTTCAATAAAAACGGCGGAAACTTATTTGGACATCGAATAGTGCACACTAAAAAACGCCTCTATTGCACTTTGTTCGTGTCATTAATCGAGAAATTCTAGGAACCTTTCCTATACAGAATTTTACTAAAAGTTAATTTCAACTTACCTCCTTTTATCTGCTAAAAAACAAAAGTCTAGGAAACAAATCAAGCAAAATCGGGGTAAATTTAGCACGTTTTAATAAAGATCTCTATAAAAATCCAACTTCGTCGGAATTTTGTGGTAATTTGCACCTTCTCTTTGTTTTTGTCTGTGTTGTATGAAATTAGTTTTGCAGTATTGTTTGTATTTTTTGTATCACAGATAATAATCAGAAATTCTTGTGTTAATGACGAAACAGATTTAATAACAACAATTTTAATTAAATATGTCTGCTTGTTTCATAGAATATAAATTTTCATCAAAATTATTTTTTTACAACAAGAATTTTCCATTCATACATTATATAATTTTTACCAAGTATGTCTCTCGAAAGTATGCAAACATGACATAAATACACACATTTCTATTTATTTTCAGAACAATAAAGTATTGTATTTTGTCGACTTCATTATCATACAATTATTCGTCTTTCAAACTCATGAAAATATTGTTCACTTGGAGACAAATAATTTAAGAGCACTCTGACATTACGTTTACTCGAATAAATTGACAAAGCAAGCGACTAGAAGAGCTCTAAAGAGAGTGTTATGAACGAAATTGTCTTCAGACAACAATTATTTGCATTTAATCTAAAATTCATGGAGATATTCTTTCAACAAGTTCATATTTGAAATGAAATATTTCCACATGCTTCTCTAGTTAATTACATTTTTCGTATGTTTCGAAAAAACGAGAAATTGTCTCGCTTTTGACGACGCATTTGTGTTGCTTTGGCAACTTTATTAACACACATTACGAATTGATGAATGTCTACGTTGAAAACAAACAACCAGGCAACGATAACAGAGCCATACAAGTGACAGTCAATCGATTCTCGATTGTCGATAATTGTGTTAGAGTCAAGTTGATCAAATCAAACTAGATGGGGTGTAAATATTGTAATTGTATTGTAGTCACGTTACAGTTGTCATCGACAATAAAACAGGCATGTCGTTACTTCATAACGAAAAATATCAATTGAACTTTGATAAAATATTAGCGTTGTGCGAGAAGATGGCAAAAAACTTGCAGAGAATAAAAACAACTTGTTTCGAATCGTAAAGAATTTCTTGTAGTTTAAAGTAACCCTAGTATACAGGTGTGTTCGTTCTTTCTTTATATAAGTATATATATACAGAAAATACTTTACAAGATTTAACTAAATCTGTGAGACTCTCTGAAGGTATTCACGTTTTCTATATAGGTCTCCCTGTGCCAACCTTAACAACATACATTAGAATTTTAGAATTCCCCAATGCGATTGGAGCACAAGTTGAACTTTATTCGTTCGGAATTTTATTGCATGTAACATTAAAAAGTTTCCTTCAATTACATGGGATTTTTTTGTCGAGACGTGCATGAATATTTTAACAAAAATTCATAACTTTTCCGTTTCCGGAATTTAAATTAAACACTCAATTTACAAAAAAAAATGTAAACCCTTTTAATTAACCAGTGATAAATTGGTAAAGTTTAAACAACCGAACTGCTCTATCAATAGGTTGTGATTTAATCCCTTTAGTTTATCTGAATGCCCACAAGGTAAATATCGAGGGAACGTTTCTGTAACTGACAGATCACATGCCGTAAATGTGTCTTATAGGATAGAAATAAAGTCAAATGTAGCACTATTTATCTGCAATGTAGTTCAATTTTTTCTTTTGACTTTTCTTTTAGATAATTATCTACAGCTGTGCATTTCTTTATAAAATGCAATCTTGCTGCTTATCATGCAAACTTTCTGAAAGTTTCAAGTTAGCTTGGGGAAATTTGAAAAGAATACACGAGACAGAAATACGTTAACTATTTTCGAGTCCTTTAGACACAACTTTGTTTTACTACACTTGATAAACAAGTTTGTTACAAAGTCCTTAGACTAAGTTATTGGTAAACAGTAGAGATCACAATTTATTAATTTCTGGAGTGTCTGAATTAAACGCGGTTAAATTTGAATTAAACTTGGTACAGATGGGTAGTTGTAGCACCTTAAGAACTAACAGTGTAATCTACTTGTAATAAACGAATTGTCATTCCCTTTGTCATCTAAAGGAGGTCGGATAATCCATAACAAGAAATAAAATAGATATAATTTAATTGATGATTAAGGGACATCTTGATTCTCAGTTATTTAGTCCGAAAAATGTTCAGCCGATGACCGGGATTCGAACCACTTGCCCTCTCCGTGCTATCCGGACGTTGGAGTGCTCTTAACCGCTGAGCTATCGACGGCCTGTAATTATCTCTTGGACTAAATTCATATGTTACTAGCATCGAGCGGGGGAATATTCATTTTTCGGACTAAATAACTGACAATTAAAGTGCCCCTTATCATTAATTAAATTATATCTATTAATTAATCCCAGTGATCCAATTCAGATTGATTACGGTTAGTTTGAATTTAATTTCGATTAAGAAATAAAAGATTGTGATACGAGCAAGGGCATTGATTGTTGCCACGCAGTCAGTTGAACGTATTTGTTAAAATGTTAGCACATTTACATTTTTGTGCTACAGAGAGACGGCAAGTGATTTATTAAATTTGACTTTTACAGCGTTAACTGCATGGTTTTTGCTTTATTTTAACGTATCTCATACTTTTTCAGCTGATGCTTAACGAAATTATTTACAAATGGTTTCAATGTCAATGTTATTATTACAACTGTTGACAAGATTCCATTAATTAACAATTGTATTTATAATCGTATTTATAAACAATACTATTGGCCTTGCAATTGTTTTGATTCAAATGTTGTCAACAGTTGTAATAATAACATTCGCATTGCAAGTATAGTAAACAATTCTGACGTCGGCTTTTTAATCAATGGATAAGCTATTGAACCCCAGAGAAGTTCTAATTTCTTTTTGAGCAGCAAATGAGAAGTTTTTTAAAGAAAAAAATTATTTTCATATCAAATTCAGTCGCAGTATTCATTGTACGAAATTGGTTTCCTAATAGTGAGTAATTTTCGAGACCCTATATGACGTTTTGGCATTTCCATAGCTAGAACGAAAATCGTGTCGGTCAATTGAACTATAGACATTGTAGTCTAATTTCTTTAGATACTTTTCCATTTCAATTCGTAAAAACAAACGAGATATTTGAGGAGGCACACTTGACGCGAACACGCGGTATATACTCACGATAAAACTCACATTTGTGGAATTTACCTTACTCGTTGTACGTAGTCGTTAAAATTCTTTGCAAGTACTTCTTCTAAATAAGTCTAATTCTTTTCTATCGAATCTTCTTTGAGCTTCTTCTAGTCCAAATTTTTATTCATTCTGGGGTCGGCAATCATCTAATCTGTTTCGTTCATTATCCGGTGGTTTTTGATCTTATGTTGTGTGTGGTTGAATGTAAAGCGTTTGATACTAGATTAATAATTAAATTCGAGAAACTGAACAGAAGCAAATAGAGAACTTCAAGCAGCAATAATAAATATTGACTTTCTAACTTTGTATTGTAATTCTCGAATTAATTTCCTAATGATGGTACAGACTATATAACTTATAATTAGTTGTTTTCATGAAAAAAATCATTATTCATTCTGGCATTTGTCCTTTCCAATATTCGTTTTTCTAACTTGCCGAAATAAATCAACCGCCTAATGGCAGGGCCGGCCCAAACTTTTCTGGCGCCCCTCGCAGAAAATTAATAATGAGTGATTGTGAGTGCACTACTTTTAATTAATAAATTTCGAAAAAATAAGCTTTAACTAAACTTTATCTGATCGAAAATGGTTTTTATCTTCAAACGTCACAAAAGTGACAGTTTTTGTGACACAAATGACAAAGTAAAAATAGCATTTTGTGTGCCTAGGCGCTTTTTTCTTTTTTTATAAGCTTAGGCAGACAAAATGACAAAATCTGTCACTGGCGTTTAATTTTTTTCGTTATTTGACATTTGTTTTTTGCATCGCCATGGAAGCAGTACTGCCAAGATATTGTGATCAGTTGAAATTTTAATTTTTAAAAACTTTTCAATATTAAAAAATGTTAAATTAAGACGTTTGAAGATAAACTAGTATATGTCATTCGGCGCAAAACTGTCTTTGTGTGCTTCAGCTGACATGTCTGCCTCACTAGCGTTCGGCAGACAACAGTCAGCTTCACAGCACACAAAGTTTCAGTTTTACGCCTAATAACATAATCTACTATTTTTTTGAACTGAATTAGTGGGCATATAAAGCAATTGATCTTAATTATAAAGAGGCAATTGGAAACTTCAACAAACTTCTAAGGGTGAACTTGGAAGATTTCATGTCCTATTGCGGATATCAATACTATCAACTGGTAAATAATTCTTCCAGGAACAACATTTTCTAAACTAAATAAAATCGTTTGTAGCAGCAACTCCAAAGTATTCTAAGCTAGTACCTCAATCCTATATCGAGCAAATTCATCTATCGTTTGTTTTTCGGTTAATAATAGAGAACTCTGCTACTCATAAAGTCTAGCAAAGGACTTCCTAAAAAGTGCCGCCGCCCTAAAACTGTGCCGCTCCAGGCAGCTGTGGTTTCGAGCCGGCCCTGCCTAATGGGTTACGTTCTCTAATTAGGTACTTCCTTACAAACAAATATTATTTTATATCTATTGATTTGTAATTAGATATTGTAACGTATATTGTTATAAATTATCCCTGATTACAACCTGATCATGTTTTATCTCTCTATCTACCATAATATAACATAAATTATATTATAAAGTACATGATGAAAATATACACAATATTACCATGTACAAAACCATAAAGATCTATTAGATAGTTGGAATTTGTGATATAGGCTTAAAGTTTTGCTATAAAACGTGACACTTTATCAATGTATTCATCTAACAAAATTCTATTGATTAATCATTAAGATTCATGATGGAATTTAATTAAAGTTTAGACAATTATTTTAAAATAGTTGATGTTTAATCATATTAAATGTTTCCTATTAATTTCCCTAGTGGCCAATATAAACGTTTATTACTAATTATAGACTATATTACGACTATGGGAATCGAACTATATATACAAATATTTCTCTATCTTTTGTAATAATCCGAATTTGCAAAAGGCATGATTATATTAAACGTTCAACTGAATTTGATTTAGTTAATTGAGAAGCTATCAGTTCAGACCTTTTATTAATTAAATTTAATTGGACCTGAAATACCAATTTAAACTAGATCGATTTCGTATCAGTGAAACTGAAAAATAATGCTTTTCCACATTTACAATATTGGTGTTCTCTCTAGAATTCTGAAGTTTTTATTTTGTCTCTACTTTTCTAGTAAGGTTTAAGATAACGCCTGATTAACATCCGAGAACCGTGAAAGATGGGAGCACCCTCCCACTTAAAACGTCATTACTGAATCCACTTGAATAGTTCTATTTCGGACACCAGATTGCGTTGTGCCAATCGACGTTTCTCTCATTCTTGGAATCATCTCCTTTTATTAAGTCTCTCACTGTCAGCAGAAACGTCAACAAGCCACGCCTTCTGTCGGTTGAAATTACATGAAATGATCTCTAACCAATATTTCCTTAAACACGTTTCGGGGGCACATTTTCAACAATTGTAAACTAGTTTAAGTTTAAATTATTTGACAATTTTTTCGCGCAATTCACCATTGTTTTGTTTTTATTTTTTATTATAAGCGTAAACAATATCTGGACAAAACTCCAATTATTTCGAATTGAATTCCAACAAATATGTAATAATAAAAATAAGCAATGGCTTGATTTCACAATACATTCAAAGCGCCGGATTTTTTGACTTGGTTTCTTATTTGTTACAGGCTAGATAAATTGAAAGCAAGTCGAGTTCTTTGATGATTCATTTTCGTACTGTTTCCGACTATGACTTTTAAAGGAAATGTGAAAAGTTCCCATCGATCCCATGTCTGCAAAAGATTGTATTCAAAGTTACAGTTCGCAAAAATGGGTTTTTTGCATTTTTCAGCCGAGCAGTAAGTTCTATCATAAAAATAGGTCAGACAAAAATTGTAGATCATGCAATTGTTTATAAAAATTATATCTAAATTTTTTTCCTAAGAACCACTATTTCTGAGATATAGCGAGATTCAAAAATTTGAAAAAGTTATATTCCCTATATTATGCACAAGTCTCCGGGCCACCTGTGAGGTAGTCTTTTTGGCGCATCTTCTTTTAACATGGTTTCCCCTGTAGGCCTATTGCACGATCTATTGGGGTCCTGTTCAATTAAATAATATCGTAATTAAAAAAAAAGGTACTATTGAAAATGATGGCAGTAGTGTGAATTGAGAGTAAGTAGGAAAAACCATTCGTCTAATTGGAACTATCTAATGAAACCTCTGTAATGTCGTCTTCTTCTTCTTCTTCTTCTTTTCCTTCTTCTTGCTCTTCTTCTTACTCTTCTTCTTGCTCTTCTTCTTACTCTTCTGCCTCTTCTTTCTTCTTCTTCTTCCTCCTAGATATAGGTAAATTGTTCCAATAGCGATCATAAGATTCCTCATCTTATGCGATCATAGGAATCCTCTTCTGTTAGCGATTCAACATTTGAGCACGACTGGCCTCAACTGCTACATGCTGAAGAACAAAATTTTTTGCAGCCACATTTTACAGTTGCAAAAAGTTGCATTGCTGCGTTTTTCTGAGCAGGTGGGAGCAAGTTTGGATTGGTTCTAAAATAGGTTCAGTTAACTTCCTACCCGAATCTTTCGGCCCCAGTTGATTACCAAGCCGCACTTGTACTTGACAATATACCTGAAAAAAAGATGTTGATGAGCAGAAGCAGAGGTTTGGGGACGACAAGCTCGTTTGAATTTTTTACAAAAGATAAGTATCGAAACTTATCTAGGCAATAAATTCTTTTGGAGCTCCATTTACAGAAAGATGGAAGCGAATTCCGTTGGTGATAACAACTTGCGGAGTTAAGTTTTTCTCTTGAGTACAATTAACCAAAAACGCGCCAAGTTCATACACAGGTGGTGTGGAAACGTTCAGATAATATAGAAAACACAACTTTTTCTTAGGAAAAAAAGTGTAGATACAATTTTTAAAAGTAATTTATCTATTATCTATTTTTATAAGAAAACGTATTGTTTGGCTGGAAAATGCAAAAACCCCATTTTGCGAACTTTGATCTTCTTTTCTGCAGACGTGGGAACGATGGGGATTTTTCACATTTCCTTTAAAGTGGTGTTCCGAACATACCGGCAACCAAAATCCTCTAGCAACATAAGAAGAAGGAGTGGAAGGAAATCTCTAGGTTAAGATATGCATACTGTTAGTCAAGGTTAATAGTTGCTATAAATACGTGTTGAATTTAACGGATAAAGCAAGAAATATCAACAAACATGTGTTGTGTTTGTCGTACTCATAATGAGTATTAACCTTGAATAAGTATGCGTATCTTAACAACAGTGGGGAGCGTCTAAATAATAATCATAAAAAACTCCTAATAGGAGGAGACTTTCTCCCACTCTTCTTCTTAAGTGGCTATTCGAATTAATTCTCCTGTATATGCGCAGCTAACTTGACCGGACTATATCTCATATTGGATCTTAATCAGTATATGAGTAACCCTAGATAGAAAACACACCCTGTAGATTAGAATAAGAAAGCAAAATATCCGTAGATTCAAGATATTTTCATTTTGTTACCTAACAGTATAGATTTGTGTCAATCTCGTTACCTTTGAGAATATTCAGATGAAACAAAACATCTGATAAACAAGTTTCAAAATTAACGACAAACAGGCCTTTATTGCCAAGAACTTATTTACGTCTTCACTTGATGTTGTACTGCTTAAAATAATCTCAACTCTAATTGATTGATCGATTGTTGATCTACTTATTTCCAATAGAAAAATTACAGAAATAGAAATATTATTTTTGGACTAATTCAAAAATGAAAGAACCATGCCTAAAATCAAGAATACTTTGTTTTCTATTCAAAAATAAACCATATACATATCTAAACTATTGTTTATGACTTTCGATTTTGCCCTACAGACAGAAAAGTGTTAAATGCAATGCGTTGTCATAACAAATATCTACCTATATAGAATGAAAAGAGATTGAATCGCTGGAGGGATAAACAATTCAACTCCACACACACTCTTTTGTACACTTGACATTTCGAACAATACCAAAACAAAAACGTGAAAAAGAAATGTTGTGTACTGAAAAAATACAACCAACAATTTTTGAATTTTGTCTTCAAATATTTATAGAGCTTTTGAGTGAAACTTTCATCAACCTTTTGAGAAAATACAAAATATACACCTCCGTTTTTCTTCCATTAAAATTTATAAAGCTATTTCTATATAAATGTTGTTTACTTCAGGTTGAAAAGTTATTATTGGAAGTTTACCATAAATACTCTCGAATAATTCAACTCCAACTACCCCTTGCATTAGTATTGGCGATGGTAATAAGAAAAATTGGTCAATTGTTCGATATTATAATGATTTTCAAGCTATTCAAAGAGAACTGATAGAATTTCACAATGTTCATCAAAGAATTTGGAAATTTTTGAAAAGCTTTCAATAATATGGCATATATGACGAGAAACAAAAAAATTCAACACGAATAGATATTAAAACTAGAGTAATATAGAGCGCATGAGTGTATAGGCAAAGTTATAAGTGAGAGGGATGAAAATAGAAATGTGAGTCAAACAGGGGTAGGAAAGGCACAGTCTGTGTGCTTTCCGCACATTTTAGTATGCTCTTAACTCAAAAGCGACAGTACGATATTTATCGAGTCACGTATTAGTCGGCATCTACCGCAAACGCGCCAAATTCTTATCAACTTTAATAGAATTTAATAATCCCATCCCATTTGCATTGTAGTGATTTTACAGTGAAACCACAGGGTGAGTAGAAAAATCAATTTTCTGTATTAGTAAATTAATTGAATTTTTATTAGATGAGAATACAAAATTAATCGTTAATTTCGTACGCTATTTTGCCAATATATCGTCGAATTTATTCGCTATTCGCCCCCGGCTCTTTTATCCTTAAAAAAGACGTCTAACATGTCTCGTTCAAAGCTCCACGAATAATAATAAGAAAACGAAACAAAAAACTACCCCAAGTTCTTTCATCCTATCTACCTTCGAAATCATCGAATTTTTTGTCGTTAAAAGTGCCGCTGTCTTATCGAGATAAGTAGATGGAAATTGAAATACAGATATTCCCATGGAAATTCTTATTTAATTAAATTTTAATGAAATTGTATTTGTTTTATAAAATTATGTAGAATCATGCAGCAAATACACCCGGATATTTCGGACAATTGTTGGGATTCGTGTGTGGTATATTTGTTAATGTTAATGCTGAAAGCAACATAAGACACACATTAATTTATTTAATCGCTTTAGTGACGCTTTTCTAGGCTTAAAGAATTTCAAGAAATTTAACACCAGACTTTAGACAAAAAAAGGTTTCTTAACGCACAGCCGCACAGTTTATTCAAATAAACGTTCCTATCACATACAAGGTGTTACTTTTTTTTTTGTCGCTGAAAAATCAATCACAGGAATAACAATTATCCGAAATGTTCACTTTACAGATTCCAACAATTTTTTGTTTTGACAGCCTGTATAATTCCGTAATTTATCATATATTCAACGTTTAACGTAAACTGGAAAGTTTAAATTGAATTTTTTTGCCCAATTATTTTGACAAACTTTACACGCAATTCATTATTATTTTGTTTTTATTTGCGATTCTAAGCTTGAACGATATTTGGAACAAAACTCCAATCATTTCAAGTTGAATTCCAATTTCCAACGAATATGCAATAACAAAACGGATTTTTCGACTTGGTTTCGTCTTGATTACCGACTAAATAAGTAAAAAAGGCACCAAATTCAATAACGTTCTACCACAAAATTAAACGAAAATATCTCGTTGTCTCGTAAAGATTAATTTATTGCTGTGTACTTGACTAAAGACAAAAAATGGTGATCACCTGTTGCAATTAGATAAGAAAGTTTATGGCTGTAACTTGCAGAGATAAGTCAAAAGCAAAGTAAAATTTAAAGGGACTTTGAGAATAAGTTTAAAGCAAGACGCAAAGTTGAATAAGAATCTTATTAACTTATTTTCCGCCTCAGCTAAGTCCACACTATGGTGAAATCAAGTTGAAACCAATTCCAGAAATCAATGTACAACTCTGGTTTTGACACTGTGTAATTCCGCAACTTATCATATTTTCCAATGTTTTAAGTAAACTAAAAAGTTTAAATTGAATTTTTTTCATCTACTAATTGAGAAACTTTTCCGAACAATTCATTATTGTTTTGTTTTTATTTTTTATTATATAAGCTTGAAGAATATTTGAAATAAAACTTCAAATAAATTCGAATTGAATTTCAACAAAATGTGTGCAACGAGCAAAACTAGAACAAACATACAGCAATTTTAATCGATTATAGAACTATTTTATGATTTTAGTGCATTGTTCAAATATTTTCCAAATAAATAATAATTATTATTAAATTCATACAGTGTTGCGCTTGTAAAAAAATGTGTATCACAATCGATACGAATACAAATTTCTATCAAGAAATCAATCCGATTATAATGATTTCTCTGTTAATCCATCACAAGAATTTATGCCGCTTAATCCGAGATTGCTGACTTTATCGGATCAGAGTCGATCTAACCGGATCTTACATTAAGGGGGTTCTACCGCTCAAGAAAAATTCTGCTGTATTGTGGGCGTTGCGCTGTACTCTACTCTAAATTAGTTACTTTCCCCAATGTGTAAGTTATTGGTTCAAACTAACAACCGGAAAGGTCATAAATCTTCAAAACATAAACACAAAAATCCAGCACTTTGCACTATTAGTTTAGAACGAGTATTACGACATTTTTTATAATATAGGTTTTTTTGGTAAATTTATAAAATCAGCTTCATATTATATAATAATATAATAATCATAATGTTTATTAAAGAACCTATACCTATATACAATGTTCCCCCATCGATCTATTATGGGTAGGAGTGTCCTTTATGATCTGCTAGACGTTTATTGGTTTAAGAGTCTCACTTCATATATTACGTTTCACTTAGAAATTTCTGTAAAATCACGGGGAAAAAAGCAATTTTTTTTACAATTTGTTAGCGTTAATTTGCATAATTTGTGTTTGCAAGAAACGCTGATCCACATAAAAAAAACATAGTCTATTGAGTAGCAGAGCCAAAATTTAAAAAACAAGTAATTTTTAGAGCCGCTGATGGGCTTTTTTGCAAACGGGCGCTGCTACTCAATGTATTTTTGCACTATGAATGTCACCTGAAAATATCAAATCAATATAATTTCATTTAGCTTAGTAAAATTGTAAAAACTGTTTCCGTAGGGCGGTAGAACAGCCTTAAGTCACATCAAACTTTGTTCGGCAAGAATTATCAGTTATATTACTGCATATAGCACAGTACAGGATTGTTGCCGTTAAAGTACCACCCTCGGTCCAGGGGCGTACAGATTATTTCATTTAAATGGCATTTTATAAAAGCAAAAATCTTCCAATTACCACCGTAAAAATAAATTATTGACAGACTTGTTATAATTTTTCGTCATTGTCAATTAAAAGATGCAACGGCGTCTTTTATGTACGTCCGTATTGTTTACTAATACCCTTTACGGACGCCTATGCATTATAGGTCAGTTATTATTTGTTAAATATCAGAAAAGGGAGCCACCCACCCTCTTACTAATACGCACCTATTTGCGTCAACTTGGGCCTCGGTATTTGACACTTACTGTAATTCGTTTTGTTCCGTCTGATATTCCGACGGAAATTTTCTTTCATATCAGTATAAATCGTTGAATTTTCGGTTTACCATATTATAAGTCTCTGTCTAAAAAAATGTTGGCCAGGTGGTTAGGCAACACACTATACTCATTACAGGTAAAAATAACGTTCATTACTATTAAGTTGTCCTGCTACAATATTGTCAAATTTTTTTGGATTATTTGCGTCGATGGGCTTGTAGTTTAATGAGCCATAATTTTTGTCTAAGACTGTACCCATGGATATATACGATTACACAAATACTATTAAACATTTTCATAAGTTGCACTCTGACAACGTCGCGTATATCAAGTATCTTTTAAAACAAATTTCTTCAAGTGTGGGAAGAGATGGAATTCTGGGGGTGTCAAATTAGGAGAATAGGGATGATGGCCAAGTAAATTCCGCAATTTTCCTACTGCCAACACACTTTTGTCCTGGTGAAAGATGATTGTTTCTTATTCAAGCGAGGCCTCTTCTCGCGATTTTTGACATCCAGCTGGTTAAGAAGGTTAGAGCAATATTCGCCTGTAATTATTCTGTCTTTTTCAAAGTAATCAATGAACCGGATCCCTTTGGCATCCCAAAACACACTAGTCTTTCCGGCAGATTGGATCGACTTGGTTTTCTTTAGCGCCGAACCATCGGTTTCCACCCAACGGTTCGATTGGTCGTGTAGAGGAGGACCCCTGTCTCATCCAAGGTGACAAAATGCCGCACAAAATCGGTCGGATCCCTCTTGAATCGGTCCAAACATTGCTCCTCTTTCAGCAAATATGACACACATCTTGCGCACTCTTTCTTCTGATTCGTCCACGGCCTTAGCTATCTCACACACCTTTACTCGCCTACCGTCCAACACGATATTGAGTACCTTTTCGATAGTTTCCGGTGTGATTGCAGTTTTTGGCCGTCCTTCACGTAGGTCATTTTCCACCGACATGCGACCACTTTTTAACGGTTGTCAATACAGGAGCAGAGTTCCCTTAAACTTTTGTTAACTTTGGATGAATTTTCTTAGGGGTTAATAAATCCAAAACGAAGCATTTTATGACCGCATAATATTCAAGATTATCCATTTTAACGAAACACACAAGACCTGTACTGAATAGACTCGTTTACACAAACTTCTTGAACAAACAGGTTGAAACTTGTCATCTCTTGATCAGGTCGAGAAATTTTCACCTCACTCTCGTAAAATAAAGTGGAGAATCTCACAGTCCACCGGCGGATTCTAATATACATCGAATATTACAACTATTTAAGAATTTTGTGTGTATTGCTGTTGAAGAATTTATTAGAAAATTGTTAATTTACGATCGTTTTGAAACTTTCAAAAAAAAATTGTAAATATTTTACAATCTGTTCTACATCAACATTTTACAGTATGCTGGTTTCCCGATAAATTCTGATGAGGGTACCGCTGAAATCCACCACTTCCGTCATACGAGCATTAGTCGATATCTGTTCAAATGGATTTGTACTAAATTTACATATTTTTAATCTAATAAAATCCAATGAATTTTACAATTTTAACAACAATATGATATTGTCGTAAATCTATTATTAGTCAGTTATTAACTGTAAATATACCAATAATAACCATAATAATAATAGTGAGTTATTGATTTGAAAATTGTACAATTTTCTCTCTATTTCGATTTAATAGTTGGTTAAATTTTACAATAGCAATTAATTTATTTATTAATCTGTAATGACGTGTCGCAGGTGTTTTACTATCTTACATACTACATTAAGAAACCAATTAACTAATCACAACAACAATAATTAACAAAGACTTGCGCATGTATTGTGTGTGATTCTAATAATCTGTCAACGTGTCAATTAGATAAACCGCAAGACAGAAATTGAATGTGGTAGAGAATATTGGTGGATGCGCCGGGGGCAGGTCTCTAATTCGTTACAAATCAATAATTAAATAAATATCGAAAATAAATTTCTAACGAAATTACTGACGTAGAAAAGCGTAACAAACAGAGAAAAAAACCTCGAATAGACGAAGTTGAGATTGGAATTGAAGTGTGTGAAACAACATAGTAATGTGTTCATTATGATCGTGCTGCTGGATTTAATGTAGCAGATGTCAATAACAGCTTTCATTTGACTGGATTCTTATAAAACACAAAGAAATTGAACTATTTTCATTTGATACTATCGAAGAAATTGTTTTATTCAGTATCAATTCGCAATAATTCCAATTTAATATACGTCAATATTATTCTCTTGAATTTTTATTATCGGCTTTATATCAAATCTTACTTAGGGGAAAACGAAAACAATAACAAGAGATAAGAACAAAAAAACAATAATAATAGTAGATAGGGAGAGAATGGGCGTTGTTGCGTATCTTTTGAAACGCAACCAAAATTCTACGGTTCTTTATATACAAAAGGATTACAAATATTGACAGTAAGGGCCTTCGTTAATTATTATACAGTAGAGTATATTTTGTAAATGTGTTTAATAATAAAAAAATTCTATCTACCAACTGATAAATTATACTAGTTGGTAGTTACAGTAATTCGTAGAATTAGTTGTATCAGCAAAAAGCATTACCGGGAAACCGATGGAAATTTGTTTGGTCGACTGCTTTATGACTAATTTCCCTGTACATCAATAAATCATAAACTTATCCCAAAACTGATTGAATTTAATACACACACACACACACACACAAAGAAAAACTAACACGTTTGAACGGTTCGTGCCGATAAAATTCATTCAAAGATTTTCTATGCAAATAGATAATGTCGGCTTTCATCATTTCGGGTAGAGAATCGGAGATTCCATTAGCTTAATAATTTACGTTAAGATGATCAAATTTCTCTTATACAAATGTTTAATAATCGTGTTATGTTGCTTTTTCATAAATATGTTGTCATTCGTTGATTTCCTTGTGCTTGAATGAAAGAGAAACGATTTTAAGGCGCGTCAATATTTCTTATAAAAAGAGAAATGGAGTAAGTCTTAAAAAAAGTCATTAAGCAAAAAAGTCAAGCACATTTCATACTTTCTATCAATAGATATGAGCGGACTTTACAATAAAAGATGTAGAAATGTTTAATGTTAAAAAAAGAACAGGCCAACAATATCTGGACACAACACACGGACAGATTTTTGCGGCAGATATCGGAATCGTTAATGAAATTGGTTCGTTAGTGGTGTTGAAAACAGATCTGGTCAACCTGAATCTGTCGTTCTTCCTGAACATGCAGATTTATGCGACCGATATTTGAAACATCACAAAACTGACCGACTAAAATTTGTTTGTTTCCCCTGAAAACGTGTTTGTATTTGAACAAATTTTCCAATACGAGACATTTAAATTCAGTGAGATTGAGGTTGTCTCTTCTTTGTGTAATCCATGATTTCAACTTTGACCTTTGTTTCTAAAGTATGCACAGATCTTCCGATACAATTGATTCATCATTCGATGTTGACCAAAAATCTGCCAACAATCTCAGAAATCTTTCATGCATGCACGAAAGTCGTTGAACGTTCTTAAATCTGTGATTTGTACGTTTAACCGGCAATAGCACATCAGTGGGGCGAGGCGGTCTGGTCGACCGACTAGATCTGCCGCAAAAATGTGTGTCTAGCTAATTGTAGTGATGGATTACACTTCTCTTTAAATAAGCTAGAAAAAGAATTGGTGTGAGAATTCTGTAGAGAAAATGCTGCTCATAGACGTAGCCAGGATGGGGCGACTGAGCCAGTTGCCTGCCATAGAGCATAGGAAAAAGTTTGATATCTGCAAGCTGCTGTAGAGAAGAGAACGTAAACGCTTCGAATGTCCAAATAAAAATACTCGAAAGAAGACATTTTGAGATCGATGAAGAAGAAAAACGCCACACCGACCAAAAAAACACGTAGTAATCTGAAAACTCCAAAAAATATCCCTAGACTGTGATGAAACGTTTGACATTATTACATAACCGTTTGCTTATTAAATCATTTGCGTTTTGATGGCTCTGTTCACCACCACCAAGTTCTGCACTTGCTTTGGAAAGCAATAGAATTATGTGCCTTAAAAATGAGGCTTCCACTAATATTGAAATCTACAAGACTAAGACCCAATTCATTTTAAAATGTAACGTGTCGAATCATAATTTGCTTTATATCATCTCAGCTCTGTGGTGCTTAAACAATGGATAAAGTAAAAAGCTTTCATCTTTTTTCGTTCGATTGATTTAGAGAGCCATATCGCACGATGTATACATTGCATCTTTTCATTCTATACTGCAAATTAAAGGCGACATAACGCTTTAAAAATAAGTTCTTTGATAGTTATGTCTTCAACGAATCCAGTTGCTAGAGTGTTCTAAAATAGAGACAAAAAGGTACCACGCAACACCAAATCATGGCTTCCAAAGCTTTCGTTCTGTTGATAACATCATGGAAATTGGCAAGTTGGATCGGCATGCAAGCACTTCTTCTGTTGCCCATGAACTGAAGATTAGCCAGAAAAACGTTTGGAACAATTTTCATGAAGCTCATCTGGCAAAGAACCTGGCACCAACCGATTATTACCTTTCCAAGCATTTGCAAAATTTTCTTGATAGTAAAAAACTGCCTGATCAAGTCTTTTACCAATAGGGACGAGGATTTTTTCAATCGCGGAATTATCAAATTTCCTTCAAAATGGACAAGAGTTATCAAACAAAACGGCGCCTATTTTATCTGTATTCGAAAATTCTAACTTTGTTAATTTCATTGTTGAAATAAAAAATAACGCTCACAACTTTCTACATCTATTATAAGGAGCCTCATGCAAAGAAAAAATGAATTTCTCGAAACTCAAGCCGAAACTCTCACGAAAAATATCTTACTTTTTGTAGCCAAAGTCACAAATGAACCAAACATTCTGGAGTTGCAATGATTTACATTTTTTTGACTGGAATAAAATTGCCCCTAAAACAAATACTACAAACGTTGATGATAGACAGCAACAGGATTAGGTACCGAAATCTTTAAACAATCCCTGATTTGAAAGCTATCGCTTAGAGACCGATCGGAAACGTCTCCTACAAGCTTTATTTTGCATCAACATATAAAGCTCGTCCAACAACGAATGTAATTTCATCGAAAAATTGGCAATTTTTCCGACCGAACTAACCAGTTCAAATACGAATCCAGTTCACTTCTTATCTGACTCGATTTCCATGATTTCCAGTCGTTATTGTTATTGTTGACTTAATTCTTTGCCTTTTTGACGCCGAAAAGTCTATTGTTGTGGTTGCTGTTGGTATTCTCTTATTTCTGTGATGTAAATGACAATAACAAATAAAGCAAAACGACAACATTGACTTGAATAGAGAAGTTGAAGAAATGGTGGATGCGCCAGACGATTTTCATCTAATAACAAACCGCTTGTAATACTACGAATTAATAATTAAATGTAAAGTTTGAAATTCTGTAAATTACGAACGATTGTAATTAAAGTTCGAGCAATGTAGATAACTAAAATCATTCATTAATCTATTTCCAAAATGCAACCAAATAAATTGAAATTGACGACAACTTTCTAACATTATAATCATTTATTTTATAAATGATAGTAATAATTATCCTTTCTAGCTTCAAATTAATTGAAACTCCAATTGGCGGAAATATTGGAGATGATTTTAAGAAATCCAATCACGCGTCATTGATGAAACTTTTCCAATTGGTGAGAATTACTTCAACTAATAGATTTCTTTTTTTATGTGTTCATGAAAATTATCTTTCCTCTCAGATTTCATCGGCAATTAGCAATCAACTACATTATTTCTAGGATTAAATACAATAAAGAAAAAAATTCTCGAATAAAACTTTTCTATCTGTCAGAATTAGAACGAGAGGCGGTTAGCGTGCCATTTGAAAAATGATGTAAGCTTTTGGTTTTCGGATCAGTGGTCTGAAAAAAACTCAATATACGTAATAGGATCGTGTAACATTTTTATACAGTTAGGTGAAACAGTATTGGAATTGTTGCCAAAAAATCACGATTTTCGTTAACTTCATTTATTTGTTATGGCAAAATTGTACGACATCCAACAACGTAAAAACACAAAAGGAGAACCTGAAATAGAGACAAATATCTAAAAGACATAAATGACATAAATTGTAAAATATCGTTCTGGATGCCTTCCAACACCACTAATAAGAATTTATACGTAACTTTGGGCGAACATAAAAATGTGTTGCAAAAAAGAAACTGTACAAAATATGTCAAATTAATTTGGAAAGTTTTAGTAAAACAAGCCTAAGAATGTGTTTTAATGTTGGAACACACTTTCAGCTATATAAAATAACTTCTCAACTATGTTTCAAGCGACTAACAACAAGAAAATTTGTTCAACTTTGTGTCATTATTGAATTAACGGATGATAACAGAAAATCAATCGTTGAGAATTAAATTTTCTCAATATAATGATTAAGAAAGTTTTGTGGATTGTTTTGCACTTTGATAGAGAGTTCGAGTATATTCGCAGGCATCTAAAATCATTACTTTAAAAGTCTTGTTATGAAGAGAACATCAAAAATTTATAAGAGAACGGAATGGTTTGAGAAAACGATGAAATTTGAAAATTCTCCAATAAATTTGAATCAACAATAAACGTCATATTAAATTTCCAACTGAACTTATAACAAAGTTATTAGCTAGTTCCACGGATGATTGAATTTTCACAAAACTTTTACACAAATTCTTTAAGAAACAGTCTAACATTTTTTGATCAATAATATTGCAATAATATCATATTAATTTATTAAAATCATTAGCAAACGAGTAAACGATTTGTTCGTACACGTAATGCCATTTTCGTAAATTACAAAATGCTATTGAGAAATGGACGAACATTAAAATTGATGCGATACGTAATGACCATTTAATCTTCAAAGATAGACGAGCGAACTACTCGTGTTACTAAAGCTTTAATCATCAAAATTACGATTTTCCATCCTTTATCTATCAGTTTTATGAATGGAATGAAAGGAGTACGGATTAAATTATCAATTTCGCCTTTTTCAGTAGCTTTTTTTACAAGCAAACCATTCACTAGCAACAAGCTTTACAGATATCACCTTTTAAGGAGCATTGTCGCTGCTTATCTTAAGCCGTACTTATTACGCGCTCTTGTAAGTTTATACAGGGTGTCTTTAATCTCTGGGATAAATAGGAAGATTGAAACTATCTTACCTGAATCGAAAATTATGAAAATCGAGAAAAGCCTAAGAGGATTTCTCATCTTGCACTGATCGAACAAAACGATTTTGTCTTAAGCGTTCCTACATTTATGGACCTGTAGTAAAGCTGCGTCCCAACCGTTGAAGACACTCTGTATAAACTTAAGGGATTCTATGCGAGGCAGCGATACGAATACTGCGACACTATACGGTGACATAGAATAGCTCTGACTGTCTTTAAGTCAATAAAAAATTCCTGTTTTGTCAATATTTTACATTAAAAATAATTGAATGATGGCCTTTCACGAATATCTTGTTATTTCTTTATTCTTATTCCCTTGTGCTCGAGCGAAGGGGAAATGACTTTAGGCCACGTCAATATTGCTTATAAATATGGAAATGGACGTATGAAAGATTCTCATCATATATAAAAAAAAACAAATAACGGCATTAATGTTCTTTTAATTTTAATTATTCGTGCGTTACATACATAATTGGAATTTACAATAAGGGATGTAGAAATGTTCAATATTAAGAAAATACTTTAATTACAACGGAAGGAAGTTAAACTTGTCGTGAAAGGCTTTGCTACAAAGACTGAAACAAAGCCCTCTCGTAGAGTACAAAAAAAGCGTCATTCTTAACATTTACAGCGATAGGTTACAATTTTATTTGAATAAAATGGAAGATGAAAGGGAAAAGATTCGTGTAAATATTCCGTCTGATCTGTGTGACGCTTTGGTATGTTTTACAGAAAAAGGACCTATTAAGGATGACGCAAAAAAGGAACAATATTAACAATCTAATTTGCCATGGTTTTTATGAGATATTAAATATGAAGAAACAAATTTTAACAATATTCGCCTATATTACCACATTAAAGAAAAGTTACGGTTAATATTACGTTTACTTTTTGTAATATAGATTACACCGTATTTAGCCATCTCGGTAAAAGCAACGAAACCAAAGAAATAGGTATAAAAATAAAACATCTTTACGTTTATTGTTGGCGAAATTTCGTCAAATCAATCACTATACAAGCACAAAAACAACAAAACCAACGAGAACAAACAAAACATGGTAGCACGAGTGAAATAAATGAAAAATATGAACCAAAATTGATTAGTAAAGTCGATTGATTGCATCCGGTCATACAGAAGAACTTTTAATTAAATCAAACAAACAAAAAAAGTTGCATGAACAACAGCTCCACCAAATTGCTTGTAATATTTAAGATAAAGAACTTTACAGTACTGCGTTCACAAAATATGGGTTGTTTTATAATAAATCATAGAACAAGTTTAGACTTCAACTATATTTCATATTCTTTCCATTAGAAAAATGATCGTCCAGTTGGCCGCACTACTTGCTACAGATCTTGTAGGTAAATGCCAGATCGTCATCTCCGTCCATGCAAACTTTCTGAAATTGCAGGAAATGCCATAGAAATATAAATAAACTCCATGTTGCTTGCTACCTGACCGGTTTTCCCTGACTTATCGAATAACTTATCCACTGGAGAAGAGAAGGTTCCAAAATAAAAAAGTTGAAAACAAAATTTATCAAACAGATTCTCAAATTAAACTCTCATCCTTTGTTTATTCTCATTACAAAGAGTGCTTGTATATAGATATAACAACTATGTAAAAAATACTTTTGAAATGCTTTGTGGTGCAAAAGTTGAAGATACGATCGATAGGAAATTTGATTGTACGATTACTAGAGAACGGATTTCTCACCAAATTTGGTGGCGTAACGTCACCGATTCGAACTAACAAACAACCAAGCGGAACATAGAAATACAGATGCATAAGTTCACTACGAATACGGCAAACAATTTCCAACGACAGTGGCAAAACATTCCGTCAAAATGACGTCGCTTTCTCACAACGAAAACTTACGTGGCTCATTGGGGTAAGAGATGCGTCCCAAACAAAGGACGCTTCATAGGCGCAACATGTAGGATAAGAATAAACTGATCAAGGGTTTAATTTTTCTTATGATTCCCAAATTATTATCGATACATCTTATTAATATTTATATTTAATAGTCATAGTCTTGCTTTAAATTATTTTATACCTACAGGTATTGGGATTTTCCAAGTTAGATTTTCTTTTCTGTCGAATATTTCCTTAGATTGAATTGTTTGACATACTTCTAAAAGAATTACATTAGATTGTTGTCTCTTGAAAACCGGCTTACGCCTATGGTTTGCGACTAGCGAACGACAAACGTGCGACAATGTAAGCCAGCTTCCCACCTCAAAGCGTATCCGTTCTCTGACGATTACTAATAAAAATTCTGTACGACTATCTGAAAAAAATTATTAATTTTTGGGAAAATTGGAAAATCACGTTTTCTGAATGAAAATTAATATGATCGATGCAGAAAAATATTTTGAAAATTTGCATTTATCAATTTTTGAAAATCTTTACCGGTTTTGCACGGGTTACAATTGCCTCAAGCTGTAGAAAAACGGTAGTAGTTGGAGAATCGCTTGTTACTCAAATCGATTACAACATCATTAGTGGAAAACTTGTTTCAAAATGCTTTTGTTCAATATCGATGGTAAAGTAGTACTTTACCCACCTCAACGGTAAAGTGTTTACTTTACCGTTGAGGTGATAAACTCCAGGGCAACCAACAGCAAATAAACAAAAACAATTGCTTGTTGTTTAGAGAAATCCAATAGCAACCAACAACGATTGACAACTGTATGAATAGTTAATGTCCAAACTTATTAGAAAATTGAAAAAATTAAATAAAAAAGAGTTTGAAGGGCAAATATTAAAGAAAATTTTGTACTGCACACGGTGGTAAAGCCTCTTTATCCACTCGGTGGTAAAGTCTCTTTATCCGCTCTTGGATAAAGTATGACTTTACCACCTTGTTCAGTAAATAGCTATTGTCCGATTTTTTAGAAAATACACTTTCAAAAATGGCGTCATTAAAAGCATTTCTCCTATTGGTTAGGCAATCAACAATTACATACCGGTAAACTAATGCAACTAGGTACATTAGAAGAAGAGTGGGAGGAAGTCTCCTCCTATTCACGGCATACGTTAGAACAATTGTGTGCTCAAAGTAGGTCGAATAGGAGGAGTTTTTTATATTTTTTTTTATGTAGACGCCCACTGCTGTTAAGAGTGCAATATCAACAAACATGTGTTATCTTTGCCGTACTCATAATGAGACTTTTCAGAATCAAATTTCAATCAATATTTATTTAAAAAGCAACTTATATAATCATGAATTAAATCCGTACACAAGTAAATTATTTAAAAATTCATGGAATTGTGAAAATTACAAAAGAAAACGATTCTTTACCAATCAGACAAAGCTATCTAATAAATGAACATTGAAATGAAAAATCAGATGCCTAGTTACTTTATTTTCGAATTATCAGATAAAATAGTTCTAAGAAATTATACATTGTGTGCAAAATTTCCTTTCATTTCATACATGCCAGTTAAATGTTATGTCTATCTAGCAACGGACTATTAAGCTGTTTGTAACTTTGAAAAGAATAAGACACAGTACAGTCCGTCCTTGTTCAACTCATTACAGCATGAGATGTACCTAGTTGGCTATGGACAATTTTCAGAACTCATAATGAGTACAACAAGGACAACATATGTTTATTGATATGCCTTACTTTGTCAGTTATATTAAATTCAACATGTATTTATAGCAACTACTAACCTTGACTCCAGTGAGAAGTGTCTATAGATGAGAAAAAATAATCGATTTTTATATTAATTGATTTTTTTTTTATAACCGATTTTTAATGATATATTCTCTAGATATAAAGATAGATTTTTAATAAATCGATTATATTATAAGCTTCAAAAATCTCGTTACCCCACAACTCAGCTCCCCAGTTCATCTTTCAAGCAAAGTTGTAAAAAGTGTTTCATGATTTTGAACCTTATCATGGTATTCGGGCTGATTCTTTACTCTTTGAAACAAACAATTTAGCCTCAATGTGAGCCTGCCTCACCATAACGGTGCAACAATCGGTGCTCGAATCGACCCATAAATTACTTTTCACCCCTACTTAATCGCCCACTCTGTATATATCTGACGTTGATATTGTTCATATAATGCAAATATCTTGTCCACAGTCTGGGTAGATAAATTTCATATTTCTCATTAAACACAAACAACGTTGATAACATATAAAATAAACACAATGTTGCTAGTTTCGAACAAAGGCTTTACTATTCATAAACTTTAGAGTGTAAGTGTTTTATAAGCACCTATCTACAGTCTACATTATTGCAATATGATCCTTCTAAATGAACATAAACCCTCCCACAGTTATTATTTTATATTATGTTTATTGTAAAATATAAACATAAATGTATAGGAGATAATAAGTACACATATTTCACGTTGCATAATATAAAAGTATTGTACAAGTGTCTACTGAAAAACAAACTTTTTATTCACATACCACTAATAACACCACCACTAATCCCGTGGTGTGTTATAAATTATTTCCAACGTTGAAAATATGAAACAATAACTAACAAATAAAATAGATAGTAAAAAATTTCACGTTATCAAGTGATTTCCGTAAATTTGTTAAAGTTTAAGTTTCTTTTTACAGGACGTGGCGTCTTAGTTTTTTCCCCCGCTGTATTACACCGAAATTTAATAATAATATTCCTCTAATACCCTTCCTATTTCGTTGTACATTCCAACGAAACGATCGTTTTTCGAATTTACATAAGAAATACGAAGATCTATTCGCAAAGAAAAAGCAATAACAAAACAAACATGCAAAACGGACATTTTTTCTTGTCAAAGTACAAATTATAACGCAAAAATAAATGGTAGTGGTTGAAACATAAAGGTTGCGACTTTAACGAGCGCTACTATTCTAATAAAATTAGATTATTATTGTGTTTTATTGAGAATTCTCAGGCGATTCATTATAGCGCACCGGAATCGATTCGATCAACTCGACTCTGATTTTTAGTTTAATTAAAGGGAGCCATACATGTAGCGATCGATCGGCCGATATTTCGCCGATTTGTTGGTTTCTGACAGTTGTAGGCATGCCTACTCCACTTTCACGCTTTGCGCTTGCGCAACGCGGATTATTAATCGTGACGATCGATCGGCCGATCTACAGTTCGAGCGACGGCGCCTTTAATAGAAAGAGACTTGCTCAAGACTCTATTATCGCTAGTAATAAAACCATGATGTCAATAAATTTAAAGATAAAAGCTTGTCGTATTCATGTCGCATAGATCAACTTGAATTTGTTTTACTGTAGAATCGTACACGGTTTGTTGATAATATAATCAATATTTTACGACTTCCCAAACAATGGTTTCGTACATTAAATTAAAAAGATATTGACTTTTGCTTGCAAAATTATTTCGCAATAAATTCAAACAACAGCGTCTAAATAGGTGATCGTAAAAGGTTATCCAGCTTTGTAAACATAAATTTGTACTGTGTGACAACAAGATATTTACTACTATCGAACGACGTATATAATTCCTACTATTACTACTACTACCACCACTACTACTACGAAAATTTACAACCAAATCAAGTAAAGCTGTTCGTGCGTTTTGATTGGAGTTGCATGGTTCGGCGAGAGTGTAAACATAATCAAAATTTTCTATACACAATGATTTGTTTCGATATTTAAGCATACACTCTAAGCTTAGCTTAACACTTTTGATACCTTTGTTTTTCTGCAGGCGTCATTTTTTGCTTACTTCTTTTATTCGATGAGATAACTCTCCACCAATGAGTCCTCACGCTTTCTTTTTGTTGTTCCAGTCACATCCAATATTTTATGCGCAATTGTTGGAGCATTAAATTTGATCTATAAAAGGTCGAATTTGATCTGTAAATGGATAAATTGAATTTGCAAAAGTGTGTTTTCTTTATAAACTGAAACAATGGTCATCGTGTCGTTTATTTTTCTTGTTTTCGAACATTTTTTCTATAAATTCGATTATCGGAACGACCCTTGACAGCGATTAGTTTGGATAATCGAGACACTATTGCATTCCGTCTCTGCGATATTCTCGATAACGTTTTTTTTGGCCGCCTATAAGAGTTCGCAATTTGTAACCAAGATCCTTACATCCGTCACATTCAGATAGTCATTTGTACGATTACCTGTGAACATTTGTCCCGAAATGAAGCTCCCATAAGTGTATTTACAACAAATTTCTGTATTTTAATCGAACCCATAACTTTAACATAACTCACGATGTAAGCATTTGCAACTTGAGAAAAATTCCACATAACTTACAGTCGGCGAATTGACTTGGCGGATTCAAGTTAAACGAATAAAATCGGACCACAAAAGATTCGGTAACAAAAGCTGAGTGATTTTGTATATTTTGTCAAGTATACAAAAGCACAATTCACCACGACTTCCTTTATGCAGGTTATTATCAAATATATTGTGGCCTAATTTCGTTACATGTGGCTTTAATCTTCTAAGTCAATTGTTCGACTATACACAGAACCTCAACATATGCATTTTAATTCCGGAAATTGGGTCAAGATGTGAGGTAGTGAGAAGATGACGACAATACTGAAGCAAGAGGGAACGATATTTACACTCTAATTTGCCAAATTTAAAAGCAGCTACAATATTTTTCATGAGATATTAAACAAGAAGTAACAAATTTCAACAATATTCGCCTACATTACCACATTAAAGGAAAATTATGGTTAAACTTACCATTTATTATATAGATTATAGCATATTAAGACATCTCTCTTTAACACAAGCTGAAAACGATGAAACGATAGAAATGGGAAGATAAATAAAACATCTTTAAAAAGATATATGAAAACGAAAATATTTTGAAATCAATCACTGTACGAGCATCAAAACAATAAAACCAACGAAAACAAACAAAACACGTTAATATAATTGAAATAAATGGAAAAACCAGCCAAATTGATTAGGAAAATCGATCGTATAGAAAAACATTTAATTAAAGCGACAAATAGTTGAATTTTAGATAGGTATATGGAAAAAGTTGCATGAGCGATACTCGACCAAATCGCTCGTAATATAAGATACAGAAGTTAATAGCACTGAAACCATAAAACAAACAATAAATTTTCACAATATTTCATATTCTTTGACTTAAAAGGAAATATAGTCGAATAAAACTTTCTGTTTGATGCAGATCGTGAAAATAATTCCATCTAACCATCTTTTTCTATATAAATCTCCTATATTTGAAAGAAATGAGATAGAAATATAAACAATCCTATTGCCACCTGAACGGTTTTCCAATAGAGTCCAGTTTTTTTCGAATAACGATCCAATACTGGCTTCAATATTTTCACCAAATTCATACAAAAGCTGTTGTTATTATTTGCATTTTTCGTTCCAAGTTGGCTTTTTTTTAATATTTCAATATTTTATCCAACAAACGAAGAAAAAGTGTAAACTTCAAAAAGACACGACAACCAAGCTGGATTTTTAAAGCGTCTTAGGGTATGTTCATGTCGAAGATATCTCATTCACCCCCGCGGTTGACAGATCGATCTATTCCACCAATCATTTCTCAATGTCCCTAGTATGAAGTTGATTCGACCAATCACAGCGTAGCTCACTTCGACACATGGATGTCAAACGCACTGAAAAACCAACTTTTTTGTTTTGAGTTAGACATCGCGGTAAACATCCATTTAGAATAGAATGGGTGAATCGCAGTGAGATATCTCTAATATGAACGTACCCTTAGATGTTCCATGAAAGGTACCCTCAATTTAATTATTGAGTGCTTATTTTTTATGGAATTAAACTCATTAATTTCTCGATCAAAACGAGTAGGAATAATATTTATATATGTTGTGATTAAAGTGTGAATATTCAAGAAATTGCTGTTTATTTAAAAAATAATAATTTTACTCGTTTGTATACCTACAATTATCAATCAACTGTGGCTAATTTATAAACTGTCCAATAATTTTACAAACTAAAAATTGTGCTAAAAAGAAATAAAATAAGTTCAATTGTCCTTACCAAAAGTTTTTATGTCTTTCGAACCGCTATGGAACTAAATAAAAGCGATTAATTATAAATTCCCACACCATGACCAGAATACAGTTAAATTAGCAAAACTTTGCATACTACCGCATAAATACCGCAATGAAATAAAGTGACATAGAAATACAGATTATTTCACTATCTATCAAAAGATCGCATTAAATTATTCAAATTACACACGAAATACGCTACAAGGCAGAATTAAATGAAAACAATGATATGAAGCAATAAAAAAAAACCGGCAAACTAATTAGCGAACAAATCAACCCTTATAGTGACGGGCGAAAAAGAGGTGCCTATGCGAAGATAATCGGCCGAATTTTACGATTTTACAATGGTTTGGAAAAAGGCTAATAAAAACCAAACGAAAAGTAATATTTACATAATTCAAAAAATAGTGTATTAAGGACGAAATAGTGAATAAAACAGTGATCATAAAAAAAAGAAAAATTGAGTTCTCTCTTTCAAAACGTAATTGCACATACGAAAAGTCATATTTTTATCATAACTTTAAATAGACAGTTTATTATAAAGTATATACGTTGCATTTCAAATATATTTTGTAACCAAATAATAAGTATTTACTGTACATACAAGGTGGTAAAGTCATACTTTATCAACGAGTGCAAGTGGATAAAGGGACTTTACCACCGTATGCAGCACAAGATTTTTTTCAATACTTGCCCTTCAAACTCCTTTTAATTTATTTAATTTTTTTAATTTTCTAATAATTTATGACATTAATTATTCATACAGTTGTCAACAACTTGCAATTGTTTTCGTTTGTTTGCTGTTGGTTGTTATGTATGGTGTTGCTCGATGGTAAAGTGTTTACTCAAAAGGAGAAAAAAATGGCAACAATACCTGACATTAGCCAACTATTAAAACAGAAAGTCCCTGGCCATTTAGCTCATAAATTCGTAAATAATAATAAACATGTTGGAAGAGTCAACAAACACAATTAATTTGTAACAATCCGGCAATAATATTATAGCAAAGTCAAACAATTATAATCTCGAACATTTCGTTATACCTAATTAAAAGTAAATATCCGTTCGAATGTTACGACCAAATACGTATTTAATTATCATTGAACTTGCACGAATACTTAATTGGAAATTTTATAATTAATTCAATCAGAAATTATTAATTTTTATTGATAATGGCACCTTCTATCAAATGAATTTCTCATAATCGTCCAAATTTTGGTGAGAAGTCACGCTTCAACGTTTAGACAAAATTGTGCCAATTAAATATGAATTCAATATTTAATATTAACGAAATAATCGAGGGATGTTAGCAGTAAATGAATTGAATATAAATTCAATTCACCATCAATAACCGGTAAACACTGCGAATTATTAATAAACTCCCCTGGGGATGAGATAGTAAATATGAACGCTTCTCTGCTGTTGTTATGTGTGTATTTTATCATATTAATGTGTGAAATAGACAAGCACACCTACTATCACGAACTAAAGCAATAATTTTTAACGTTTTAACGAAATTAAGTCTGTGACAAGCCTTTAAAGTGGATATTTATCTCTTATCCGTTTTACAACCAGAAGTTATAATAGAAATAAATCTCGCATTTCTATAGTTTTTTTTTTCATTTCGATTTTATTAGCGAGAAAACTGAACATTTTTCATTGGATTAGTTTCAATTTCATCATACTGAACGTATTAAATGAAGAGTAACGGTTGGAAATTTACACTGTAGTAGGATAATAACTGTTGGAATCCATCGAAATGAATGTCCCTCGATTGTACGTAGAGAGCTTAATTTCACACGTATATTGGGCCATAAATGTTCTCCACACCAACTGGGGAAACTGTTAATAAAAAGCGTTCAAAACAGGAAAACTCTCCCGGATTATTTAGTATTTCTTTTTTCGTAAATTTTATGATAATCTATAAGTGAATTAAGAGGGTAAATGAGTAATGTAGCTGGTGGTCAAAATTGGCGGAGGCGCCGGGCTTTCTTTTATTTATTTTATGTCATTCGTATTTATTATTGAACCATTAATAGATATTAAAACCATCGGATTAATAAGCAAATAATAATTGTTTACTAGACGACGGGCAATTATGGCGTTACGATGGCGTTATGAAAAATAATAGCCCGCTGTTAAAGCTCGTTGCTATGATAAACAACCTTTTTTGCAGTCATTAAAAATGTGAACATAACCTCAATTTTTCAGATGTCAAAGAAAAAATTTAAAAAAAAAACAAAAATAAAGTTAAATTGTTTCTTTTACTTATGGCATAAACTCATGAATGCACCATAGGCGTTAAGGGCATAACGCCCTTGATACATTAATTACTATTACGTAATCCTACAGATATTACGTCAGATAAATATGAATAATTAGATACTGTTTTCAATTAAATTCTCATTCACATAGATTTTGAATTTGTCTTCAAGAGAAGGAAATAGTAAAGAAATGCTCTCGTGTCAGGTTTGGTGGATGTGCCGGGCGAAATACAGCATTTTTCCACTTTTTATTTTACACACTGTCTGTTTGACTGGCTACTTCTAGTCTATACGCGGAATAATAAAATCCACCATCCACGCTCGCAAAAACTCTCTCAAAATAAAAACAACAATTGGTGAACTAAAAGTTGTAGATATTTCTCGACATCGGAGGTGTTACAAAACTCTTTTATTTCCGAACTATTGGAGAGTAGATTTTGTATAATCAGGCATTTACACATCTAAAATGCTTACTAATCTTGAAGGTTCTGACTATTGAATCGTAAAGGCGCCAGGTGACTTGCCACCTTCTACAATATCCGGGGAAATAAATTAGCACCTGCTTGGCTGGATACGATTTTTCGTCCATTCATCATAAAGCCAAAAGTTTTTTTTTCCTAATCGGAAAGTTGACGTGCGTGCACTTTTGGTGTAGGCGCCGGATGAATTACAATTCTCTTTTACCAATGATTCGTCCACTTATTATCGAAATACCTGGTCAGCATTTTCTATACGATTTCCATTTCCCAACACTCCCACAATTGTCGTCTTGTTTTCTTTTTCGCCTGTTTATCCGCATTTAATATTTCGCAGGCACATATGGAATGAATTATGAACATTTCAGACAGTACAAAGCGTAATTTCGGCCGACATTAGTGATATACGATGTGCTAGCTTATTAAAAAAAAAGAAGAAGGAAAACGAGGAGATTCAAAGAATTCTAGCTAGTTTTTCAAATGTCTCCAACAGTCTAAGTTTCCAACAATAGAAATAGCTTTATTTAATAATAAATGGTGAGACAGAATTTGATAAAAATTGCATGAGTTTCGTCGCTACTCATTCAATTCGTGCAGGGAACAATGCGACGTTTTCTATTAAATTAACCCGCACGAACTCTAGAGACAGTATTATCATTTCAAGTCATCTGTTTTATTTTGCGATACATTTTTTCCGGAAATTTACTTGAAATACTGCCACAATTCCACTGTTGTATATAAAAAGAAATGGAAAAATTTAGATGAACTGCTGACGATATTTCATTGTTACAGACCATGTCCAACCAGGCCGAAGGACGGACCAATATTGGGCCGCAAAAGCAGCGACCTGTTGTCCTCATCTATCCAACCGGTAATTCTCTAAAACTTACTACCCGTCAATCGATAAATCAATTAAGCATTGTTGTTGTTGTTGTAGTATCGCCGGAAACTGTTGTTGTACCAATCATCTCCTGCATCTTGGGATTTCCATTGCTGGCATTATTGGTGATTTGTTGTTTACGACGTCGTGCCAAATTAGCAAGGGAACAAGCTCGCAGGCGCAACTGTGATATTGAACACGGTACATTCTCTATTGTCAGATTCAGCCCGGTACACTATTTAGGTAACTAGAGTGCTGTCTATATTTTCAGTTCCCTAGTTTGCCTAGTTTTTCTAATTTAGTTTCAATTAATTTACAAATTTTATTTCCAAAACATTTCCTATTGTAAGCTTTTTAGCATCGTAGCACAGCACTTTTTAAATCATCCCCACAAAATCTAGAGATATCCGCGATCATTAGGTTGGTGGTACCGGTTGAATTCCCCCAAATTGGCGGCAAATTCAAAAACCCTATACGAAGTCTTGTATAAAGTACATCCAAGCTTAGAGTTTATTATTTTGTACAACCCAATATCTTAAAAGTCCCTAACTTTTTTCATCTAAGAGAAAGGAAAAAAATATGTTGGCACATCTGCGGCAGTAAAACACTACGCGTTTGTTTACAAATCTGAGCGGATTTTTTGAAAAACCAACCTCAAAACGTACGATACTAAATTCACCGTCCAAAGAATTACTAGATTTGACGGCTCAGAGTGGACACAAACAAATAAATCCCTAAAAATATCACTATATGCAAGGGTACCAACTTAAATCTAGGAACTCTTTGGTCGATGAATTTAGCATACAATAAATACAAAATTATAATATGGTTTGTGTTACGAGTAGGTCGATCAACGCGAGCTGTCTCTCTACGTTCCGAACGCGGCATGAGCCGCGGTTTCCCATCCCTAGAACTGGACACAGTTGTTGAGGAACGTTCCGAACCGGAAGCCACCGTTATTGAAATGATGACACCGGACGGTGATTCGGATAGATAACAGAAGAAGAACGATCTGTCTATGGCTGACAGGTAAAACCACTCTCATCAACATGTAATCTACCAACACATACCGAATAACCCATCGATATCAGTGACGGTATTGATTTCAGATCACCATTATGGACGACGTTGACGCATGCACATATGTTAACGTTGGACCCTAACAGATGACCAAACGACAATACTGATGATGGTAGTATGGAAGAACCGGTCGTACCACAAATGGTACCTCTACCATTTGTCAAAGATTATTGAAGACTTGTATATTTTTATTAAATCCATAAAAAAATTGCAGCAAAAATGGGATCATATCAATCAAAAAAAAGAAATGGAAGACAATCACCTGCAATGATGGTGATAATGTTGGATTAATCAATTTGTACAAAGTTTCCGCCAAGTGCCCCTACAACTACAGCTTAATTTTGTCCATAATCTTAACTAAATTTCGCCTAAATTATAGTAATTGTAGTCGTTTTTGTTTTATTATTAATGGAAATTATATCAATATAGTAATATTAATGTGGATTTATTGGAAAAAAATCTATATTTTTGTGCTAATTTTAGATAATCGCTGAAAATTTCAACAAAGAACGCCTTGGAATTGTTATCAATCGTCGTACGGTAGTATTCTCGTATAGCCATGATCTCGGTAACAATTATAGACGATATTTGGTGATGATGGCAACATAGTGAATACTATCGTTTCCAGTAGTTCTCCGATTCTATGTTGACTCTATTGATAAAATCGTTCTAAATTTGATTGGAAATTAATGTTCTTGTTCGTAATAAATGAAATTGAAACAAAACCGTTCTTATTTCAACCACTTATCATTTGTAAAACGTCCAAATTTCCGCCAAATTTTGGTAACATTTATTATTTTAAGGTTGGCGAAGCTGTTCGAATTTCCTCTAAATTTAGTAATATTTAGTGTTTGTGGGTGCAGTTACTGTTCGAATTCAATCAAAGTGGCTGTGGTTTGTAAAATTTTAGGTAAGTTCTGATAAATCTTCAATTTGCGAGTTAAATTTAGATAAAAATATTGAAATAACATGCCGAAATAACGTAAACAAAATATAATTATGTTTTTATTATAATTGGGTTCAAAAACGACAACTTTTTTGCATATAAACATTTGTCGAGACTTTCTGGTGATTCGCTCATAATACAATTGAATTCAAACAAACAAATCGTTTTTATTTTGATTATTTTTTATTTGTAAGATTCTCAAGTTTCGAAAATATTTGCAATCATTAGGTTGCCGGTACTGCTAGAAATTTCACTAGATTCAGTGCTATTCAACGATTAAGTTGTTGGTACTGCTTCAACTTATTTGAACAAAATAGCGGTAAATTTAAAAATTTGGTTAGCTACATTTACATTTTATAATTGAATTTAAAAACATTCAACAGTAATATCTTTGAATGCCTAAATTTAGTAATATTGAGCGCTTGTGTTGCCCATACTGTAAAAATTGTGGGCCAAAATGAAATTTAATAAATTTTTACAATTTTAAATTTAGAAAGAAACATTGGAAAACGCCGAAATAACGCTAGTGTGATAGAATTATTGCTTTATTGCAAGTAAATCATTGAAAAAGACAATTTTTTAGTTGATTTTATGTAAGCGCAGAGTATAGAAAAAAAACTTGAAATTATCAATGCTCGCACCCTATCGAGACTTTTATTGTTTTGAATACAATTACATAACTTAACAATTTTCAAAGAAATTCGTTCGAAATCAAGGAACATAGTTGCATCATCCACAATGAAAAAAATAATCAAATATCTACAGAATCTTTGTACAGAAAAGTACCCGAATTAAATTAAACTATTGAAAAGACGGTTGTTGTGCACCCAATTGTGTTGGATCTTCCATTGGTGGTAGTTGTGGTTGGAATTGTTCGGCCGATAAACGTGTAAATAAAATTCCAACACCCTCAATTAATGCTAACAATACACCACCAATAACTGCACTACTCGCCATCGCCGGTAGACCACTACGTGCTGCCAATATGCCACCAGTTGCGGCTCCACTTATAATCGAATTCCATGGATCCTCCTTCTTTCGTATATGGATTAATGCACAATCAATTGTGGAGAACATACCGCCCCATACGGCGAAATTACCAGCTATTATTGGGGAGCGTTGTTTAATTGCCGTCAAACTACCAATCTAAAACACACAAAAGATAGTTGTAATTACTGTAATAAATACTTTTATAAAGCAATTACGAAACGTTTATTGAGTCCAGATGGGGCGTTCCGGAAGCCTTTGATACTTTGAAAGACACCACCACCGATAAGGCCCATTGTGAATGCACCACCACAATCGTCGACAATACGCCATGGGCATGGTTCTCGTGTGTATTCTTCCATTTTTATCACAACAAACTAATCAATGACTAAACCTAACCTAAAAATTATTACACAACATTTTTAAACAATTGAAAATGATTATTAACGAACAAATTTAATTAAATAACGTTAATTACTTACAATATAATCGGAATATGTGGGAAAATCGTTTTATTTCTTTGTTAAAATAGGGGAAAATCGCTTAAAATTAGACGTGGGGTGACATTCTTGTTGCGGCTGAAAACGTAAAGAACCCAACAATCAACCCAATTACTAAACACCCAATTATTAAATAAGAACCCCAGATGATAAGTGAAACAGTTTTAACTTTAAATATTCAATAATTAGCTTGATTTTGTTCAAATTTGTTTTTGATAATTTGGAAAACAAACGAATTTTGTTAGGTTAGAATTGGCGGTAAATTTGAATTATTAAACATCAAACCGTTAAAACTGCCAAAACAAACTTTATAAATTAACAAATTATTCATTATTAGGATTTGAGAAATGTTTATGAAACGTTTCAGTTATTCATCGAGTTTTTAATCGCTTTTTTGAAAAATTTAAACAAATAACGAATAAAATTTTGAGGTTAGTTTTGGGGGTAAATTTGAATTTTTAGGTATGAAATTCTTGAAGCAATAAAAAATACCTTTTAAGTTACTGATTGATCAATTTTAGTAGATTTCCATCAATGTGTGTGGGTTTTAGTAGTTTTTTCCAGAAATCTTCGAAATAATTGTTGAGGTTAGAATCGGCGGTAAATTTAAATTTTCAAAATAAATATCAATAAAATAACGAAAAATAAATAATTTCGGCAACTAATGCAATCATTTATCGATTTCTATAGATCACTACAGTCAATTGTCTGATTTTCTTTCCGAAATATCAGAAATATTCAGCAATTGCAGTTTCGGTGATTTTTGTTTTTTTTTGTGTTGCCGAAGAATGCGATCGTAACTCGACAGTTGTTCAAAACATGATCAAATATTCTTAGCCTCTAACGTATTAATATTTGCTTAAGACTCGCCGAAATTTGATAATTCAATGCAATACTATAGTATTAAGTACTACTTAAGCCGCACTCACTGGTAAGTGACTCTAATCAGTTTTACTTGAGACTCCTTTCAAAGTAACGAACGTAACAATTCTCTAAAAATAAATCCAAAATGCGTAGTCACCTAAATTCTAAAAATAGTTGCGAAAAAATCACATTCGTGCAGCGTCATTAGAAAAATTCCCCACAGCAATCGTGCAGTTACCTCCAAAAAAATGGTAATTATCACAATTAATTAAGCTTTAGATTAATTATCGATGAATTAAATAGGCAACCGAACACGATACCGCTGCATTATTAGCAAAAATTGCCGAATTTGAGAGAATTTCAACGGAAAATACCGCCAGAATCCAACAACTTGAAACCAGTGTCAAGGTAGGGTTTTCTTCTAAATTATCCTCATTATCTCCGATAATAATTTGCGATTTTTATTAGCAAAAAGATGATGAATTGTTGGGCTACAAGAATCGCGTAACACAATTAGAAAAAGAACTGTCCGACATACAAAAACTCAACCAACAACGATTGAAAGAAGCCGAACAATACGAAACACTCAAGAATCACTCCGAAGATACGTTATCGAAGGCGAAAAGTATGCTGTTCGAGAAGACGAAAGTGATCAAAAATCAAGAATTACAAATCGAGGCCTTACATGAACAGATAACATCATTAAAGGATGTTGTACAGATCACAAAAGATTTACTTGAAATACGCAATTTGGAAATCAAACAATTGGAAACGAAAATCAAATGTATGGAAGATAAAGTGTTGGCTGAGAAGGAACGACAAGATCTGATGCATAAGAAATTAGAGAATATGATACGTTTTAATGGTGATTTGAAACGTGAATACGAGACACAATTGTGTTTATTTAAAGCGTTAAGGGAACGTTATAATGAACGCGAATTGGCTCGGGGCGTTGTTGATAGTTTGCAGAACAACACACCGACCACTAGTAACGATCAACAATCACCAGAAGCGGATAACAGTGATCAAAACGATAAAACTGATGATGGTGATAAGAAATAAGCGATTTAAGAAAAATATTACTTGTTAACATATTGCTAATACAATGCGGATTTTTGTTGAAAAAAATTGATATACAATATCAACGTTTTTTACAATAAATTATATTTACTAAATCAACAATTTGTAGAACTATTTACTAAAAATTCAACTAATTCTGCAACAATCCATTTTGGCCCATTTGTGTATAGATTTTCAATAGATTTTTTAATCGTTTTAGTATAACCAGGTCGGGAGTCTAAAATTTTTTGGTCGAATCACTAAACCATCCGTGCTAAAATTTCGTAATTAAACCAAAATGTTGTGCAACAGAAAACCGTCCTAAATGGCAGTGAATTAACATTATCATTATTATTATTATTTATTATTATTATTATTAATATTATTATAATGCTGGTCATCGGATATGTTAATTGAAAATGTCACACAAGAACTTCCATTTTGTTCGCCTTCCTCAATACACGTATTTGACCAGGTTGTACTTCAGGTAGTCCCATACATTTGAATGTGAATGTTACGATTTGTGAGCCGAAATTCGCTTCAAATCTACAAAATAATGATTGCATTGAATTTAATTAATTTTTATTAATTAAAATTAATTACTCTGTTGTTATATTGACTTCTGGTGGTTTTCCGGTTGCATTTTGTACAACAAGAAATAATTTCGTTACAATTTCAATAACATGTCCCGTTTGAAATACGAAATCACCTTTCTTCTTACTTAAATCACTCTGAAATAGGCAACCGGTTGTGTCCGAATTTGAACTGGACGTTTCTGCATTTGCTAACGACTACAGTGGGGGGGCAGGTAGGATAAAAATTATTAACTAAGATATCTAGCTTCTATCAGATCTATTAAAAACAAGCTTTTTCCCTGTATTTATAGGAAATAGGAATACTTACAGCTCTAATATGTACAACAGCAACATCATCTAGAAACGGTGATAGAGACATACGGTAAATCTCCGTTGCAGGTACTCGATATTTCACTTGTAATGTTCTTTGGTCTAATATTAACATTGATCTAGTCGATATCACCAACAAAATCGGCACAAACTGCAAAAATATTCGTACTTAGACAAATTGTATTTAAATACCGTAGAAAAAGTCACATAACAAATTTAGTTAAAAAACTGATTTTATTAGAAAGTAGGGCTTAGAACCGTTACTTTTTTCACTCCGGTTTTCGGTTTCGGTTCAATTAACAAAAATTGTATCGGTTCGGTTCCGGTTTTCGTTCATGAAGAACATCGGTTTTTCACGGTTTTCGGTTTTCTGTTCAGTTCCAATTCGAACCTCTGATGAATGTAGTATGTGCTAAATTATCACAGGACTTCAAACCATTATCTTTTTTATTTGTTCTGTTTTTCAATTTCGGTTCAATTGGAAAAACATATATCGGTTCGGTTCCGGTTTTTGTTCCGGAAGAGATATCGGTTTTTTTTCGGTATTCAGTTTTAGGTTCAGTTCCGGTTCGAAGCCCTGTTAGAAAGCTTAATGTATTTTACGTTTTATACAAGAATTGAAATCAAATCATAAAAACGTGGAAAACTCATATTTTTAGTGTTATAAAGATTAATTGAAAAGAATAATAAAAGATGCAAATAAACAGATATTCATAGTATTAGCAAAAAAGAGGGAAATAAAAAAACGGTATATTTATTAAATCATTTTTTGAGAATACCGTTTTGTACAGGGATGCCTATATTGTACTTGATCCCTAGATAGTGCCATCGTGCCATCTTGTTGATAATAACAATCAAAAAATGAAAACATTCGTATTATATGAGGATTGTTTCTGAATTCGGTTTGATTGTAAATCGTGCTATACAAGGATTATTAAGTGGAAAATTCGTCTCATGCGTGTTGTAAAAAGATTATCTGAATACTACTATCCCACGCCTTGTCAATAATCTTGTAATCTTTATAATAGCAAAAAGAAAAGTAGAAAATACTGTATAAATATTGTTCAATATTTTTAAGTGGCTTACAACAGAAATCGTGTTATATAAAAAAGTAGAAAATGTTGAAAAATTCGAATTGTAGAATAATCTACGTTTATTAATTCGTTTTCTGAGAATATCGTGTTCTACAGGGATTTCTATATTGTATGTTATCCCTAGATAAAAATATTATGAGGACTGTTTATGTTTGCTTTCTTTTCAATTGAATCGTGTTATAGCGTACCTTACCATTAGATCGTGTTATCTTTATAAAAATAGCAAAAAAGTATACAAAACACTATATAGGAACTGTTCAACTTTTCTAACTCATTCTCAATAGAAATCGTGTTTTAAAAACGCCGTGTTATATGAGGACTAATTGATGACGTTATCTAAACACTAACTAGGCCGTGCACCTTTATTCAAATCATTAGCAAAAAAAAGTAGAACATGGAAATAAATGGAATTGTAAAACGGTCTACACATCTATTAATTCGTGTTTTTTTTTGATACCGTGTTATAAAGGGATTAATTGCAAAAAAATAAGAACTATTTTTGAGTTGTGTTTTGCAGATTCCATGTTATACAAGGACTAATTGATAACTGTACCTTAAAAGTTCTTCATAGTATTGGCATAGAAAGTGGGAAATGAAAAAAAAAACAGTCTATATTTATTAAATCGTTTTTTGAGAATAACGTGTTATACTGGGATCCCTATATTATACTTTATCCCAAGATAGTGCCATCTTGTTGATAATAATAATCAAAAAATGTAAATAATCGATCATATGAGGATTGTTTCTGGAGTCGTTTTGAATATAAATCGTGCTATACAAAGATAAGATATAAGTGGAAAATTCGAATTACCAGATACCGTATTGTAAAAAGATCATCTGCATACTGCTATCCCATGTCTTGTCACTAATCTTGTAATATTTATAACAGAAAAACATACTGCATAATATACATATACATAACTTTTCTAAGTTACGTACAACAGAAATCGTGTTTTGAAGATGTCCTGTTATATGAGGATTAATTCATGACCTTAACACTTGATCATTCATAGTGTTAGCAAAAAAAAGTAGAAAATGTTAAAAAATTAGAATTGTAAAACGGTCTACTTTTATTAATTCGTTTTCTGAGAATTTCGTGTTCTACAGGGTACGTTATCTCTAGATAATGCGATATTGTTGATAATCAGAAACAAAAATGCAGAATCATATTATTATATGAGGAGTGTTTAAATTTCTTTTGAATTAAATCGTGTTATAGCGTACCTTGCCACTAGATCGTGTTATCTTTATATTAATAGCAAAAAAAAATATTTAAAACACTGTATAGGAACTGTTCAACTTTTCTAACTCAATGGAAACCGTGTTTTAAAAACGCCGTTTTACACACAGATTAATTGATGACGTTATTTCAACACTAGGTCGTGCAACTTTGTTCACAGTATTGGCAACAAATTCGTTTTTTAGAATACCGTGTTATACAGAGACTGTTTGTTGTTCGTTACTCGCGTTTTTTGCGTAGATTGCAAATAGTGTAAATACATCACATAATATGTTGTTATCTGTTAGTATTTCATTTCCATATAAATATATATTATAATACAAAAATACATATGGCAACGTCGCAATTAAATTGACATCGTCGCAATTAACTGACAGGTGGATGTCAGCTGTATTCAAGGTATTGAAACTTTAATGCCCTTTTTAACCCGGTTAGAGGGCGAATTTTCAAAAATCCTTTCTTAGTGAGCGTCTACATCACAAAAGGAATATATTTGCCAAATTTAGATTCTATCTGATGAATAATTTCGGAGATATCGTGATGAGTGAGTCAGTCATCGCTTATATACATATAGATTAATTGATATAACATACCTTGCCACTAGATCGTGCGATCTTATTGATAATATCAGCAAACACAACATACTGATCATTACTTTCCAAACAGATCTTCTTCCATTGGACATTCTGTCGTAAACGCACATAATCGCCAAGAAATGGATGTGAAACACTACAAAAATACAATAATCGCAAATTCGTTGCAAACGCTGTAATTTTTTGGATCAATTTTATAAGACATCAAGCGATAGTCAATCGCATAATTATATTGTGACTATTATAGCTTCATGCCCTACAATGATGACCAATAGAAAATTTAAAAAAATAACCGATACCTCCTAGGATATGAACATTTTCTATCTTTAAATATAAAACTAGCTGTCACTTTCTCTCTCATACGATTCCGGGCAGTTTGATCGAATTTCAAACGATACTTATAACAACGCCAACGATGATGGATCTTTTTTAAAAGATTATTAGTTTCCATTAAACATGGTGGTGATGCGGGCCATTCATGACATACCGGTGAATCACCATCTGTTGGTAATAATTGCCATAATTTCAACAAATACCGTCGCCTCTATTCAAACAAAAAGAAAAAACAATCAAATTAAATTTAATTTATTTGAGAAATAAATGTAAAATTACCTTCCATTGGATATAGTGTCGTTGGATGACTTTAGCTGCCCATTCGGCTTGTTTTCGATGTTTTAATACCCGATACTCTTCACGTGCCTGTAATTAACAACAATTGATATAATTTTAAAACAAATTTAACGGGTGATTGTGGATAAATTTAGAAAATCTAGCGTTTAATTTACGAAAAGGCGTCACACAACATACCACACGATATAAACACCAAATATGTTGACGCCCTTTAAATGGTACCCCGGATTTTAATTCCTAGAATTTCCGTATCAAATCAAAAGAAAATAAATATAAACAACAACAAATGAAGAGAGAAATTAATAAAAAAATAATTATAAAATAAATATACCTTCCAACTCCTCCATGCTGATGCTATAACAATCTGACTACTACGTAATTTCTGATATTTACGTTTTTGTGAATAACAACGCCAATTTTTCTGTATTAATAATGCTAAATCATGTAAACGTAAACGTCGGAAATCTTCTAATTCGAATACAGTACGTGGACTACGTACAAATAATTTCGTACGTCCAAATGTAAATTCAGCATTTGGTATTGGCAGTGAACGTAATATTATTGATACACCTTCAATTGGTGTGCCACGCCAACGTGGCCATGTTTTCGCACAAATTATCTTATAACGACATAGAAATTGTTGATACGATAATTTATAACAATAACCATTACGCCAGATTTGCACAATTGGCACCAAACTCAAATAACGCACCTTAAAACAAAATTACAATTAATCCAAATTAATTATTAATTTAAATTAATTAATTTACTTGGTGTTGTATTAGAGCCATTTCAAAGATTCGTGGTTGTTTCATTTCGTTCGGTTTCAAACAACGTATATAATGCGACTGTCTTGTTGATAAATTTTTTAATAATGCATTCAATGATATTTGTAATTGTAATGATTTTGTTATTGGTCGTTTGAATGTACAACGTTTCGGATTGCCTTCAGGGAATAATGATTGCATTAATTGATGATCACAACGATATAAGACACGTGATATTTCACGTGGTAATTGATCACGATTCTTTTCAACAAAATCACGAACATTATACGTTACCATTCCGGCGTAATGACGAATTCTAATCAAAAAAAGAAAAGGAAACAAATTAGTCGCTTTTTTTGTTTCTTTGTAGGAATTACACTCTGCTCCACCATGAAAAACAAGAGCCACTACATAAGAATTATATACAATCAACATTAAAAAAGGTTATATGCACATTATAGTCCGGTCAAGTTAGCTTATTAAAATAGGGGTAAGCTTAACATAATTTGCACATAGCTGAAAATTGGTATGAATGTTAGAAATACCATTTTAAAGGAAATGCGAAAAGTCCCCATCGGTTCAAGGTCAAAGTTCGCAAAAATGAGTTTTTTGCGTTTTTCAGCTAAACGATAAGTTTTATCATAAAAGCAGGTCAAACAAAAATTGTAGATCATGTAATTACCTATAAAAATTGTACCTACACTTTTTTCCTAAGAATCACCATTTCTGAGCGATTCAAAAATTTGAAAAAGTAGTGGTGCACTTGGCGCGTTTTTGGTTAATTGTCCTCAAATTTTTAAAGAGCAAAACTCAACTCCATAAGCTGTCCATAGCAATTTCTTTCATTCTTTCTGTATATGGAGCTTCAAAAAAATTACTTCATTTTGCAAAACATACTCGTAACAACAAACGAGTAAAATTAGCTTGTCTTCCCCCAACTTCTGCTTCTGCTCATCAACATATAGATTATCAAGTTCAAGTGCGGCTTAGTAATCAACTGGACCCAGAAGACTGGGGTTGGAAGTTAATTGAAAATTCTTTAGAACCAGATTTTACTCCCACCTGCACCGGAAAATCTCCCAAATACAATTTTTTGCAATTGTAAAAAGGCGTGTAGTGTAAAGTTTTATTCATCAGCATGTAGCAGTTGTTAAGGTCAGTCGTGCTTCATTGTTGAATCGCCAACGGGGGAGGATTCTTGTGATATCAACGAGGAGGCATCTGATACATTGCTGTTGGAACAATTTACATCGAGCAGGAAGAAAAAGAAGAACAAGAGGTGGAGGAGGGGGAGGAGGAGGAGGAGAGGCAGAAGAAGAAGAAGAACAAGATAAAGATGATGAAGAAGAGCAAGAAGAAGAAGAAGAAAAAGCAGTAGAAGAAGAGGAGGAAGAAGAAAAAGAAGAAGGAGGAGGAGGAGGAGAAGAAGAACAGGACCACAATAGATCGTGGAATAGGCCTACCGGGGAACCATGTTAAAATACACTACTTTGAATCGCTGTATCTCAGAAATGGTGATTTTTAGGAAAAAAATTATAGATACAATTTTTATGATAAAACTTACCGTTTCGCTGAAAATGCAAAAGGACCACATTTTTGCGAACTTTAATCTTGAATAAAATTTCTTGCATCGATGGGGACTTTTCACATTTCCTTTAAAATGGTATTCCTGACATTGATACCAATTTTCAATTCTATGCGAATTATTGTAAGCTTGATTGAATGTCTATTTTCACCGGAGGCGAGTGAAAAGTGGAAAATTTTTGTTTCGGGACTTCTTCCATTTTCGATTTTTTCTCATATTTTTGTTGATTTTGTGTTATGTTTTTTCAGATCGTGCGAAAAGAAAAATAAGATGCTATAAGAAAAGCTACGGAACCTGTTCCACTAGTGCAACGGTCAACTTTCCATACAAATGAGGTAAAAACGGTTGTTTTATAAACAAAGATATACAGTCATTCTTCTGCTTTTTACATAAATTAAACAGAGGCAGAAAGAGTGCTATAATTAAGTCAGCACAAATGGTTTACTTTTCTTATTAAAAAAAAAACAACTTAAAATGTTAGATTCTTTGTTACAAAATTACAGCACATAGAAAAACAAATGTATTAGACGAGGACAGATAAACATATTTTAATGAACTTTATTTTTTTCAAAAAGTACGGCCTGGAGCGCCTGGAAAGCTTGGACTGGGCTTGCTTAAGAGTATGTGAACCACATGTTGAAATCTCCAGGAAGCAATGCTCTCTTCACTGAAAAACGTTAATAAATAAATAAACAGTAGGTGTCTTTTTAAAATTTGTATGAAACAATTTGTTTTTGGTTAGTAATATGAAATATATTTATGTCTTTGTCTAATACACTTGTCCCCCTATGAGTCAGAATCGCAAGTGTGTTTCTATTTTTGTCTAATACTCGTTGTTAGTCAGCTCTCAGCGGGCAAGAATCCTATTTTAATCGATAAAGAATTCGTGACGATTATATAAATCGCTTTTATCATATAAATTAGTACAATTACGATAAAAAAATAACTATTTCACGTCCCAAATTAGAAAATAATATAATCCGAGCGCTTGTTCTTCAAGGTAGGACAGAGTGTAGATAAGATCGTGTTATTACTGAAAACTGAAATCGGGTAATGTAGAATCGGCGGCTAAACAATGCGAATGACCAGCACAACATTGTTCAACACGTGTTAAATAATTTGCATCAGTTTGTACATTTGGTTCATCAAGTAACGACAATATGCCGTGACTTTCGTGTTCCAACAATTGACAAATTACACTAAAATTAAATTAAATAATTTTTTTTTTGAAATTATAAAATTTCTAATAATTACATATTGTTGAAATATTCGATTTTCGTCCATTCTAATCCTTCACGTATTATCTCTTCTTGTTCATCTTTTAATGTTGCTACAGTAATAAATTGATGTAATTTCTCGTTACAATAATTAATCATTAATTGTTCAAAACTATTACGTTCAAACAATTCAAAACCATATAAATCTAATACTCCAAGTAATTTACGTTTACCTAAACGTTTACCTTTTATTATATCATTAATTTTATTTATAAGCCATGTAAATAAACGACTATACAATGTTCTACATAATAGATCTCGACATTTTGATGCTTCATATGCATTCAAATCAGCTAATATACCATCGTCGATATAACGACTTGTTAATGATCGTTGTAACCATCTATGTTCGGCTCCCAACAATTCACAAATTTCAAATAATTCTAAAAAAATTAACTCTCAAATAGAAAAATTGTTAAAAAAATTGAAAGTGCGTGGAACTCCGCATTAGAAGTGAAACTTCTTAGGTTGGAGATGAAGTTCATTTTTTTTATTGGTTTATTTTCTTTCTGTTGTTGCCTGAAGGCCATTAATTAATTTATAAATACAAAAATCATAAATGCTGTCTGTTAGACGGGAAGGGTTCCCCTCACGGGGTCACGCATTTTCGTTACGCTTACGAACAAATTTACTACCCTACCGCGCCTAAAGAAGTTTCACTTCAAAAACAATAATAATAAAGAAGAAATAAAGCGTACCATATTCGTTACTGATGGCACAACCTTCCGTACCATCAATATTATTACAAGGCACAAACTGTAAATTACCTAATTTTAAAATTATAGCAATAATACGGAATATATCGACAATATCATCAACATTAAAACCAAGTACGTCTAATGCACTTTTCGTATAAATAAATAATTTACGATCTTCCTCATCGGTTTCTGTCGGTTGATGGTTTTCAGTTTGTAAAATTGTGTACAATTCAACATTACGTTGTAATTTCAAACATTCTTGATTTATATAAAAAAGAAAACAATAATAATTAATTTACATTGGATCAATATCAGCAATTTTGATGTTTTTCAATATACGGCTAAGGCGGACCAAAAAGATATTAAATATCAACAAACAAATTCCGATAAAAATATGGACACAATAGAATACAGTTCTATTGTCTGAGTAATATTACTTAATATTTAAGACATCGATTGAAGGTGTGAGGTACAATCCGCAACATCTTCCGACCTTTCAGCATTAGGTCTAAGTCAGGGGTTGCCAAGTATTTTGGTAGTGGACTCGATAGTTTCCACAATTTCGCATACTTAAAGCAACAAAAAACAGAACGTAACTAAAAACATTTTTTCATCTATCCATCAATCGAGTCCTCTGCCTCTATGAACAATTTTATCGACTACTAGCTTAAATTAAAATTACAAAAAAATATTTTCCCATTTTAAAACGTTCCATGTACTTGAGTGGTGTATAGAGACTATAAACTCTTCACAGAACACGGCACAAACAGTTTACTGCCTTTCAATAATACTTTTATAATAATAATACTATTTTAGTTAGTTCTATACAGTATGTCCACGGATCGAGTTCCAAAGAGGAAAAACTTTTTTATTTTGCGTTTTACAAGAAAAATGTATTCTTGATAAAAGTTTTTGCTTGTCCCGAAACGGCCAATTCAGTTTCAACCTTTTCAAATTTACTTTTAGTTTCGGAGAAAAATCTAAAATTGTTCGTTTCATTTGAAAATTTTTCTAAGTCCCAAAAAATAAATTTGCGTTGTCATGCTAATTGCCATTATTTATTTATTTTCATTATCCATAATTGTTAAAAATGTGGTCCAAAAACCAACGCATTCACCTGATTTAGTGCTATGGCAAAGGTAATAAATCGATCCGTCGAGTTCTCGAAGAATTTAATCAAAAGTTTTGTTTTTTTAGGTAAATGCGTTGGTTTGTTGACAACATTTTCCACAATTACGATTAATGAAAATAAATAAATAATGGTAATTACCATGACAACGCAAATTTATTTTTTGGGACTTAGAAAAATTTTCAACTGAAACGAACAATTTTAGATTTTTCTCTGAAACTAAAAGTAAATTTGAAAAGGTTGAAACTGAATTGGCCGTTTCGGGACAAGCAAAAACTTTTATCAAGAATACATTTTTCTTGTAAAACGCAAAATAAAAAAGTTTTTCCTCTTTGGAACTCGATCCGTGGACATACTGTAGAATATATGTTTGTCTTTGTCTCATACATTAATTCTCCTATGTGTCTGAGACTTGTACAAAAGATCACTTACATTAGTAAAGGCAAACACAATATTCATAATCTATTTTTTAATTATCCTGAAGTACTCTTATAACAAAGAAAAATACTTTTATTGTATGATTCCTTTTTGCATTTTTTTAATCGTCCGCAATAAACCTTTTATAGAGTGACGCAGTGCCTTAAAAACACAATTCGATGTGTTCAATTTTAGTCGATTTTACTCAATTAAACTGGATGAAATAAGAAAAGATTAAATACATGTGTTACAAAACAGATTTAACTCTTGGAAGGCTACGAAACCAATGTCAGAAAATAAATATAGTTTTTTTGTCATAAGCATCTGGATATTCTATCTTTATCATCAGTACTTTTTGTTATAAAGCTACAAAAAGCTATTCTACAGAATTGGACTCCTGTGTCCATGAAAAAAGATTGGTTTCTATATGAGCTTCCTATGAAATAATATTGTTTAAGTTAATTCTATAGAATATATTTGTCTTTTTCTGATATATTTGTTTGCTCATATATTTTCGATGAAAACTACAAGAACAAGCGCTTAACTTGATAGAATCTACTAAATTAAATAAAGTTTTGCATGTTAGGCTACAGTGTACAAGAATCCTACTTTAATGTACTGCAAGGCATGCATTCGGTCTATTTCAGTCGATAAAAAAATATTATACGGTAATATAAAAAGGTTCTTATCACCATAAATCGGTACAATTACGAACAAAAATGACAAAAGAAAATTCAATGTATCTCTTTATAAATCAAATTCACCTTTTTAAAAATCGGGATATTTTGAAAATATTAGTTTTCATTATTAATATTATATTAATTAATGTTAAAAGATTGAAAAAAATAATTAGCACATTAGAATGAATGAAGTAGAGACATAAACAGTTATGTGATCATGTTCGCCGAATATTCAGAGGTTTCTGTGGTACTTTCGTTGCTACAAAACTGCAGCGCATAGACAAACAAATGTATTAAATAAAGAAAGAGATAAAATATTCAATACAATTGGGATTGTTTGTTTGTACTTTGCATATGTATATAAAGTGCCATTACTATATATTGAAAATCATCAAAATCGTCCAGTTTCTAATAAGACTTACTTAACAAATGTATATCAGCTCCTGATAATAATTGATAAAATATATGGAAATTTCTATCACCTGATGATAATGAAGTTACTCTCGCCTAATTTCATTGAAACAAACAAAACAACAAATAAAATTAACAAATAATTTTAATAAACCAACAGCATACCTTATCCAAAAAATCTTGCATGAAATATTAACAAAAGCATTAATGCTGATTAATTTTTAATTTGATAACATAATACTTACAGTTAGTTAAATGACCGCCGATCGGATCACCTTTATAATCAAATTCAATATCTAAGAATTTCCCCTAAAGAAAATCATTAGAAAATTATTAATTTTTGTAAAGAAGTTGTGTATAATTTATTACAAATCTTGAAGCATTATCATTGATCATAGTACGAGCATTTCCGAATGCTTCCAATAATGTGTTGGCTTGTACAAGTCGATCTTTCATTAATTTAATCTCTAATGAATCACCAGACACAAGAACTAAGAATTGTAAGACAATTCTAGCAGCTTCTGTTTTACCAGATCCACTCTCACCACTAACAATAATACATTGGTCCTCATTTCGATCATTTAACCATCTATATGCTGAACCAGCTATAGCATATCTACAAATCATTTATTTATAGAATAAAAAATAATAAAATCACCCAAAAACAAGTACATATGTGGTGGTAATTGGAATGGTCCACGTTTAACATACGTTTCAACTAAATCGGTTGAATATAATGCTAATTTCTTATATGGATTAACTGATACTAAAACATTCCCAATATATGTGTAAATATGGTCGCGTTTGAAACGTTGTTGTAAATTTGTTATAAATGTATCTTCAGTTAATGGTTCTAATAATACAGAATCCCAAGCTCCTATTTCCTGTTCCAAATTGTGCATCGCACCACAATGTTCTTCTTCATATAGATTGCCGCCAACACGGCATCTAGTTTGTCCACCTCTTCGTCCTTTTCTTTTACAATTAATTAGACCCCCAAAATTGATAATAACAATAACAATAACAACAACAACGACCACATTAGTGTATTGTTTTTAACTAATCAATTAATGAATTTTTCGTTAGTAATTAATTAGACTTATTGAAATTTAATATAGTCGATGCCATTTTGATGGTAAAGTAATTAAAGGGGGCTATATTTTCGTTTTAATTAAGTTATAAACTTATCCAATAATAAAAAGTAAAATATCAATTTTTGACAACAAATTGACAGCGAAAATGACATTCCACGTTGCCTAGTCAAGTTGGGATGACTTTAAAGGAAAAACCAAAAAATCGAAAATTTCTCTAGTTCTATTGAGAATATCTTCAAATAATAGTTGCAAAGAGTCTTTAATTCAAGTCTACCTTGAAATGTTTGCAACTTAATGAAATTTTAACAAATTGTACGATAATTACTACAAAAAATTTTCGTAGATTTACTGAAATTTACTCAGCTATGGCAACAACAACTAAGACTATTGTTTTAGGGGAAATATCAAAATCCCTAGTGAATTATAGCGGAATGTGTGCGCAACGTTGCCACTTCTCTGCGGTTATCCAAAATTTTGACTAAAACATGTTTAAAAAAATTGGCAAAAATTGTGTGCCAAAATTGAACATTTTAATGCATTTGAATGTGGTAGCACTGCAAATAAGAATTCTAATGCAGCTTTGCTACCGGAAAATAATATTCCGCCATTCTTACATCCGAAACACTGCAATCATTTCTGCTGTGTTAAAACTGTTAGTTTTTCAATTTTGGGTTGGTAATAAATAATCCTGCAGCCTGCCAAAATTCGATCCTATTTAAAAGCATTGAGTGAGCTGCCCCTAATTAGTACCATTCACTTCCTGAAATTATTGGACGTATCAAAACTGCTCATTATAGATAATTTTTTTTACTTGAGCAGTCAGATTAAATACAGTTGCGATCAAAAAATTTTGGGCGTCAAGGACATCTAATTGTCAGTTGGTGTAGGACAGCCTTTAGTATTTTATATTTAAAAAGTCATTAATTTTGACATTTAAAACGTCAATAAAAACAGTAATGCTTGGTCCAGATTAAACATTTCTAGACGTCAAAAAAACGCCGTCCAAAATTTTTTGATCGAAAATGAAACTCTAACAGATACCAACACATTATGTGACGTACTTATAATCAAAAAGCTATATAGCTCAAAAAGCTTGAGAACTGAAGATTCTACAGTTCTCAAGCTTTTTGACTTATGTAATCGTGACAGAATAAAAGCAAAATTTATTGTAGCACCGATTTTGTACTAATGCTCGTGTATTTTATTATCAAAACATGTGTCGAGCAACGTTAAAATAGAACGGCAAAAAGTAAAATTGTGTCTAGTGCTAGTGTTAGTGTAAATGTTAGTGCCTTTCAAATAATCATGTTGTTTCTTCTAATACTAATAGTTTTTCTTTCAATTTTTGTCGCATTGTGCAACTATCAACTGGAAGTAAAATGTGATTTTTTTTGCCTCCGAAAAGGTTGATTTTTACATTGCTTTTATGACACTTTTCTATATGACACCAAAATGTTTTTATTATGGATTTATGTAAAATTCGACAGAGAATTGTCATAATTATTTTGGATCTTTTTCTTGTTATCAAAAGAAACTATCTTCTTATGTTACATGGAAATAAATTCCAATGAACAATCGAGTTATAGAATATTTTTAATACAATTCTCTGAGGAGTAACCAAATTGTAAATTTGGCAACAAGGAATTTAGGGGAAAATCCAAAGACCCTAGTATATAATTGATTTGAAAATAATACAAATCAGATGCGCCAACATATTTTATTATAACTCTACCGGTTTTAACGACACGGAACAAACTCGGAGTTTTGACGGTCTTTAAGCGGTCGAAACGCGGAGTTTTGTGTGCAGTTAGGACACAAGATTCTAGCGGTATTTCCGCGGATTGTTAACGGAATGTTTATCGTACAATATTTTCGCGGGTTAGTGTGAATACCGGCAATACTTCACGGGAACTCCGAACAAACATCCCCAGAATCTCGTGTTGTAACTGCACACAAAACTCCGCGTTTCTACTGCCAAAACGCCATCGAAACTCCATCGGTACTCCGAGTTTCAGCGGAGTTTTTTCCGTGTCGTCAAAACCGCTACGGAAAATATTCCCTTCCTTATACGAAAAAAGTTAGGGACTTTTAAAAGCCTTGGATTGTACAAAATTATAAACTCTAAGCTTGAATATACTACATATGTATAAAAAACAGGTGATTCCCTGCAATAAAATTCACTAAAATTTTTAAAAAATCAATTTAGAGAATAACTAAAAATCCCTAACTGTATAAGGTTTGTTCATTAGAAATAGAACGTATCTTCATGATTATTATGATATACTTTTGCTTAATAATTTCAATGGAGACATTAAATTTGCAACAATTTTTCACAATTTTGCGCTATTATTTGTTGGGAAATAATATTTTAGTGGACAAGCAAAAGGGCCGAAGTTCAAATAAAAAGGTGGGAGATTTAAATATATAGGGCTTTATTTGTATTTATTACAAAATACATATTTACAATAAATAAGTTTAATTATTATGTCAATCTACAAATAGTACGATTATTCAAATAGTCAGTATTTGAACAATAGTAATAATATGGCACTATTTTCCATAAAAATAGAGCGTTTCACTTATCAATGTCGTAATAGGATATTACGAAATTGTTAAGAGGAATTCGAGCTTTATTTCAATAGAAATCGATATAATTTCAAATAAATAAAAATCTAACAATCGTAAATACTATAAAAGTCGATTTAAACATAACTCTCACTCTGTGTTGAGTAGGCTAAAAATGAATCCAGCAATTTGGGCTCAACTAGTTCTTGAGCATCTTCAGCATTAATAACTTGATTACCACACACTTCACTTATCTTCCGTAAAGTGGCCTAAAATTAAATTATAATAAATTTAAAAAAAAAGTATCAAAAATAAAATTCTTACCAATGTTGCTACTAATACTGCATCATTATCGTAACGTTCCTGTTTATTCCTACACAATTTGACTAGTTTTTCAATACCATTTAAATGTACAATCTGTTCAGCCCCATTACGATCACTACACAATCTCGATAATGCAATAATAGTCTTCTGTTGTAAACGTTTCTCAACATCTTTATCTCGAGTAGTATTGACTCTTAGAAAATGTAATAAAACAGCCGGTGCTTGATGTTTAATTAAATATTGTCTTGATTGATCATAAGCAGTCATATTTACAATTAATGTAGCAATCTGTTCGAAAATATAAATTGAAACGCGTAGATTACGTTGTGTTAAAATTTCGAAAATCCAACGGATCGTATCTTGGCCCAAAATCGATTTAATCGATTTCGGATCCATTGTTGTTAGATTTGCTAGAGCAGCAATACATAATAACAAATTCTGACAACAATGCGTATTCATTATGAATTTCGTTAATGATTTTATTAGTTTTTTCGAATAATCCGTCAATCCTCGAATCGTATGATTATCCTCAATCCACGGTGCTGTGATTTGGGCTAATAGTGCAACAGCTTCGGAACGTTCCGGCTCGGGACGTGTCCCATCCTCTAATGTATCATTAACGATCTGTATACCGGAATATTTTTCAAATTGTCGTATCGCATAACGATTACAACACATCGTTGCTAAACAACGCAACAGAAGACTACGCAACGATGAACCTTCACATTTCTCGCAGAGTATCAATAAAATTGGAATTATATCGAATTTGGTGAATGTTTCAATTAGATCTTCGTTATGTAGTGAAATCGATGTGATTCCAGTGATTAATGAACGTAATTCTAATTCGGATCGAGGATTCTCGATTTGTACCACCAATTTCTTGATTTCATCCAACAAAACTTCCAAATAGACCGTTTGCCAATAGTTGAATAGTTTTAAGATTAATTTTAATGAAATTTCCGGATCTGATTTGCGGATGTCGTCGTATTGACGCGTTATTTCGGGGGTGATTTTATAGAAATTCCGTAGGAAATCGATGATATTACCGGCCAAACTTTGCGCCAATGGATTGACGTATTTCTGTTCGCTGTTCAATTTCTTGTATTCGGTTTGTATACAATTCGATTGCGATAAAATACTACGAATCGTTAGGGTTTTATATGAAGCCATATGTGAGACTTTTAGATTAAGTTCGGCAACTATTGATTTACATTGAAGTGTAGTCATGCATTCCTGTTCGTAGAATTGACGTTCCTCTTCTAACCATTTCTTAACAGCTTCGTTTTCTACATCCGAAATGATAGGAGGTACGCTGCAATTTGTTGAAGTGTTTTTAATCGAATTTCTAGATGAATTGTGAGACTTACCGTTGTTGGTATTGTCGGTGGATTTGTAGAGGATGGTGGAGTCCTCTTTGGTAACGTTGGCCATTCATAGATTTCGGTGTTGATGTGTGTTTAGGTGATTCTAAGCCGGCATTGAATAAACATTCTAATTCACTTTCACAATCACTTGATAACGAATAATTACCACCATTTAACGATTCCAAATCATCGTCTCTATTATGTTCTAATACGGCCGGTGCTGATTTGTTTAAATTTGTTGATTCACTTTTCAACGGCAACGATTCATTCAGTGTTATTTCTTTACAAACACTAGAATATGTCGTTATTGTGGCATTCTTGTTGACATCTTTTGCATATTGATGATGATTATTGAAGACGACACATTCCTTCTGGCGTGTACTGAATAAATTTCGATTGACTTTCGGTGAATGCTTCGTGTAACGCCCAACTCTTGGAGTTGGTGGAGTCGATGATGATGATGATGATGACGGCTCGATTTGTTGTTTTTCCGGTAAAATCTTTTCTTTATAATTACTCGATAGGTTTTGTGGTTTCTCATTTGGTGATTGTTTCAATAAATCGTGATTTTGTTCGGAATCGGAAAAACCAGAATCTTGACCGGGACTATCGTTAGTTTCACGATATTCATGATTATCACTGGCCCACCAGACTTTACTTGGACTACGTTTAAATTCACCCATACTGCACCCTGTTTTTAATTAATTTAATTAAATTAGTTTATCGGTATAATCTAATTTGGTAGATTTACGCAGTTTAACGTTGACTTTAAAAAAAAACTATAATACACAAATATACAGGTATGGCATATTGACGTACTAATTTGTCAGACAAAGACAGAGACACAATCCATAGATTAAAAAAATAAAGAATCTCTATCTCGCTTAAATCTCTCATTATCCCGCCTAAATTGTAGTGCCGTAACTGTATAAAAGGAGGGATATTAGGGTGAACCAAAATGACTAACCTATCGAATTTATTATCTCAAAAGGGCCTATATGTTGGGAAAAAAATTCTCCCATTGGGGAAAACTTTTAGCTCAATTTTAAAAGATGTCGGTGGCCATTTGAAATTTCCCATTTAAATAACGCGTAAAAAATTTTTGTCCATTAAAAATGCTATAACTTTTGAACCGTTTCAGATAAAAATGTTATCCAGGCAGATTCTTGTAGAGCAATAAATTCTCTAAAAAATTCTTCAGAGTTGATTTTTTTAACTCAAAAATTCATATACTTACGGGCTATGAAAGTTGATGAAAAACAGATATGTTTAGTTTAAAGCTATTATGGAAATTTTCATTAAAAATGCTATAACTTTTGAACCGTTTGAGATAAAAGTTTGATCTAGGTATATTCTTGTAGGGCATTAAATTGTCTAAAAAGTACTTTAGAGTTGATTTTTTCAACTAAAAAATTCATATACTTACGAGCTATGAAAGTTGAAAAAAAAACATATCTATTTTTCAACAACTTTCATAGCCCGTAAGTATATGAATTTTTGAATTGAAAGAACAACTCTAAAGCGCTTTTTAGAAAATTTAATGCCCTACAAGAATATACCTAGATAAAACTTTTTTCTCAAACGGTTCAAAAGTTTTAGCATTTTTAATGGACAAAATTTTTTTTGCATGTTATTTAAATGGGAAATTTCAAACGGCCACCGACACCTTTTAAAATTGAGCTAAAAATTTTTCTCACTGGGAGAATTTTTTCCCCAACATATAGGCCCTTTTGAGGCCATAAATTCGATAGGTTAGTCATTTAGGCTCACCCTAAGGAATATGTTATCTCTTGTAACGTATTTATTTCATCTGCCTCCACTGTAAAAATACTAGAATTTATATATTTTATCACTTATTATCATGAGCAGATATATTTTCTTTAAATAATAATCATTAAAAGCCAGAGAATCTCGATTTTGATGGTATTCGATATACAGTAGAGGCGCTTTATCTTAACATAGAGAAAAACAAAAAAAAATGCTAATTGTTTTGTGACTTAAAAGAATAAAACTGATTAGAAAACACCTGGAAAAATGTATCCAACAATCATAGAAACATATTCTATAGGATTAAGTCAAAAGAATTATTCCACAAAATGTAATTCTATCCTTTTCTTACATTTGTCTACGACAAAGAAACCCAATGCTAATTACGTGTCTGTAACTTGGGCGTTTATTTCGGTGTTCCTTCGATACATTTATATTGACATGAAAGATAGCGGCTATTACGACTTTTAGAAACTGGAAAATAGTTATTTTTAAAAGAAAAAGGATGTATTTTATATGCTTTTGCGATTTTATCTCAATTTTTGTCCGATTCAACATAAATTAATCAAGAAACAGTAACGAATTCCTCCAAATGTACCTATTTGGATTGCCTACTCTGTATACTAGTATTTGTTTTGATTTTTTATAGGCGTGTTAGACAAAAACAAATATTCATTCATAGAACTAAGCAACGTAGAAAAACTCTATCTATCACGTTTCACATTATAAACAAATAAAAGAGATGAATTACTTAGTTCGTTCGCCAACACTGTATGTTTATTAACGTTTCTGTATCTAGACGTGAGTATTACGTTGCGTCGACTTTTTAACGTTAACGTAACTGTGTGGACATCCACAAATCGTATATTTTGATTAATTCACAACAGGTATTCGATTTGATTCAGCATAAATTCTTGCAATTAAGCGTTATTTAATTTGAAATTAATATGTTGTAATAATTTTGAAATATCTATACTTATAATAGTTACGGTAAAGGTGAGACGTTACAAAAAAATATTAATATTCACAGAGGAAACTGAGATTTGTTGAAATAGGGGTGCGTACACACTGAGGGTGCCCTTATTCAAAAACACACCTGGCTAAGTATCGGTCACACAAAAAAAAGTATTCGTAACGTTGCGCTTCAATTATTTCCCAATTTTTCTGTGAATAATGTTAATTATTAATCAATCAAATGAATTGATTAATTATTGGATGTAATTGGGAAAAAATGAAGAAATTATTGATTGATAGCTACAGAGATTGCTGTTGTTTACCGTTATAGGAATCAAGTAGGGATGCCACACAATAAAACGATTGTTATTGAAGGGTGCCAGGAACCGTTACAACAGCTGTACAATATCGGGAATTGAACAAGGCCCATTACTATTCTGTCCAAATCATTATCTCAATCTTCAACTGTAATTACATCAATTTCTCTACTCTACTAATAAAACAATAGGATTCCAGTGGCACGTGTCGGGTACGGATTTGCGGTTGAAAACCGCAGGAAAATCACTTTTTGGGGTGATATTTAACGACAAATATTGACCGACACGTGCCCACTTATCTACCATCAAACACACAAATTATAACAATTCTCTAGAAAGATACGGTCGTCGGGACCCACACCGGAAGGATGTACGAATGCACCCTTTACTATAAATTTTATTTTACCAAATAACTAGGTAAAGACAACAATAATAATCCATAAGGTACGATAACGGTGATATTTTCTTGTTATCTTCAGATAAACGAGTTTACAAGACAAAAGGAAAAATAAATAAATAAATAAATAAATAAAGAGGATTCATGACCGATAACACTGTTTATTGTTATTATTGTTGAAATTAAATAATTGTATTTGTAATAAAATTTAATTATTTTAAATCGTGAAAAAACGTGATTTTCTTTTGATTCATCAAACGATAAAGTAAAAAAAATAGAAACAAAATGAATCACAACCACAACAATTTGTTTGAATCACCTATTATTAATCGAACATTAATTTATAATTAACGAGCAAACAGAAACGACCGGTTTCGGTCAAATAACTCACACCTAATCGAAAAAAAAACAATAATCAACGTAATCAGTGATTCTATTAAATAGTATCGATTATACTTTGTTGTTTTGCAACGGCAACTAGATTATTATATCAACTAATTCTAGAAAACAACCGATTTCGGCAAAGACGATTTGTCTTTTGTTATTCAAACACATCGTAGATTTGATCAAAATTACCTACATCTGATTAACAAGATAATACCGGTTTCGGTTAATAAGAACAATGATCCAAGCAACCAATACAAAATTGATTTTCTCTTGTTAATCGGTGGTATCGGAATGAAACGCAAATTAATCAAGGCAATCGTTGATTTCATTCAAATTACAAAAGCGATTATGTTTTTGTTTAATCAATGACATCTAAATTAGAGGACCGGTTTCGATTACATAACATTCACGATTACATAAAAATAAACAAAACTACCATTGGTACCATTTAAATGATACAATCGATTGTGTTTTGTTTATCAAGGATATCTGGATTTAGATCTAGATGTACCGCAGTCATAAATCGGATAATACTAGTTATTTAAATAATTACAAAAAAAAAACAGTAGCGATTTTGTTTTGTTTATATCCATAATATCTATTTGAAGATAATAAAACCGATTTCGATCATATTATTATAGCATAATAATCAAAGTAGCCATTGCCCGTATTTCAGAATTGACTACTCATGTTTTGTTTATTGTAGCGATTTAAAAGAAAATAGTAGACCGGTTTCGTACATTAAACCAAGTTATCATTGCTTTTATCTGTTGTTCATTATTGTTTGCCATAGCTATCTAGATTAATTGACAAGAGAAAGACTGTTATGTAATAATCAAGTCACCATTGAACGATAAGATTTTGTTTACCGATAGTATCTAGATCAAACCTAAATTACATCGATTATCGAATTGACCAGACCGATTTCGGCTAAATATCTGAAACAGCATCTTTTGTTTATCTTTGATATCTAGATACGGATACAAATGATAGTAATAAAAAGACCGGTTTCGATTTATATGAAATAGTTTAATAATCAAAGTTACCATGGATACTATTTGAATTATATTTTTTGTTTTGTTTATCGATGGTATCTAGATGGGGTACAATTATAACATCTGCCATTAGTAATAGGGGTGGGTGTGTATACACACGTATGTCGTGTGCCATACACACGGACACCTGGTGTAAACTAGAGTATGTCACATCCGCAAATCAACCACCTTTTAAATAAATTTATTTACTTATTTATTTACAGTGAACAACAATAACTGTAATTTATGTATTTATTTATTCTAATCAAATCGCTATTCCTTAATAACAATAATATTTACGAATATTTAATAGAATATTAATGCTATTACTATTATGTACTTAAGTAGGTTTTGAATTTGTCCGAAAACTATTCACGTGGGAATCGATTTCTTTCCAGAAAAACTCATTGAACTGAACAAATTATTCAATCGAGTAATTAAAACGAGTCAATGATCGACGCTTGCAAAGCCATCGAAAAGTGTCAACCTTGAACATTAGAAATTAGAAAATTTCCAAACGACTACAAATCAAAATGAATAGAAAAAGCGCTAAATTGCAACCGGATTAAGTTCCCTTGAAAACCGGACATTAAACTCCTCGTTTTTCTTCACGTGTGGCATTGAATATGATGCCTCATCTAGAAGGCTTGTCTAATTACTCCAATTATAATTATGAAAAACCTAGCCATCTTTAAATTTCTATTACAGAAAAAAAAAGCGGCATTCCATGGCTATCTTGATAAAAGATTAATGAATCATTTTGTAAATATTTCAGCAATTGCTTATCATAATTAAATAGATTTGTGTTTTTTTTTCCTATTTGTTTATATATTTTCCCAAGTTTTTTACAGATTTCAATTAATATTTACGACCTTGGATTCCAAATGATTCCAAACCGGCATCTTTTATATTACTATCGGAAATTTAACAAATTAGATGACAAAGACTCGAATAATTCGCTTCTTACACGGAAATCATGGATAATTTCTCAAAGATGACGCAGATTTGCTCTTATGAATCATTTGAAATTACAAGGATTTCAAATACATAACAAAAAAAAATCAGCGCAATTATCAATCAAACAGCGATTTATTTGTCGCGGTGTTAATTTTACGAAACAGTAGCGTAATATCCGGTTAAACTACACAAGTTCTTGGATAATCATTGGAAATTTGCCGTAATTTCTACCTGTACGGTACAGGTAACTACAGCCCTAATTGCACATCCGACTTTCTCTGTGATTATGTTTTTGCAAAATTTCCAACAATTACTCCAATGACTATGTCCTGTTACCTTTAAGTTGTTAATTAAACATGGATTTGTAATTAACTAGAAAAACCGCTTAGAATTACACTCAAAAATACAAACTGTTTAAATTTACTTTAATTGTTGTGTGTTGTATAGTGGCACGTTTTGAATTTGTATTTGACGGTCTCAAATAGACTCAACAAAACTTGAAACTTGCGCATTAAAGTTTGGGCCGCAAGTAGGGGAATATTTGTGTATTGGGGAGGGTGCTAAATTGCAAATCGCTTCCACTATTGGTTGACTCATTATCTTCTTATGTAATTTGTTTATTGGTTTAAATTTGAATCTAGTTTGGAGTTTATTTTATTCAAATCGACTTGTGCAAGTACTTGTACAAATAATGGAGTAACTATTGCTTTATCAATTTTAAACAATTAATTTGGATCGATTTACTTGAAAGGCGTTTAAATGTGGATTTTTAATACAAAAATAACCAAGAAAATAAATAAATCATTAAAAGATCAGCTTTGTCTTATACAATTAAATATTCTGATGTGTATAATTGGTTGCCTATAATTACAGACAGTTACTAAAAATTTTCAGGATATCGACATCCTCGATATTTTAATTAATTGAATATCGACAAAAACATCGATGTATCAATATATGATTTGTAGGCATGTGTAAATATGCCAATTTTAATTTAATAAGAAAAGACTTGATTTGCGCATGTCCAATTGGTTCATAATATGGATCACTTCAAAATGGTAAAGTACACACCCCATCAGGCAGTATAAATAAATAAATAAACATTTTATTTGTGGTGATGATTTTAAGTCAAGTTGATTAATCTTACTGGAAATTCTTTAATTTGTAAAATCTCTTCTAATCGAAGTAATTAGGTATTTTGGGTTGCCGCCTGCCTAGAATATGATAGCGACACTTATTTTGAAAAACTGTCGAATATGATTCTATCTATCTAAATGTTGTTTTTATCTAATCTAAGTTTGTCTTTCATTAGGAGATCAATAAGCATTCCGAGTTAAAATAAGTAGTGAAACGATCATCTCTTGTGGGACATGCTGTATAGTGTAGTCGATAGTGCGGCATGCCACGGTTAGAGGGCGTTGAGGATATTTCTCAACCCTACTTCTGTACTCGATTCTGATTGGTTCTTCCAAAAACTAATAACATGACCTCAAATCGAGAAAACCGGTCATAGATAAATAAATAAAGGCTCTAGCAGGATAAGCATATGAAAACTGCACCAGCTTCGAATGAAAAGTTCTTACCTTGTATTTATTATTCTTTATTCAATGTAGCTTTCCACCAAATCTCAGATCTCTAACCTGGATAGTAAAGGAGTTATGAGGGTGACATCCCCTAACGTTAAGAATTTTTCTTTTGGAAACTATTAGATATTTCAATGAAATTGAGACTCTACATACACGTCTAAGAACTACATATTATATATTTTTTTCAGATTTTTTGAAAAATTATAAAGAGTAAAAAAACAAGAAGTATATTTATTGAGGGTGGATTTTTATAGTAACCCTCAGAGTGACACCCACGAAAAAAATATATCTTATTTGTTAATAAGTTAGCCATCACTCGTCAAAATTTCAGAAGAGTCGAATTGGTGGAACATAGTGTACAAAATTGAAAGTGCGTGGAACGCCGCGCGTTAGAAGTGAAACTTCTTAGTTAGATGAAGTTCATTTTTTGTTGGTTTATTTTCTTTCTGCCGTTGCCAGAAGGCTCATTTTTGTTCTGCAGTTGTATTTTCCGGCATTTCGCTTATCTCAATTTAACGCCATTAATTAATTTATAAATATAAAAATCATAAATCGCGGTAAGCCTTGAAATTTTAGTTTCGTGTCAGAGGGCGTTGTACATCGATCAATGTTACCAACTTTACACTCTAGTGTTTATTTTACACAGTTGGCAAAACTGACAGAATAAAAGTGACGCTATTGCCATTGCCCCCACTCTTCCTTTTCAGCTGTCTGTTAGAGGGAAAGTGTTTCCCACCACGGGGTCTCGCATTTTCGTTACATAGGGAAAATTCATTGAAAAATATTTACTACCTAATCGCGGCTAAGGAAGTTTCACTTCAAAGATAAAAATTCGTAATAGGTAATCGGGTGAAACAGTGTACTTTTAACAAAATTAATCAAACAATAATTTGGAATTAAATATTAATAGCCGTCACTTTTTCTGAATGGTAGTGGTTATTTATGTTTTATCAAATATACAATTCAATATTTCAGATTACTTTATATTTATATTAAATTATACAAAAAGCTTCTTATTATTCTTCTTATCACAGTGTATCAGGCAAAAATTATGCAAAATGCAAGCCGCCATGATAATAGCAGCCGAACAATCTGAGACTAGTCTAACAATCTGCCCTATGAATTGGAACTATCTTTACACCACTCTAACATGTCTGATTTCTTGAAATATCTTGCGTCATGTACAGATCCTGGGAAACCAGTAAAACATTCTACAAACATATAATTGTTTCTACACACTACTTGTTATATCACTGATGGTCTGCGTTTTCTGTTAATATACGCCGCTGAATTAATTGTTGGTGGTTTAATATCAATATGTGTACCATCTATACTCCAGGAAACGAATAGTGGCGCCTAAAAATTCTTAAGCAAGAATCATATTATATTAAGTTCATCGTATGATTTTCTAACTTACCTCAAAAAATTCAATTGAACGTAATGCTTCTTGTCGGATAGGCCATAAAGATTTTTTCCTCGTTAAACATAGTACGTACTCCCAGGATTGTAAGCTGGGATCGTGGAGGGATATAGACACAAACAAATTCCTAGAAATATCACAATATTCAAGGGTACTAACTTAAGTCTAGGAACCCTTTGGTCGTTGTTCATTTTTTGGTATCCTTCTGGTTTGATATGCGGCGGTATTAATTTATAAGCCATTTTAAGATTAGGTTTCAAGTAGTTTTCATGTGTTAAAAGTGCATTCCAGGGATTTTTTTAAATTATTCCATCAGGTGTCTGGAAATGAAAATACGTGTGAAAACCACTAATACTTTAACTATTCAGTTCGCTCATATCCATATTTAATAATTACTATAAATATCAATGCTAGTTGTGTGTGTATTTTATACACAATAATATCCAACTATCCTTGGTAGTTATTGTAATATTATAACATTAAAATACTTATATAAATATGTATATTTTTTTACCCAAAAAGATGATTGTTCCATAAGTTTTGTCCTGAAAGTTTTTAACAAGTGTAAAAACCAGAGACGTCAGGAAAAATTGTATGGATGCTCACAACTGCAATTACTGTCTTGTATATCAAGCAATTTCCAGACACTGCGATTCCATTGCGCTGCATCAGATACTATTCCATTAATATAAAAACTGGCTTTTTCTAGAATTTTTACTTAAAAATAAACTAAAAACGTGGACCCATTTTCCTTGGAAGGGTTGGAATATGAAAACGTGATCTGCTCTGGTATGTCTTAAAAGATCGGGTTCAACAAGAACCACGAAACCTTCTAGTAGCAATGTTTTACGATTAAGTGCAATACCTTTGTTGAGAATGAGTGCTATTCCGTCAACAGACAATATGCCTAGAACATAAATTTTTGATTTCATAAATATCGAGATAACGTGAAGGGGAATGCTTATTATTAACTGAAATTAGTTAAGTACTCTTCAACTTATATTAGTAATGTTCAATATACCATATACTAAAAAGTTAAGTAGATTTGTTAGAAACTAGAGAAGGAGAATATTGTGTTCGTTAGTATATGAAAGTCATTATAGTGAATTAATTATTATAAAAACAATATGTATACAATAAAGTAAAAAAAAACGTTTTTTATTTTATGTCATGCGTATATATTATTGAACCATTAATAGATATCAAAACGATCGCATTAATAAGCAAATAATAATTGTTTACTTGACGACGGGCCATTATGGCGTTGCGATGGCGTTATGAAAAATAATAACCCGCTGTTAAGGCGCGTTGCTATGATAAACAACTTTTTTTGCAGTCATTAAAAAGTGATCATAACCTTAATTTTTTAGATGTCAAAGAAGAATTTTTAAAAACCAAAAAATAAATTGCTTCTTTTATTTATGGAATCAACTATTAAATGTATTATGGGCGTTATTTGCCTCATAATGCCCTTGATACATTAATTAGTATTCTATTTTGTATTAGTTAAAAACCTTCATATGTGAACCTTTAAGTTTAAGAGTTTAATAAAAACAAAACCTTACCTGTTGAACAACGCGTTTAACCTTTCTTCGTTCTAACATTAAACGATGTTTGGTGTTTATCCAGAGAGTTTTATAATCTTTTGTGTTTTGTTTCTGCCTTTGTATCAAACGCCTTAATTGTCGACAACTAATACACCTATACTCCAACATTCTTCTTTTATACATTTCATTTGACAATACGCCACTACAAGTTGGTGAACATCTAAATTATTAAAAAATAAAGTTTCAATTATATTAATAATGAATTAATTAATATTTAAATAATTTAAAATAGATTCCAATTATTCTATCACAGTAATAATTGTAAAATGAATCGTTCTAGGTTATAATTACTTTTTATCATCATATCCAGTTCCACTGCAGAAAAAAATCTTTTCTAGAGAGCTTAGTAGCTGCCAAACAGAATCAATTGATGAAATAATGACTTCCATGTCAATTAAAACATTTGTTTTAGCATTTACAACCTACAATAAAATAATTATATTATAGTAAACAAATAAGTATTTAACTTCAGTTGAGCATAAACAATTCTTACCGTAACGTTAAGATTAATATCTATTTTGCAATGGCATACTAAGTCCAATTTACGGTTTACATATGAAAAGGAAATAAATAAATTTTTAATGCTCATCCAACTCCAATTTTGGCGCAGTGGTTGAGTTTTTAATATTGTTTCAAGACTGTATAAAGAAAACTCCTGAGATTCCTTAATCATTAAATTATCATTAATTATGTTTTTATTATTATCAGGAATATTGTTGTTCTCAGACTTTGGTATATCGATCACAATGATTTCATTAGCTTCAACTTTTGTATCATTTGTTGTATCGTAACTGTTTACAAAATTTTGAGTACTAGTACTTGTAGTTTCATCTATGATCTCCTCTGGAATTTTTATATCAGATGCCCGATGACTAGTATCGCCATTTTGAACATTATTTTTATTTAGTTGTGGTAGAGCGGTTCTTTTTAAATGAATTTTTGCATATTTATAAACAAATGTTTTACCATCTTTTAACACCAGTTTGTTAATTCTAATTACATCATCTGAATTAAAATGTAATTCACAAAGAAAATTAGTTGGCTTCAATTCCTGACTTATCGCGGTGCTCCATTTCCTCAGCATATCAACGTTCTTTAAATTAAAAAAAAAAAATAATAGTAATTAATGTATCAAGGGCGTTATACCCATAACGCCTATGGTGCATTCATGAGTTTATGTCACAAGCAGTCACAAGTAAAAGAAGCAATTTAAGTTTATTTTCGATTTTTTTAATAAATTTTTTCTTTAACATTTGAAAAATTGAGGTTATGATCACATTTTTTAATGATTGCAAAAAAGATTGTTTATCATAGCAAGCGAGCTATTATTTTTCATAACGTCAAGTAAACAATTATTATTTGCTTATTAATGCGATCATTTTCATATCTATTATTGGTCCAATAATATATACGAATGAGAAATTATTTATTAATATTTTTGAGGTTACTCACTTTCGGTGCTTTGAATAATACTTTTTTTTCACTTCCTTTTCGGCCAGTTTTGCAACCAGACATTGCACAGCACCTTCCCATTTCAACATTAATGACTCAACAATTTGAAAACAATTAACAATTATTTTTATTTAATTCTATTAATTTTTTAGATTAATTTACTTCGTCGGTATCTATTTTTTTAAGTATGTTATAATAATAATAATAATAATAACTTGCAATAGTTCAGCTGTGGATAGTGATTTGCTACTAGATGTCGCCTGATGTCGCCCACGAAATAATGTAGAGATGTCGCTAGCGATAGGTCTTCCACACTAAAATAATATTCAAAAAACTAATAAAATGGGAAATCAAATATGCATTAAGTGTTTAATGTAAGCAAATTAAAATAATCAAGATGTTTATTTTATGGTTCAACGAAAGTTAAAAATTATAATAAATTTTGCAAAAAAGTGTTTTAGGTAAATCTTGT